>VZRW01002121.1:166319-207307 GCA_013398125.1 Aegotheles bennettii
CTTTCTCTTGCTGCAGGGAGGGATGAGTTTGTGCATGCAGAGGCAGGCAGGGGACTGGGTTTGTCACCTTTGCCATTCCCAGAGTGACTTGGGCTTCGTGCATGGGAGAAGATGCTGTATTTTCCCATAGAATAGAATCATAGAATCATTATGGTTGGAAGGGACCTCCAGGGTCATCAAGTCCAACCTTTATCCCATCATATTCCTAACCATTAGACCATTAGACCATGGCCTCAAGTGCCTCATCCACCCATTTTTTGAACACCCCCAGGGACGGTGACTCCACCACCTCCCTGGGCAGCCTATTCCAGTGCCTAACCACCCTCTCAGTAACGAACTTTTTCCTAATATCCAACCTAAACTTCCCCTGATGGAACTTGAGGCCATTTCCTCTTGTCCTAAAGTAACAATGTGAAGAGGATATATACAAAAAAGCTGCAAAATACACTTTCTCTTTAGTAAAATTGATCTCTAATATTTTTTACAGTGCTAGTCAAAAAAAGAGTATTGGTTCCTTACCAGAATCATCTGAAAAACACTGCATACCACAATATGATACACAGTCCCTGTTTCATACCTGCTGAACCTGCTTTAGAGGGAAATTAACAGGTCTTCTAATCTCTCAGATGGAAGTGCACATGGCAATATTCAGCCTGACTGACATTCACTTGGCTATCATTAACCATATTCAAAAGACAAGTATTTGGTCTAAGCTGGTCAGCTAGACATCTTCCCCTGTCGAGCCTGTGGAGGAGGGAGGGAATGTGAAGTCCAGCCCCTGGCTGTAGCAGGGAGTAAAACCCAACGCATGTCTTGGTGGGTGCTCAGGGTGCTGCTCCCCATCAGCTCCACACCCATCCTTGTGTCCCTGTCCCACTGCTGCTCAGCCCAGGAGAGGAGGGCTTGATGACCCTGGAGGTCCCTTCCAACCATAAGGATTCTATGATTCTATGGCTGTGGTGGGGCCGTGTCCGACCTTGTGTGGTGGGAAGAGGTTTTGCTGGTGAGGGAAAGGTTTTGAGGCCATCTGGACAAACCTGCTAATGCTGCCACAGCTGGCACTGGGGGATTGTGGTTTGCATCTGTGCTTCTCAGTGGCCAGGACTTCATGGAGCACTGCCCTGACACCCTGTCCCAGACCGAAGCTGTGGTTTTATGGCTGCGATTCTGGTTCGCACAGCTGTGCACAGCTGGCTGGGGAGCCCTGGCTGTGCTGGGGATGGGGGGGGCAGCCCTGTGGCATACAGGCTGTGGGTTTGAAGGGCTCAGGTTTGCTTTGAAAGCAGGTTTGTCCACACAAGCACCGATGTTCTTGCTTTTCCTGGTCACTGGGCTTTGGATTCACCAGTCGCACCATTGGGTGGGTTTTGTTGGTGACTTTGTTGGATGTGGGTGTCCTTGAGATCTCCAGCTTCCCCAGACATCAGAGCCAGATGAGCCTTGGCTCCCAACCCTTCTCTGCACCAAGCCACTGGAGGTGAAAACACTTTGCTTGAGTTAAAACCCAGAAGTTTAAATGCAGGTGAGACTGGCTGGCAGAGCATCTCTGCTGCTGTTTATTTTGATGTTGGATTTGTCGTACAAGGTCTTCACACCATGAATTCCCATCTCACGTTGCCTGACTGAGTGTTGTCCATGGGTGCAGGGCTCACTGGGGAGGTGTTCCTGGCCGACAGGGATGTCCTGGCATTCCCATGATCTGTTTCTGCCAAGAGGACCAGGGCTGATGCACTTATAAAATCCTCGAGGCTTCAGAGCTGGTGGTGGTGGAGGGCAGAGGTGATGCTCTCTGCTTCCTTGCAGAGTTGGGAACTGGGCTTTCTTCTTACGTATGCTGATCTTGTGTTGTCAGCATTCTGTGCTCAGTGTTGTTTGGTTGTCCCAGGACTGACCTGGGAGCCTGGCCTGATGTTCAGAGGGAGCCTTGTCTGGTGGTCTTGGGGTGGAGGTGAGGTGCTGGGGTGTCAGTAGTGGGCTGAACTGGGATGTGAGTGCTGCTTCCCAGAGGGTGAGCACCAGGTGAGTGGCTCTGTTGGGTCTCCATAATCTCAAAGCTCAAATACCCCTGCAGTCCCTCTTCCTCATGCCATGTTTTATGAGGGAGCTTGCAGAAAGGGGGGAGGGTGATGCAGGAAGCTTGAAAGTTTGAGGGCTCAGCTGAACCCCCCAAAACACCTCTGTCCCTCCATGGGCAAGCCTGCTTGGGTGTGGGGAGGCTGGGGGGATCTGGCAGAGTCACCTCACTTCTTCAGGGTCACCTCACTTCTTTCCTGGTGTGAGGAGCTCTCACATCAGCTGTGGGCAGAGCCAGGGAGCAAGATGTGCACCTGATGCTGCTGAGGTGGCTCCCTCCTTCACTGAGATCTCTGCCCAGAGGAGGTGAGAAGTTGCTGGACTGTGCTAAAGCACAAAGCCCCAGGCTGGCCAGGGCAGGGTTTTACACTGGGAAACATCTTGACAAGTATGTGTGAAACTGTCTTGCATGTCATTTCTTGCAGCCTCTGCAGGGTCCCCCTGCTCATCCCCATCTCTCTCTCTCCAGATCTGCTTTACCAGAGTGGCTGGGGAGACCTTGCTCCTCGCAGTGGGGAGGCCTGCAAGGGAAGGTTTGTTTTCATTACTCCACGACCCAGACATTTTTTTCTAAGCAGAGTAAAATACCCAACATACTCACCCTGTGGAAGAGGAGAGGACAGATCCCTTCCCAGGGTGGAGCAGCTGGAGCACTGGGACCATCCCTTCTGCAGCAGGGATGTGTTCAGAGTCCAGGGACTGCACTGCAGCGAGGAGGAAGGGCAGGGGAATGGGATGCAATTCTCCCTCTGCCTGAAGATGGTTTGGGCTTCACAACCTGATGGGGAGCAGTTTCTTATAGGACAGGAACATGTCACCAGGTCTGCCTTGCACAGAAGTCAGTCTCCAAGGCTGCCAGGGACCATCCTTCTGCTGCATGCCACCCTGATGGCTCACCCCTAACCCTGGGTGCAGACTGGCACCCCAAGGCAGAGGCTGCCCCCACCCCAGGGGTGACTCGAGGAGGTACAGAACCCACCTTTTTTCCTAATCTGGTTTGATTTTTTACTGAAGCTTGCACTTCAGCAGCACATCACCTCCATCCCCCATCACCTCCAGACAAACACTAACATGGATCAAATCACGTTGAATAAATCTGTAGAGCAGTTAAAGGAAAAGAAGGTTCTACAGAGAGCGTTGGGGTGACAACTGAGGGCTTGGTCCTGGACCACCACTGGGTGCTCAGCTGTCTGCTCTGGTGCTCTGGGGCTGTTCAAAAAACGGGTTGATGAGGCACTTGAGGCCATGGTCTGATGGTCGAATGGTTAGGAATATGATGGGATAAAGGTTGGACTTGATGACCCTGGAGGTCCCTTCCAACCATAATGATTCTATGATTCTGCAGGGTCTCATGCCCTCAGAAAGCAAACTCCTCACATGCTGTGTGCTGCATTAGGCAAGAAGGCCTGGAAGGTGAGGAGCAAGGCAGCAGCTCCCAGTGGCAGGAGAGAGGTGGTTTGCAACATTTTCTGGGATAAATGAAATAATCTGTGTTGCAAAGCAACCCTGTGGCAAGCTCTGGGTGGCTGCTGCTTCCTCTCCCAGCTCTCTCTTCCAAGTGGCACTCAGTGCTTTGCACTGATGGGTGGTGATTGCTGCCTGCCCCAACTTGTGTCACACATCAGCCTCATGGCATCGTGATGTGCATGTTCACAACAGGGCACAAAGCACTTAAGGCACAGCAGAAGGCAAGCACTGGTTGCCTGGGAAGGGGCCCTGCAGCATCCCCTGCAGTAGGGTTGGTGGTTGATGTGAAGTGTAATGGTGTTGCTGTCCCTTGGGATGTTGCACTCCTTTGCTTTGGTGTGCGAGGTGTTCACGGGGGGGACCCTTCTGAGAACCTCCAGGTACCGGTGCTCTGCCCTGGCCAGGGCTCAGACAGAAGTAAGCAATTTCCTATAGAACTCCAGGCTGGTTTGGGTGGGAAGGGACCTTAAAGCTCACCCAGTGCCACCCCCTGCCATGGGCAGGGACACCTCCCACCACACCAGGGTGCTCCAAGCCCCATCCAACCTGGCCTTCAACACTGCCAGGCAGGGGCAGCCACAGCTTCTCTGGGCACCCTGGGCCAGGCTCTCACCACCCTCACACCAAACAATTTCTCCCTCCCATCCCATCTCCATCTCCCCTCTGGCAGTTGGAACCCGTTCTCCTTGTCCCATCACTCCCTGCCCTTGGCACCAGTCCCTCTCCAGCTTTCCTGGAGCCCCTTCTGGTACTGAAAGGTGCTCTAAGGTCTCCCTGGAGCCTTCTCTTCTCCAGGCTGAACCCCCCCAACTCTCTCAGCCTGTCCCCAGGGCAGAGCTGCTCCAGCCCCCTGAGCATCTCCATGGCCTCCTCTGGACTCTCTCCAACATCTCCGTGTCCTTCTGGTGTTGGGGACCCCAGAGCTGGACCCAGCACTGCAGGGGGGGTCTTGTGAGAGCAGAGCAGAGGGGCAGAATCCCCTCCCTGCTCTGCTGGTGCATTTGTTTTGTGTATATTCCCAGCCACCTATCCGAGCTGCCTGTGCTGCTCCAGCTGCTCTCAGCCCCCCAGCCTCTTGTTTCCACCAGCCTCGCTCCCTCACTTCTCCCTCTCTTTTCCCTTTTGCTGGCCTCCATGGAGCTGCTGCTTCCCACTCAGCAGAGGAGAGGTTCTGCTGGCAGATGGAGAGGTTTGGGCTGGTGTTCCCATGTCTGGGAGTAAATGGGAGAGGCACCACTGGGCTGCCTGGGTGCGTGGTGGCAGGAGATGGTGGCAGATCCTGGCTTTACCCATCCCCTCCTTCCTCGCAGTGCAAAGGAGGGACAGCAGTGGCCAAACCAGCCTGAATTCTGGCTCTCCCAGTCCTGCGTTTGGAGACTCTTTTTGTTGTTCATTTGTTGCCCATTTGTATATTCATGATGAAACCCGCAGCTGTCCAGTGCCCGGAGGATTTGGAATGAATTAGAATGACAAGAGACATGGTCTTTACAAATAAAGTAATCATTTTTCCTTGCACTGAGCATTCATCCTCTTTCAGAGGTTCTCTGTGTGACGCAGATTTGCTGCACTTTCACGCCGGGACCGCGGGGAGATGTCTGGATTTTGCACTCCTCTTTATTTCCATGGCAGACGTGGGTGCGGTGACGTGGGAGGAAGGGGCAGTGTGTTAAATGCTCTGATAGTTTTTAATGGTGTCAAAGTCTGCCATGTAAATTGGGACTTTCATGCTAGAGAAGAAGTGAAAGGGGGAGATGGGCGTGCAAATCGATGCCGCGGGCCTCCGCTCCTCCGCAGCGTCCCTGGCGCAGCGCTTGCTGATCAACCTCCCTCCTGCTGGAGCTTAATCCTCTGCTGATGGCATCCCTGCGTTGCCATGGAAATCGCCATCCGGCTGCTCGGGAGCTTCACCTCTGCCTGGTGGAGAGCTGGAGCCGAGGCTGCTGGTGGTGTGCCCGGCTGGTGGTGGCACCGTTCCTGCGGGGTCAGCACCGTGGTGGCTGGAGGCAGCAGCAGGGGGCTGGGGCATGGTGGCATCAGCAGTGTCCCTGCACAGCACGTGGTAGTTGTGGCTTTGGCTTTGTATTGCGTGTCTGAAGTTCATCAGTTATAAGAAGTGGTGGCCTGTGCTGCAGATGAGCGTTGTGGGTGGTCAAGCACCTGAAGGTCTCTCCCTGGCCACCAGGCCCTGGTTTCCATGACCCAGCAGTCCTGCCAGCTTGTGTTCCCAGGAGTTACACCCTACATCCACACTGCTGTTGCAGAATCACAGAATCCTAGGGGTTGGAAGGGACCTTGAAAGATCACCTAGTCCAACCCCCCCTCTCTGTTGCCTTAGTATGAGGTTCTGTTGGTAAATGATCCCACAATTCATCATAAAGCTTCCTGAAGGGACTGCAACTTTGCCTCCTTGCCTTCCTGGAGTCCAAGAGAGTAGTGTGATGAGATACTTGTCCATCAAACTCCCCAGAGATGCTTGGGACCTCTCCCTTGGGCACTGTGCTGGTCCCCTCCTGAGGGCAGTGATGGGAACGGCTGCTCGACAGTCCTGGCATGGCAAGAAGGGTGTTGGTAGGAGGGGTGGCAGGGGGGGGGTATAACTCAGGACAGGCCATGGCCCAAGGTTGTGTGAGAACCATGTCCCCAAGGCCGTGGGTTGGGCTAGGGAGGAATGGGGGGAGACTTGAGAAGCAGAGGAGCAGGGCTGAGATGGGCTCATGCTTAATGTAAAAGAGGCAGTCAGAGGTCTGAGTGGTGGCTGCTCTCTGGCAAGGGCTGATTTGGGATCAGGCTGTGATGAGGACCATGGTGAGCAGCAGCTGTGTGCCCTCAGGAGGCATGGAGGGGTCTCTGCAGAGAGGAGGAGGAGCTGTCTGACCAGCTGCAAGCATTAATCCTCGGGATGTGGCTGTGGGCAGGCAGGCTGCCATCGATCCTCAGAAGGTTGGTTGGTTGCAGTGACCTTGTTGAATGTTTTTTTGTCAGCTCCATTGAGGAGCTTTGAACCTCCACACAACTCTGTTGTGAGAGGAAGGCGTGATGGATGGTGGTGGGATGTCTGAGTCTCCTGTGAGTTCTTCAGGATGGCAGGGAGCTCTGGGGCACATCTTGCAGGAGGTTGGTGGTCCAGCCCAGAGACCAGGTTTTTGAGTGAGGGCATCTCTTTTGTAAATGACACATAAGGGACACTGTTGTGGCACTGACAGGTGACAGATGTGTGATGCAGTTGTGGCCTTGGGCTCCAGAGCTGAGTGGAAGGAGACCCAGTGAATTGTGGTCTTGCTAGAGGAGCTGCTTGGTGGCACAGGGAGCACCAGAGCTTCTCCTGCAGCACTTGGGAGACAGCAAAGGCAGGGGAGGTTATATTAATATTAATTAATATTAAAAGTGCTGCATGTGAGAGTCCTCACTGGAGCATGAGAGAAGTGCCTACTCCTCAGACGCTTTCTTAATCATGTTTTTCAACACTTCCTTTCATTGACCTGTTTTTCAAGACCTCCTTCATGACCCAAACCATTGCACGTTCAAGGGTGGCTCAGCTCTGGGTGGAACTGTGGGTGCCACACCACTGGCCAGCTGGGCATCAGGTGGCATCTTGTGTTAAATGCAGTATTTGGGTGTACTGATCAAAGGCTTAACCCATGCTGCTAGGTCTTAGGTGGCTTCTGGTACTCAGTATGGCTCAGAAAAACTCTCTGGTTGCCCAGGCCATGGGCCAGCAAACCCAGGCAGCTGGTGGGACAGGATGGGACGCAGCAGCATTGTAAGTAAAACAGAGTCTGGAGAAACAGGTTGGTGACTCCCATGATTCACTTCCTATGGGGAAAAAGCCTCCGTTTGTCTGAGCTGATTATAAAGCAGAAATCAATGGGGCTCCATGGAAAAGCCAGGGGTCGTGTGGTTGGCAGGACAACCTGGAAGTGGGTTTATTCCTTAGGCCTTGTAATTGAGAAGCCAAACAGGTGGTGGTTGTGCATTTCTCCACCTGATCAAAGTGAAGCCATAAAACATCAACATCTCCCAATAAAAAACTGTTGCCAAAGTCGCCGCTAAGCTCCCAAAATCCCCCTTGAATTCAGCACAGGGTGTGCATCTTGGCACAAGTGGGCTGAGGGAGCCTCCAAGCTCCTTTTTTCTTGACCATTCCAAAGCACGTTTGGAAGATAAGAAAGTGGAAGGAACGTTATTTGATAGCAGGTCTGCTTCTGGCAGGGGAAGCGCATGGATGATGCGTGGTGGTTGCTGTGCCTGGGGTGCAGCATCTGTGCTGGAAGGACACATGGTTGGGAGGGCTGGTGGGCCAGCCTGGGCTGGGCACTGGTGAGGCTCTTCAGTCCCTTTCTGGAGAATCATAGAATCATAGAATCATTATGGTTGGAAGGGACCTCCAGGGTCATCAAGTCCAACCTTTATCCCATCATATTCCTAACCATCAGACCATCAGACCATGGCCTCAAGTGCCTCATCAACCCGTTTTTTGAACCCCCCCAGGGACGGTGACTCCACCACCTCCCTGGGCAGCCCATTCCAGTGCCCAACCACCCTCTCAGGAAAGAACTTCTTCCTAATCTCCAACCTAAACTTCCCCTGATGGAACTTGAGGCCATTTCCTCTCATCCTGTCATCAGCAATTTGGGAGAAGAGACCAACACCAGCGTCACTACAACCTCCCTTTAGGTAGCTGTAGAGGGCAATAAGGTCTCCTCTCAGTCTCCTCTTCTCCAGAAGAGAGAAGAGAAGCACGTGTGTTGTTGTTAGAGGCTGGCTCGGGGAGCCATAAACAGAGCAGAGTTTGCTTAATTGCCAATCCAGATGAGATAAAATAGTTTTATAGAGATGTATGGGGATAATAAACTCTTCAGGGAAACTTATGACACGTCTGACTGTGATCAGTGAACCTTTAAAGGGTTTATTGGACAAGGATATTGTCTGCCCTGGACAAGTCCTGTGTGGTGTTGGAACAGTTGGACTTGTGCTGTTGGCTTAAAATATTTCAATTTAAGCCATTTATTTGCCAGCTGATGCCTCTTCCCAGAGGCTCTCCATAAATGAGCCTGGCAGAAACTGCACCCTCCGTGCAGGGAGAGGACTGGTGCTCAGTCACCTCCTCATTTTCATCCAAACAAGAGAGAGAAGAAGCTGAGGGAGATCAGCTGCAGAACCTTGTGCAGTACAGGGCTGATGCATCTTCTGGTGTTTGTGAGCTTAAAATGGGGATAAACTGAATTTATGTGCCCAAGCCATTGACCCCAGTGTTTCTGATTGTCCAGATGCACACACATCTCCTGCCAGCAGCTGAAAAATGCCATAAATAAAGTCCTGTACATCCTGGGCAAAAAGGAAAGGGGTGGGAAATGTGGAGAATGTTGGAAGGAAGGTGAGCATCACTGTGGGGAGGACCCTGAAGGGAGCATCTCCTTCTGTATCCAGGGAGCACAGCTGTATGGAACAAGCTTGGATTCTCCACGTAGGGACCTGCACAATTCTAAGAGATCTGAGAGTGAGAGATGGAAAACCACCGACCTTAACAATATGGGATGAGTACTGTGCATGCCTGTGGGAGAAACCCCCAAGTCCCCCATTACTTTTAGAAAAGTAACACCTAGGTACTAGGATTGTGTATGGACTTGGTCTACTATGTGGTGTCAGAAACCAGGAGGTAAAAGCAGGCTGCTTTGGGGATTCAGGCAGATTGTGGGTAGAAGAAGCTGCTTCCCAGTTAACTTAAATGATCACAGAAAATACTGAAGCCTTGTGTTCATGAACACATCTCTACTGTGCTCACTCCAAAGTGTGTTTTCCTTTGCAGGTAGTGTCTTCCAAAAGCTTAAAAATGCCAGTTAACCCTTTTTTTTCTGTTAATATCCATATGATGTGTCCAGTTACAGAATCAAATAATGATTGAGGTTGGAAGAGACCTTCAAGCTCATCCAGCCCAACCCCTACCTCCATCCCCACTCACCCACATCACCCAGTGCCACATCCAGACACCTCTTGAACACCTCCAGGGACGGGGACTTCACCACCTCCCTGGGCAACCCATTCCCACCCCCAATCACCCTCCCAGGGAAGGAATTGTCCCTGATGTCCAACCTGAATCTCCCCTGCTGCAATTTCAGGCCGTTCCCTCTCGTCCTTTCACTGTGGGCACGGCAGAAGAGACCGACCCCCCCCTCACCCCAACCTCCTCTCAGGGAGCTGTAGAGAGCCATGAGGTCCCCCCTGAGCCTCCTCTTCTCCAGGCTGAACACCCCCAGCTCCCTCAGCCATTCCCCATCACCCTGTGCTCCAGGCCCTTCCCCAGCTCTGTTCCCTTCTCTGGACACCCCCAGCCCCTCGATGTCTTCTTTGAGGTGAGGGGCCCAGAACTGACCCCAGCACTCGAAAAGCCAGGAGGCTTGTGAGGGGCAGGATGGCTTTCTGCAGGAAGCAGGGCGATGTCAAACACCACGTGGTCTGTCCAGCCCTCATGGGGGACCCTGTGTCCCCCAGGTGTGGGTCCCACCAGCTCCTGGGAGGGCAGGATGGGAGCATGAGGGTCCTTCAGCTGCAGGGATGGATCCTGTGTCCATCTGCTTGTTGAGTTGGGCTGGCCTGGGCCAGGGCAGCACTGGGAGCAGCTGGGTGATGCAGGGTGCACAGGGTACTGGGATGGGCAATGCTGGCCCATCCTGGCTGCACCCTCACCCCTTTGCAGAGTTGGTTAAATAGCCAAGTAAATATCCTGTCTTCTTTGCCCTCATTAACTGTAGTCAGGGACAACCCTGTGGATAGAAGAGGCAATTTCTTCCTCCCCAGCTGTACCAGTTTTGCCCTCCGTCAGCCCAAGCAGTGTTTGGAGTAGCTGCCTTGTACACAGAGGTGGCTTTGGGTTGGGGCTGTGCCCTCAGGTTGTCCCAGCTCCCTCCTCTCTGTCTACCAGTGCAGCAAAGTCCAGGTGGCACCTCATAAGCCTTCCTCATCTGTGTTTCATACCCCAACGAGCATTAACCATAATTAATTGCATTGATTCTTGCCCACAGCTGGAGAAGTTTCCAGGGAATTGTGTTCCTTTCTATCTCTTGCTGTCAGGCTGTGTGAAACAGGAGAGAGGGAAAAGGGGGGAGGCCAGCATGGGAGCTGTGGTGTTTCCTCCATCACTGAGCTCAGTGTCTGAGGAGTTACCTGAGTAGGTGCACAAGTCATGGAGATGGACTCAGTCTCCACTTATGCTCCCAGTCCTCTGACACAGGCGTCTGCTCCTCAGGTCTCCATACACCTTTTCAGCTGGCTTTTCTTCAGGTACCTGCTTAGTGTCTCAGGGTTTTTCCTCCTCTCCTGAACTTTTCAAGCAACCAAAAGTAAGGAAAAACTTCATGCCCTGATGTCTGCAGATTCGGGCAGTGATTTTATACCACCTTGCCATTTCTGCCAGGTGGGGTTGTGTGGATGGGCCTGTCCCTCTTGGCCAGCCTGGCAGCGATGGGCTGGTTCATGGTGTCTTCCCACCAGCTTGCACGTGGAGTCTGCTCAGCTCTGAGCCCGTGCTGCTGTTCCCTTGCTGTCCTCAGCTCTGCAGGATTCCCTGCATCCGCCCCAGGAGGGGTGGCCGGTTTTGCTTTCCAAGGTGAATAAGATATCTTTAGTTTTCTTATCTACCAGGCAAGCACAAAATCAATTTCCATGAGAAGTTTTCCCTGTAGCTTTGGGAGCCTGAGCTCCATCGGTGGGCTGAGAACTGCCTGGAGGGGGACACGGCACTTGTGTGGACATGGGCTGATGGAGGGCACTGCGATGGAGCCACATCCTCTGCCAGACAGGGCTGGGTCGGGATGGGCTGGGTTGGGATGCTCCATGCCAGGCAGGGCTGGGTTGGGATGCTCTGCACCAGGCAGGGCTGAGTTGGGATGCTTCGTGCCAGGCAGGGCTGGGTTGGGATGGACTGGGTTGGGATGCTTCGTGCCAGGCAGGGCTGGGTCGGGATGCTCTGCGCCAGGCAGGGCTGGGTTGGGATGCTCCATGCCAGGCAGGACTGGGTTGGGATGCTCTGTGCCAGGCAGGGCTGAGTCGGGATGCTCTGCGCCAGGCAGGGCTGGGTCGGGATGCTCCATGCCAGGCAGGGCTGAGTCGGGATGCTCCATGCCAGGCAGGACTGGGTTGGGATGCTCTGTACCAGGCAGGGCTGGGTCGGGATGCTCCATGCCAGGGCGTGAGCCAGTGTACAGCTGGGACTCGGACACCGACCATGAGAAGGAGCTGACTGGAAAGAGACTGGGAGCACGGGGGCCAGCAAGCCTGATTCTCACTTTGAGCCCTGTTGTTTTTTCCCATTTTTTTTTTTTTTAATGAACTTGTAAGAGGATTTTCTCCCTGTGCACTGAACAGGGGTGGTGTGAAACGCCTCGTGTCTGGTGGTCTCTGCGGAGGGTTCGGTGTGAGCCTCGCGAGGAAACGCGGTGGTGGTTTGCTTTCCTCATGTTGTCACGTCTTCCTTCAATTATGGGATAAATATTAATACCACAACTACCCACTAAACAGGCGCTGCCTGCCATGTCTTATCATCCTGTCCCTGGGCCGTTAGAACAACTTTACAACACCCTTAAGTTTAAAACAAACACACACGGAAACCAGTCCCTCTGGATATATTAGAGCTGACCAGCAAATGTGCATTTCATTACCTAAAATATGCTGGTAGACCCGGAGGAGCAAGTGAGCCAAAGGGAAGCAGACCTGCAGAAGGCTTTGGTACTAGATAAAACAGGAAAAGTGGTTTTTTCCACCCCTCCCCTTTCTCTTTTTGATTCCTCCTGCTGTGAATTCCTGGTTACAGACTTGCATTTCTGAGGGGAACCCGGGCGCCAAGCTGGAAGGCTCATTGTGCAGCCCAGGCACAGAGTGGCAGGGCAGGAGCGAACCAGCAGATGGTTAGAAGAATGTTCTGTGGTTTATTTTTATTATTTCTTAAAGGCGTCAGTCTGAGCGCTGCTCCGTGGTGTCCCCTGATGCAGTTGAGAGCCCCATCAATGTCCTGCAGCGGGAGCAGAGCTTTTCCTGCGCTGGCATAGAATCCCAGACTGGTTTGGGTGGGAAGGGACCTTAAAGATCATCCAGTGCCACCCCCTGCCATGGGCAGGGACACCTCCCACCACACCACATTGCTCCAAGCCCCATCCAACCTGGCCTTCAACACTGCCAGGCAGGGGCAGCCACAGCTTCTCTGGGCACCCTGGGCCAGGCTCTCACCACCCTCACACCAAACAATTTCTCCCTCCCATCCCATCTCCATCTCCCCTCTGGCACTTGGAACCCGTTCCCCCTCATCCCATCACTCCCTGCCCTTGGCACCAGTCCCTCTCCAGCTTTCCTGGAGCCCCTTCAGGCACTGGAAGGTGCTCTAAGGTCTCCCTGGAGCCTTCTCTTCTCCAGGCTGAACCCCCCCAACTCTCTCAGCCTGTCCCCAGAGCAGAGCTGCTCCAGCCCCCTGAGCATCTCCGTGGCCTCCTTTGGGCTCTCTCCAACATCTCCATGTCCTTCTTATGCTGAGGACTCCAGAACTGGTCCAAGCATTGCAAGGAGGGTCTCCCAAGAACAGAGCAGAGGGGCAGAATCCCCCCCCTGGCCCTGCTGCTCACGCTGCTGGGGATGCAGCCCAGGATCCCGGAGGTTTTCCGGGCTGCAAGCACACACTGCTGGCTCATGATGAGCTTCATCTCACCCAACACCCCCAAGCCCTTCTCCTCAGGGCTGTTCTCAATCCATTCTCCTCCACCCAGCCTGTGTTGGTGCATGGGCTCACCCTGACCCAGGTGCAGGACCTCGCACTTGGCCTTGTTGAACTTCATGCTGTTTGCGCGGGCATCCTGGGGGAATGTGGGCAGGGGGTTCCTCCTCTTGTTTAGGGCAGTTGGCACAGAAGGTCAGGGATGATGGGGTTGTGTGGACCCTGCATGGCTGGGGACCATAGAGCTTCTTACTTTCTGGATCTGGCTTATCCACCACCAGGAATCCACTGTTGGCACCTCTGTACACACGTGACTGGCAGAAACAGCTTCAAGGTCAGGCCTGTCCATGCAGACGTATCTCAGATGAGGACTGGTAACACCCAGCCCTCCATTTATACTGCTCAGTGCCAGTCACAGACATCAGGGCTTCCCATTCAGCCCTTCTTGGTGGGCTTGACAGGAAAAGTGCTTGCCTTTTCCAGTGGGATTTTGAAGGTGTCCGTTAGATTGCAGTGCTGATGATATCTTCTGGTGCTTGCAAGGATTTTGTCATCTGAGACTGGTCCTATCTTGGCCCTGATGTGTAGGGAAGGCTGGGGCAGGGCTGATGGCCATGGCTGTCCAAAGAGCACCACAGCGAAGAGGCGTGTGAAGAGTTATCTCCTCTTTTTTGGGAAGTGTTTTGCTGTTGGATGTCTGGCTCCTTGTTAATGAGGAGTGATGATTTTTATTCAGCAACGTCCACATATCCCACTGCTTCCCCTCCAAGAAAAACACAAGGAGCTGTCTCACCAGTTTCACCAGACAGGTCTCACGGAGCAAAACTCGGCTGGTGGCTTTGTGCAGGGGGTGTTTTTGCATGCGAGAAGATGAGTCACCATTGGTTGCTTGGTCAACAGCAACTGTGTGCATTTTCTCTGTCTGTTTTTGGGCAGTTTAAAAGAGACATGCCAGCTCTACTCCCTTTTTTAGATGGAAAAAGAGGTGGGGAACGCATACTTGATCAAATTAAAGAAAATTCCACCATTCTGGGTAATACTGAAGAGTGGTAGGAGCCACACTTGTGAGCTTTAAAGGGTTCTTCATCCATCACTCGATGGACATCTCTCTGTCCCCTGTCCCCAGTGTTGTCATCACTGCAGTGTCTGCACCAGATAATTCGCGCTCCATATACAAGATCCCCTCTTACTATTTTATCTTCCAGGCTTTAGAGGAAAGGTGTGAGCTGGGTGTTAGTCTGAAAGAAACATGGTTTTGCCCTGCCAGCAGCTGCGTGAAGTGGCTGTGCCAAAATTGGTGGCTGGATTTTCGTCATCAAAGGACAAACTCAAGTGGCAAAGGGACCTGCTGGGCTGAGTAGAATCATAGAATCATTCTGGTTGGAAGGGACCTCCAGGGTCATCAAGTCCAACCTTTATCCCATCACATTCCTGACCATCAGACCATCAGACCATGGCCTCAAGTGCCTCATCAACCCATTTTTTGAACATCCCCAGGCATGGTGACTCCACCACCTCCCTGGGCAGCCCATTCCAGTGCCCAACCACCCTCTCAGGAAAGAACTTCTTCCTAATCTCCAACCTAAACTTCCCCTGACGCAACTTGAGGCCATTTTGAGTAGCCAGGATCCTGGCAACGGTATGTTCTCTGTGCTACAGGGTGAGGTGGGTTTTGGTCGTGATGAAGAGAAAACTGCAGAAAAGAGTGGTGATGGGGGGAGCACCTTGCAAGGGCTTCAGGAGAGGCAAAGCAACCCCCCCCCCACGGGTGTTTGCGTGTGGTGGAGGGTCACAAACAAGCAAGTCAAGTGTCCCAGTCCCTTCCCATTCCTGTGTCCCAGGGCTCCTGGTGCCAGCCTCCTCAGTGGCAGTTTCACTGCTCCTGCCACTCGCTGCCCTCTCTCCTGCTTCCCTTGGGAGTTTCTCAGTTGCTTGATCATTCAGTGCAGGTGCTGGGTGTGGGGTGGAGCCTGGCCCATATCATCACTCTCCCAGGTTGTCCTTGGCATGCTTGTCCTTTCCTTCTCCCTTCTCTGTGCTTCCTGCTGTGTGGTGCTGGCCATGGAGAGGACATCCTCTCCCTGATGTCCAGGGCTTTTTGTGTGCATCAGTTTCCTATTTTACAAGATTACTTTGTGTGTGGCTTTCTTGGGACCAGGGAGATCAAGGGCTTGTCCCACCACCCCCTGTGAGTTCAGGGGGCTCCGGGCCGCTTTGCTGGCCAAGTGGTTCCCCCCGTTAGGGCATGGTGTGAGCTGGAAGGGGGGGGCCATTGCACAAGGCCTTTGCTGCTGCAGAGCCAAGCTACCGGCTGGCCACACAGTTAATCTGGTCGGGGATGGCAGATTTTGCATCTCTAGGTTGTCCCGTCCTAAAATATTTGAGGTGATGTGCGTGATGGCTGGAGAAACCGATGGGAATCAGGGGGATTCCTGTTTAAAACAAAATTGGTTTGCAGCTGCAATTAGTCCTTAATCTTCTTCTCCTGCAACCTGGTTGATGCTGTGACACCGTAGCTGGGCTACACACAGGAACCGTGTGCGTGAGGTTGTCCTCGAATGGCCACAGGAGCTGGGGAGGGCTGGAGGTCGCACATCCTTTCTTCCTACGTTTTCTCTTGGTTTCTCTGTGGTCTTCAGGTCTCTTAATTTCCCTGGTCTCCCAGGTCACCCAGCACCACTGGGACACTGCCAGGCTTGGCTGGATGCAATGCTGAGGGAGGCTCAGGGTGTGCTAAGGGTTTGAGCAACCCCCTAGCTGGAACCCTGTGGGTCTGGTGGTGCTCGCTCTGCTCCCCTCTCTCTGCTGCCAGTGCCTGGTCCAGGGAAGGTTGGCCATTGTGCAGTCTTGGCTGGCAGGAGGTGACATGTCTTCATCCAGGGTGGGACAGCAGTCTAGTCCCAACTCAGGGGTGCTGGAAAGCCTGTCAGTCCCTGAACTGCTGATGGCACAGCCCAGTTCTGAGCTTTTTTGTGGTGTGGAGAGATGGAATCACAGCATCCTCGCATGACCTTTGCAGTCGGTGACAAATTAGCAGTGCCAGCTCCAAAGCAGGTGTTTTGCTTCCACCTCCCGTGAGGCTGGGATCCTGGTGCCTTTCCACTGTTGGGATCTCCAAGAAATTTAGGGATGCGACCCAAGACAAAATGTTTTGCCACACTGTTGGCTGCAGGTTGAGTAGGGTGAAGGGAGGAGGGGTTTCAGAGGGAGAGTGGATGGTGAGAAGGGCCATGAGAAGTTGAGCTGTAATAGTAAAGGTTTAAAGGAAAATGAAGTCTTTGGGGAGAGCCATGGACATGAGCTGACATTTTAGTAGCAGAGGTCAAGAATAACTTGCCCCAAGGACAGATCGTCCTGTAAATGCTGCTGCAGGGCTGCCTGGACCCTACGTGTGAAGCAGCCAGTGCTTTTGGCCACTGTGCAGAGATGCTGAACCAGGCATTCATGTCATCCTGCCCTGGGGATTTTGGATTTCTTCCTTTCTGGGGAGGCATTTTCTTCAAAGATCCAGTGGGATGAATTGAATCTATGCCATTGTGTCCCCCCCACTGCGTCCCCCTTTGAAGCTTGTGTGCCCTGCAACCGATCACCATGAGGAGGGGCATCAATGTGTGCCCCTTTGCTGGCTGTTGGGACCTGCTCCTCAGTATTGCTGAGGGACAAGCAGGGGGATGTCTTGCTTTTGTTCTCTTCCCAGAAGGTCTTGCTCCTCCCTGCATCATCTCCGTGCCTGGCAGCCAGCAGCATGAGAAACAGGAGGAAGGGCTCTGCCACATTTTAATGTGTTACCCCAATGTCACCGTGCACCCTGAGGTCACTGGTGTGCCTGGTCATCCCCCAGCTGGTGCTTCCATCACTGTTCTCCCATGCCTTCACACTCTGGGCACAGCTGAGGCTCCTCCAGGTCATGGTAATAGCAACTGGGATTTTTTTAGCTTTCCCCTTTGCTCTGGGAGGTGTGGGAGATGCTGAGCAACACCAAGGCAGAACGGTTCATCCCTGCTATGAGAGTAAGCCCAAGCCTTTGGCTTCCACTACAGAAGGTGAATCTTTGGAGAGAGAGGCCAGCCAGCTAAATCTCTGAGCTTCTCATGATGTGCAGTTGGTACACGGCATGAGCAGGATGGGCCACAATCTACACCAGCACCCATGGGATGCCTGGTGGTGTGGGCTTTTGGGAGGAGAAGCCTTGCTGAGCTGAGGACTTGCAGGATCTTGTTTTGAGGTCCCACATAGCAGCTGCAGAAGGTCCAACCCAAACACCGATAGCTGTGTGTGGAAAACACGCCAGGACATTTTCAGTTGTGGGAGTGGGAAGTATTTAATTTCCTCTATTTTTGGTTGTAAGCCTTGGGTGGACACGCTGCTCATCTGTGCTGGGGCTGCCTGGCACGGGTGGCTTTCAGCTGCAGTGGCTGAGGACTGGCCCGCTGTTGGGTATGTACAAACCTGTGTGTCACTCCAGTGACAATAAATGGTTTCCCAGTGGGTCCCCAGTTCAGTGCTGGCTGGGTTTGTTAAAACAAACGAGTCCATCCCAGGATGCAAAGTGCTTGACAAACTGCTTCTTACTGTGTGCCTGCAGGATGTGATAAGTGGTATCTGCACACGTCAGCAGGTTTCTTTGTGCAGAATGAATTCATTTGACTTGTAACATGTATCTCAGGGTATACCTCAGCCTGAAACCTCCCAACTGATTTATCCATGTGCGAGCATCAATGCTGCCCAAGCATTTGGGTTTAGGTGGCCTTGGCTTGTGGCTGGGGTCTGGTCCAGCCGGTCCCAGAGCTGCTCTGGCCTTTGCCTGTGTCAGTGGGAGGTGCTGTGCTCTTTCTTTTGATTTTAGAATTCCAGGATTTCAAGTGTGGGGGTGTTCAGAAGCAGATTTTATGGTTATTTTTTTTTTCTTATCTGTGGAGTAGTTGTGCCAAAAAGTGTTGGATGAAAGTGGGAGGAAAATGGAGACTGGGTTACTTCCCTGGATTAGCGCTCGGGTGGAGGGCAGAGCCTGGGGATGGAGGGTGCCCTGTGCCCTTCTCTGAAGAGGAGCAAAGGAGCTTTGTAGAGAAGGGGTGAGACTGAGAGGAGAGGTGGGCAAATGGCTTCTGAGGCTCAGTGAGGGTCCCCAGCCAGTGCTCGGGGCTGCAGGCGCTGGTGCCTCAGGCTCAGGTCAAGGACCAGGCAGAGTTGATGCTGTTGGTGAGGGTTTATTGAATGACTTGTTCTGCAGTGATGGGAGGAGGTTCTGGTAGCCCCAGCTTGCCAGTGGAAGCCCTTGTCATGACCTCAGACATGTCATGACCTCAGACCTCTTTCTTCCCTTGCTGTCTTTGTTCCAGTTGTGCTGGGACCCACCTGCATGGTGTGGGCAGAGCCTCCTCGGGCACGTTCTCATCAGCTGGATTCCTGTGGCCTTTTGCCCTTTTCCTGTGTGCCCTGGTAGAAGGGGAAATGTTTAACCCACTAAACCAGTCCATGCAACACACGGTCCTTCTTTCTTATTATTATTCTCTCTTTTCATATCCTTCAGCCCTCCAAGAAGTGCCTTCCACCTGCCAGCCCATTTCAGGGCGCTGGGCTGGTCCTTGCACTGGGAGGAGTTCCCCTGCCTTGGAGGAACAAAGCTGTTTTCTTTTCTGCCCTCCTGCAGCAGCTCTTCTGATTAGTTTGAGTCACCAGAAGCTGGTATAGAACGGCTGGGCTAACACTGAACTTGAGCTTGTAAGCTGGCTACTCACATCAGCATCCCCCAGGTATTGGTGGTGTTCCTGGAAAGGTGTTTTAGAAGGAGCACAGAATGCCCCTGTGCTGGTGCACTGACCTCATCTTTCCCAAAGGGGTGGAATGAGCATCATGTCAAAGGGTTAGACTTTCTGATGGCAGAAGGTCGTCTCCTGCTTGACCCAGAGGTCTCAGAAGCACAGCTGTGGGGCTTGTGTGCCTCCTGGGCTTGCAGCAGGGCTGTTGGCATCCTGCTTCTGCCCTGGTAGGATGCACACACAGATTCTCCTTTGAGGACAGCAGCACAGGTCTTGCTGGCTTTAATACACCATACTTGGAGAAGCACACGAGCTGCCTGGGTGAGCAGGGAACAGCCCTTGATAACCCCTTGTGCTGGTGAGGAGCAGCAGCCAGGGACTGGTGTTGGCTGAGACACATTGCTTATTGCATTTAGCTGAGGAGCCCATGGTGATTGAGTCTCATATTGCTGGAGCCAGGTAGGTCACTGCTGATGTTATTTGATAAATGACATCTAGAAGGACTAACAGACTCCTAACTTTGCACCCAGATAGTGACAGGTAGGACTTTGTGATAGAAGTTCAGCAAGTTTTGTTACCATGCAATGCTCAGAAGGGCTGTTTTCATTAACTGTGTGTCTGCACCCAGAAGGCAGCAGAGCCCCTGGGCTTGGGAGGGCTCCTGAAGCCCAGGAGACACACTAGAAGCAATACCCAAATATGTGTGTGTGCTTAAACCCAATTCCAATGCTGACACTAAGAGGCTTTTTGAAGGAGAGGGCTGGGCAGGGATCAGGTGCAGGACACCAGTCCCATGGTTCTACACCAGACCCTATGGGTGTTCTGCCTCCTGTGTCCACATGCTCTTCTCCCCAGTCCCATCCAATTTTAGTTATTTTCCATAAGAAACAAAGTGCCCTACTTTAGAGCCTTCCCAAATCCTGTTGGAATTAGGAGCCTGCATTTCCTCTTACGAAAATAGAAGGGATGTAATTTTCCATGGGCAGAACTGCAAAATCCCTGCCCAAGGTGGTGTCCCAGCAGTCCCTCCCTGGGTCTCTTCCCAACTGCCACCACTTCTGGTGTTTTAACACTTCTGCATCCCATCTGCACCTCCTGCCCTCTGCTCCTCCTTGATCTTCATGGAGAAAATGAACCTGCAGGTACAACTACCCCGAGGAAGGGTGGAGGTCCTGTGCTCTGGACCATTGTTTGGGGCTTTCCCCCAGCAAACTGTGAACACTGGGTGCCCTGCCACAGCTGCAGGAGCTGGGACAGAGCAGAGAAGGGATTTCTTCAAGGGATACCCACAGCAAAGACCAGTCTGGAGCCGCCGTTCCCGCGGCTGCACTGCCCAGATGTTGTCATCCCTCGTGGGGGACGTGAGCTCAATATCTTGCCCAAGACCACATGTACAGAGAGAGCAGACTCAAAGTCTCCAGGTGCTCGGGCTCCAAGTTTGACTCACCAGTCTGTGCTGCCCGGGGGTAGTCCCCTCGGTGGATGCATCGTGGGTTTCATTAATCATCCTCCCGTACAGACTGTGCGTGTGGCTGTTTCATGTGTGAGCGGGTGGCTGTGTCTCCGTGGGTGTGTTATCCTACAGAAATAGCTTTCCATAAATAAACAAACAGATGAAGGGATCGCTGCTGCAGGACGTCCCTGCAAACGAGCTCTGGGTACGGATAAATGAGCTCATTCAGCAAACAGAGGGCGAAGTGGCCCGTCTAGGGCTGAGTGTGCCCTGCTTTGGAGGGGATGGGGGAGCAGGTGGGTTCCTCCAGCAGTTGGGCATTGAGCCTCCATCCTCACCCCACGCACACTGGAGGGGGTGAAGGGTTCATCCACAGCAGCGCTGGGCTCCAGTGGTGGCCCTGCCTCTGGTGGCACGATGGCTCAGGCAGATCATAGAATCAAAAATCATAGAATCATTATGGTTGGAAAGGACCTCCAGGGTCATCAAGTCCAACCTTTATCCCATCATATTCCTGACCATCAGACCATTAGACCATGGCCTCAAGTGCCTCATCAACCCGTTTTTTGAACACCCCCAGGGACGGTGACTCCACCACCTCCCTGGGCAGCCCATTCCAGTGCCCAACCACCCTCTCAGGAAAGAACTTCTTCCTCATCTCCAACCTAAACTTCCCCTGATGGAACTTGAGGCCATTTCCTCTCGTCCTGTCATCAGCAATTTGGGAGAAGAGACCAACACCAGCGTCACTCCAACCTCCCTTTAGGTAGTTGTAGAGGGCAATGAGGTCTCCTCTCAGTCTCCTCTTCTCCAGGCTCAATAACCCCAGTTCCCTCAGCTGGTCTCCATAAGGTTTGTTTTCCAGACCTCTCCCCAGCCTCGTTGCCCTTCTCTGGACTCGCTCCAGCACCTCAATGTCCTTCCCATCCTGCGGTGCCCAGAACTGGACGCAGCACTCAAGGTGAGGTCTCACCAGTGCCGAGTACAGGGACACCATCACCTCCCTACTCCTGCTGCTCACACCGTGTCTGATACAGGCCAGGATGCCCTTGGCCTTCTTGGCCACCTGGGCACACTGAGCCCAGAGCAGGCGTGGGATAGCATGGAGCAGGGAGAAAGGGCTTCTGGTGTTCTGCTGTGCTAGATAAGGATTTGTTGGGCTTACTGCTCCTGCTCCCACTGCCCCAGCTCTGCAGGGATGCAGAAGTGGCTGTGACTCAGGGCTGCTGGGAAGCTCCCAGTGCAGGTCGGGATGAGGAGCCCAGTGCCTGGGGGCACTTGGGTGGCTCAGCTTCCCACTGTGACCATGGCTGGTGGATCAGGAGAGATCCCAAAGGGAAACTTGGTTTGACTTTGAGAAGCAGAGCTGTACTTGAAGAGAAGACAGTGTGGGGAGAGGTAAAATGAAGATGCTGGTTCTGGAGACAGCTGGGCTGCTCCTGTGTTTCCCTCTGCTCAGTGCAGGTGTTTGTGCAAAGTGGAACCGATGCCCTTCCAAAAACAGAGCCCAGGCACTGGGGCAGGGCAGCTGCTTCCCAGCCCTTGGGCCTGGAGAGCTGTGGTGGCCTGGTGGTTCCTCCTGAAAGGGCTGAAGATCACTGAGTGAAAGCCAACCAGCCTGCTTAAAAACAACCAAAAAAAGGCTGCATTGGCCAGGACTGCCATGGATGGCTTTTGGCTTCACAGGGGAAAGCTGTAACCCACTGGTGGAGTCAGAGAGGGGATTTGCATGAGGCAGGGTGGGAAGAGAACAGGGGAAAGGAGGAAGGGGTGTGAGAGAGCAGAGTCTGTGGGGCAGGAGGAGGACAGGAGTAGAGAGGTGTTGAGGGTGACCGGGAGGCTGGGACCCCCCTGTATGGGCTCCAGTCACTTCACTGGTGCCACTGTCATCGTGTGTCTGGTGTTGGGAGTTGGCAGCTCCAAAGTGCCCCATCCCCTCCCAGGCTGGCTGGGTCCCTGCTCAGCGAGAGGAGCTGCCACAGCAGCCCGGCCCCTCTCCCAGTTACAGGGCACAGCTGGGACCTCTCGTAACTTGAAGCTCCCTACGGTTTACACCCCCGTTCCCAGCATAGTGTCTGTCTGTCTGTCTGTACACTGGGGAGCACTCTTGCCTCTCCATGCACATCCCATGGCAGATGCTGGGAGCTGTGTGCTCTGCAGCACGCTCAGGAGTCACGGGGGGACCTTCCTGTCGTTGTTTGGGATGGACGGGACACACAAAGAACAGTCATTCAAAACAGCTAACAGCTCACTGACTGTATTTTATTGTTCTAACAAGCTCTTATATACCTTTAAGTAAGGGATATGTGCACAGGTATCATTGGTTCAACAAAAGATCAACAGTTCATGATTGGAGAACTTTCTTTCTCAGCTGCAACTTCGATAAGCTGCTTCTTCTGGTGGTCTGCCAGCTCCTCAATCTTGTTTTCTCCGCTCTTCTCAAGACTCCCTAGGCTCTTTTCAGGTCTTCCCAGGCTCTTCAAGGGTACACAGTTATCTGCTCAGGGTTGATATCAAACTTACATTCCGATCCCTCGGACCAGCTGAAGTTTCCCACACCTTCCCATCAGTGGTGCAGCTTTCCTCCTCCTTTCACCAGCTCGGTTAGGAGCAATTTTGTGGACAAGTTGCAATTCCAGCTTGTAACTGTGATTTATCAGCAGCTCTGCAGGCCGGGGTAGCTCCAGCAAGTGCTTTTCTGAGCTGAGAGTTGGTGTTTTGAGGCTGATGTTAAGGTAGGGCATGAGCTGGGTGCTCAGAGGGCATTTTGAAGATGTCTCACCCAGAGCAAGTCTTTCATTTTGAGGCTCCAAATGCTTGCTATGAACAATTGAAGAGTCTCTTTGACTCTGCTTTTGTGGGTGAAGCTTTCAGCAACAAATGCCCCTTTTTCTTTCTCCCTTCTCAAAAGAGAGAGGAAGGAGGGTAGGCTGGGATGACCACTGGTGTGCTCAAGTGGTTAGGGAGCTGAAGCACCTCTTTGGAAGAACTCATGGACTTGTTTTCTTTTCTGGAGCTGCAGAGCTTCCCTGCAAGCCCAGCAGCACTTGGGTGTCTCAGCATCGCTTGTTTTAATGCCTGCCCCCTCCTGAGCTGCCTCTCAGGGCCCTGTTCCTGAGGTGGGGGTTTCCACCCCATGACCAGCCTGGATATGAGGTGGGTTTTGGCTGGTGTGGACCACCCCTGCCCCGGCTGGTAGGAAGCAGGTGCTGGGCTCCATCTCCCCAGGCTGCTCCCAGCTGAGGAGGATGCTCCAGGCTTATTTGTCTCCCATGGGTGTACTTTTCTGCCTGAAAGAAGATGCAATGAAGGTAGAAATGTTAAATTAAAACTAGCCATGGTTTATAGCTAATTAGAATCATAGAATCATCGAGGTTGGAAGAGACCTTCAAGCTCATCCAGTCCAACCCCTCCCTCCATCCCCGCTGACCCACATCACCCAGTGCCACATCCAGACACCTCTTGAACACCTCCAGGAACGGTGACCCCACCACCTCCCTGGGCAACCCATTCCCACCCCCAATCACCCTTCCAGGGAAGGAATTGGTTTGACTTTGCCTAGGCTCAGCAGAGGAGCACTTCTCCACCTGGGCACAAGTCTGGGAGGGGGGACAGACACCATGAGCATTGCCACGGCCACTGTGCCCGAGTGGACGTGTGGCAGCTGCCTCTACCCTGGTCAAACCAACGGCGTGAGGTTCAGAGGGCTCTGACCTGCTGGTTGGTGAGCTGGGGTGAAAACAGTGATCTCAAGCCGGCACCCAAGAGCAGCCATCAGGGGTTGTGGGTATCACTGACCCAAAAAGTTGTTTGTTTGTGGCCAAGGAGGTGAGAAACCTCCCCAGTACCAGCACAGTTGGCTTGGGTGCTTGCAGAGGGGCAGCAATGGGCTGGAAGAGTTCTTCTTTGGGAGAGGTCTCCTTGGGAGAGGTCTCTTGGGGAGAGATCTCCTTGGGAGAGGTCTCTTGGGGAGTGGTCTCCTTGGGGAGAGATCTCCTTAGGTAGAGGTCTCTTTGGGAGTGGTCTCCTTGGGGAGAGATCTTTTTGGGAGACGTCTCCCTGGGTNGATCTCCTTGGGAGAGGTCTCTTGGGGAGTGGTCTCCTTGGGGAGAGGTCTCCTTGGGTAGAGGTCTCTTTGGGAGTGGTCTCCTTGGGGAGAGGTCTTTTTGGGAGACGTCTCCCTGGGGAGAGGTCTCCTTGGGAGAGATCTCCTTGGGAAAGGTCTTTTTGGGAGAGGTCTCCCTGGGAAGAGGTCTCTTTGGGAGAGGTCTTTTGGGAGAGGTCTATTTGAGAGGGGTCTCCTTATGCTTCCCAAGACCTGGCAACCCTTTCTCTTACCACAGCATTCCCCAATCGCTCCGGTTGATGCTCGCTGTCTATCAGCCCCCACATTTTGACAAGTACCCGATAGTGGGAGGTCCTTGGTGGGCCCAGAGGCTGAGGGTCTCGGTGAAATGCTGAGTGTGGGTGTATGGGATACAAAGCTTGCTGGAAGCCCTGGAAAGCTCTAACTGTGATGTTTGGAACTGTCACAAGCTGATCAAAACCAGATTATCTGCATTCATTAGATATCTTAAAGGGACCTTCTCACTTCTTGGGACGTTATTATGAGGCTGTGACGGCCACATCCTCGCCTGATCCGGGAGGAGGTAGCTCTGAGCCGAAGGAGCAAGGGATGGGAATGAGCAGCCGTGGGGAAAAGTGCTGGTGGTCCCATCCAGTGCTGCTGCTCGGAGGTGTTCCCGGCGGCCTGAGGGAGCGGCGCGGTGTTAAATATCATTTTAATGTGGGCAGCATCCCCCTAAATGAAGCAGAACGCAACATGAGATGAATCAAAACTCTGCTAATGGTGGAAAATGTACATGGCTTTTAAAAACTAATATTACTGTGGGACTCAGTCCGTGTGTCACAGGAGACCTTGGGAGGTTGGCCCTTGGCTCAGCTGGAGGAGACGGGAGGAAAAGTGCCGGCTGCTCAATGTCCCCTGGTGAACTCCCCGTGGTGGGGCAGGAGAGGGAGGGCGAGGAGCCCTTACGTGGGGGAAAGGGAGAGGTTTGCCTAAGGGATACACAGCCTGTGCTACCCTCAGCCAGGAGAAAAGGGAACGGGGAAGAGGCAGGGAGAAATCTTCCATCGCCTTCATTGTGTGGGGTAAAGGGAAAGTCAGACTTTCCCCCTCCTTCAGAGTCCCCCATCCCATGGGTTTAAATGCTGGTTTTAAAAAGAGAATAAAAAATAACGAGGACATGGATAGATGGTTTCTTTTTATCTCTACAGCTGAAGAGATAAATGTGACATTAATTATGTGACACAGCTTTGAAAATCATTATATATCTCTGGCTTTTCTAAAAGGGGGTTTCAGATTTCTGTCTGGGACTAATAAAGAAGGACAATTTTTAAAAAAAACTTTAAAGATGATCTGTAGGGAGAGAGTTTGCTGTCTTAATTTTCTCTTCTGTAGATGAAGCTTGTTCAGCTCCCCTGTCTCTTGCCCAGAGTGTGCGTGTGTGTGTTTGAAGGAGATGCTGAGAGGGGGAAAACCGGGGCTGCTTGTGGAGTTTAATAGGAGAATATGGGTGGGGGGTGAGATGGGCCCGCGGGAGGGGGAAACATTGAACTCTGCACCCCTCTGCCCCGAGGAGAGAGGAAATGAGAAGGGTTAGCACCACTGAGTAAGCAGTTTGTGTGCCTTTCTCAGTGGCTGCAGGCATCTGCCTCCCGAGCTGGGCTGTGACAGAGCGGGCAGAGCACCAGGATGGGTGATGTTAAGGACAGGGTTGGAAGCAGTGGGTTGGTTGCCATCCCCTCCCCGGCTGCAGGTCCTGCCTGGGGGTCACTGGAGGAGCTGGAGGTTTTGCTTCATGCGAAGCCTCAGTGTGTGGGTTTCTCCTCATGAGGAATTTCTCCTTGAGGGCAGAGGAGGTGGTCTAATGGTTAGGAATAATGGTCTAATGGTTAGGAATATGATGGGATAAAGGTTGGACTTGATGACCCTGGAGGTCCCTTCCAACCATAATGATTCTATGATTCTATTCTATTCTATGCCATTCCCATGGGAATGCAGGGAGGGTTGGGGGGTTTGAGCAGATGCGAACTCACTGCCCAAAGTTAAACAGCTTCTCACAGCGGTTGGTTGGTGAATATAGAAGGTTGTGGCAGTGGGACAGGCAGGGATTTTGCTTGGATTGGAGGGAAGAGGTGGAAAAGCATGAGATCAGTCCCTATCTGTGGTCAAATAGCAGAATCATTGAATGGTTTGGGTTGGAAGGGACCTTTAAAGATCATTTTGTTTCAGCCCCACTGCCATGGGCAGGGACCCCCCCCACCACACCACGTTGCTCCAAGCCCCAGCCAACCTGGCCTTCAACACTGCCAGGGAGGGGCAGCCACAGCTTCTCTGGGCACCCTGGGCCAGGCTCTCACCACCCTCACACCAAACAATTTCTCCCTCCCATCCCATCTCCATCTCCCCTCTGGCACTTGGAACCCGTTCCCCCTCGTCCCATCACTCCCTGCCCTTGGCACCAGTCCCTCTCCAGCTTTCCTGGAGCCCCTTCAGGCACTGGAAGGTGCTCTGAGGTCTCCCTGGAGCCTTCTCTTCTCCAGGCTGAACACCCCCAACTCTCTCAGCCTGTCCCCAGGGCAGAGATGCTCCAGCCCCCCGAGCGCCTTTGTGGCCTCCTCTGGACTCTCTCCAACATCTCCATGTCCTTCTGCTGTTGGGACAGTAAGATCAAGTCAGTAACAACCTCTAAAAATATTTGCTTTTCAGAACAGCAATTCCCCCTCTGTGGGCTGCTCTGCAGGTGGTGGGGGCAGGATACAGAGCAGGAACCAAGCTCAGCCTCAGTAGAGTTTTGGTGTGCCATGTAGCAATCTCAGTTTTAAGAAGCAGCAATGCCCTGCAAGCTGGAACCCTGCAGACACACAGCTTACAGCTCCCTGGCACGGCACGGATCCAGCGCCGACTGCAAGGCTGGAGCTCCCCTGAGCCACAGGCACCAATGCCCAGTGGAGCTGCATGGACCAGCCACTTCCTCAACTCACCAGCCACTGTGCAACCTCCAGCACAGCTGCTCTGGAGCAACACACCGGGTGGATGGAGATGCAGCTGAAGGTCAAAGGGACTACAAAGCCACCATGGCGTTCGCGTGGCCATCCGGTTCTGTTCTCACTACTGAAATCTCTCTGTGCCACTGCCATCTGCCAGGCCATGAGCTGAGGGTACGGCTGCTCTGCCAGTGACTCAGGTGCTGGCACAGTCTGTGGTTTTCCGCTTTCCAGCAGAATGTGTTTACAGCCCGGGGCCGGCTCTGCTGCAGGCAGCTCCTCACCAGCTGCCAACCCCCCAGGGAAAGCACCAGACTGCCTGGGCTTCCTCACAGCTCTTACAGCAGCTCGAAGGCTGATGCTCGTGGACTTCCAACTGCTTCTTGGTACAAAAAGCCCTTACTGCTTCTTGGAGAACCCTGCTGTCCACATCCTGCCTGGGTCAGCATCCCAAAGACCCACAAAGCAGGAGCACCACTGGGTCTCTGCAAACAGGAGCAAGCACACAGGGGTTGTTCCTCTCCCACTTACAGGACTCCACCTTTACCTGACACCAAAAGCCACTGACACAAAGAGACCTTGTCATGGCATCCTCCAGGCAATCTGTAGGAAATCCCCAGTTAAGGAGTCCAATTTTACCAAGCATTTACTTAAAAGCAGCTTCTCTGCCTGTGGATCAAGGCTTTCTTCCACAGGGTGCCCAAGACTCCACCACCACCTGCTTACCTGAAACAAGTCTGGCTCCAGGGAGACCTTAGAGCACCTTCCAGTGCCTGAAGGGGCTCCAGGAAAGCTGGAGAGGGACTGGTGCCAAGGGCAGGGAGTGATGGGACGAGGGGGAACGGGGTCCAAGTGCCAGAGGGGAGATGGAGATGGGATGGGAGGGAGAAATTGTTTGGTGTGAGGGTGGTGAGAGCCTGGCCCAGGGTGCCCAGAGAAGCTGTGGCTGCCCCTCCCTGGCAGTGTTGAAGGCCAGGTTGGCTGGAGCTTGGAGCAACCTGGTGTGGTGGGAGGTGTCCCTGCCCATGGCAGGGGATGGCACTGGGTGGGCTTTAAGATCCCTTCCCACACAAACCAGTCTGGGATTTGATGATCTCTTGCTGCTGCCGGTTTGGTGAAGAACCTGCTGCCCTGCTTTGTGGACAGGGCTGTGGCCAGGGGAGCTGTGGGGCACTGCAGGTCCCACTCTGCAGCCAGGGCTGGCAGAGGGACATGGGAGCTCCAGCTTTCTACTGCCCAGGAACCCACCTGTGGCCATGGCATCTGTGGCCATGCACAAGCACAGCTGCTTGGTGTGGGCTCTGCCTTGGACGTGTCCTCCTGGCAGGAGGTTCCCCTCCTCTTCCTCAGTCTCTGCCTGCAATGGACAATTCTCCTGGGCCAGCGAGCTCCTGGGGTAAGGCACGGAGAGGACTCTTGGGGCACTGTTGCTTTGACCATCAAAGACCATCGGCTGTCTCAGTCAGTGACATGGTGGATATCACAGTTGGAGATCCCCATCAGGCACGTGCAGGGAGAGATGGGGGGCACAGAGGTGTGACAGAGAGGAGGACAGCATGGCAGTGATGGCCATCGCATGGAAAGGCAGTGGGGAAACATCCTCATGAGAAGGGAGGGAGTTTCCCGCTGGTGTCAGTGCCCTCCCCCTCCCTCCGGCACTAAATAAATTTTGGAAAGACATCCCAGAGAAAGGCACTGCTGAGTTTGGGTGGGTTGGGTGTCTAGAGTACATGGTGGCTGTGTGACCTCTATAACATTCATCTGCACACTTGCTGATGAAAGGCTGATAACTCCCATGTGGGCTCCCTCGAGGGGATTGCATCTTGCTACCAGAGATGGGCTGCGGGGAACAGCCGGACGGCTCGGACCCCTTCTGCAAAGGAGGATTCTTCTCCTGCCTCACGCATGGTGGCCCAGAGCCTGACGCAACCCTTGCCCGTCAGAGCCTTTTGCATCTTGGCATCTTCCCAAGGCGAGATGATGCCGTGGTCCTTCTCCTCCTCCTCCTCCTCCTCCACCCTGCTGGAGGGTGGCCGGGCAGGCTGGGATTAGGTCACCCTCGGCGTTGGCTCCCGCTGTGCGGTGGCTGTGTTTGGCAGCGGTGGCCCTGCATAACCTCCACCGCAGGCCCTGCTAATATTTGCTTTATGACCTATCTTTGATAATGTTTCGTGTGTGCCCAGCGAGGCCCAATAACTCAGCAGCGCCGTTCCAGCCGGCATCATTTTAGACCAACAATAACAAAAATAAATCACTCCACACTTTCTGTCGGGTATATATTTAGACATTACTGTACACGAACCACCGCGAGCAAACGATGTGTTTATGGGGCCAGCCCTGCACCTCCCAGCAGATGCCCCCATGCCGGTGCTCCCTGGTCACGCCAGGCTGCAGAGCCCAGGGTCACCCCTCCAGGTGCCTGTCAGCGTCTCAGTAAATTGTGGAGATCCCCGTGCCCTCGCCCAGCATGGGCCTGAACCTTCCCTGGAACACAGGGGCTCAGTTGCAATCGGCAGAGCCCACCCAGAAGGTTTTGGTGAGGGGAAGGGGGGAGGCACAGAGATGCCCCCCGCGTGGGGGGCTCCCGGCTGAACACAGGCTCTCATTTACGCTCAGGAGCAGCGTCCCTGCTCCCGCTGGCTGCCTCCCCAGCCTTCTCCCAGCTGTTATTTTAAACACGCCAACCTTGGCGACCACCTTCCAACTCCAAAGTTTGCTGAGAAAATAGAAGCGTGCGAGCCTGCAGGGCTGGTCCTCCCCGCTGCTCTCAGTGAGGCTGTGGGCTGCTCTTCGCTGCTGCTTCCAGCCTGTTTGTGATGGCAGCTCCTGGCTGTACCTGCTGGTGAGCTTAGAAGCCTCCATCATGGCCCTTGTCTGCTGCCTGTGCTGCGGGAGGATCCTGGAGGACCTCCTGCTGCAAAGGGCCGTGCTGTACGGTTTGCAGCATTGTGGGGCCGGGATCAGGCCAGGGTTCACAGAATCCCAGAATCCTAGGGGTTGGAAGGGACCTCAAAAGATCATCCAGTCCAACCCCCCTGCCAGAGCAGGGTCACCTAGAGTCCATCACACAGGAACGCATCCAGGCGGGGTTTGAATGTCTCCAGCCAAGGAGACTCCACAACCTGGAGAACTCCACAACCTTCAGGACCTGGAAACAGATACACTCACTGCTTCCGTGCTCACCGGAGCAAAGGGACTGTGCTCAGTGTGGCCAGCATGGGCAGTGGCACTGGGTGTGTGTGGGAGGTGATGGGACCCCTTAGAGTATGGAAACCCAGGCGCCCTGAATCTTCTGTTGCTTTGGGGCATGTGGATGGGGGAGTCTGGGGGAGGAGGTTAAGACGTGGCCATCCCTTGTGGGGCAGGGCTCTTGGCTCTCCCAGGGCAGAGCGCTGGTCTGCAGCAGTGCTTGGGGCTGCTGGGGTCGAACCTCTCCAAATGGTGTCTCTTAAAGTATTACTTAAAGTATTATTACTAGGACACTGTGTGTTGTTCCTTCATGTGTCAGGGTAGAGACAAAGCTGTTCTTCAGTCTCTCTCCCATGCGTGCGTCTGGTCCTGGAGCCAACACCAATTCCCTACCCCATCTCTTGTCCTCTAAAGTCCTTCTTACCAGTTCTTGGTCTGGAACCACTTCCAGTCCCCGACCTTCGGGTTCATGGTGCTCAATGTGTTTATTATGAAATAATCTGCAGGTGGCTGCATCCCCTGGGACCTGTGACTGTGATCTCCATGGCACACCATATGCACCCCCTTCCTGCACCATCAGAGGCTGAAGTGCTAATTTGGGTCTGAGCTCTGCTGCTGGGACTCCTTGGAGCTGCCGTGAGCCCAGGGGGCTGCAAAGGGCCCCTTTGCTCTCATAGTATCATAGAATCATTATGGTTGGAAGGGACCTCCAGGGTCATCAAGTCCAACCTTTATCCCATCATATTCCTGACCATTAGACCATGATTAGACCATTAGACCATTAGACCTCTCCATCTCCCCCCGCCTTCCCTGCTGGGGCTGAGGGGGGGAAGCCCCAGCCCTGGTGGTGCTGGTGTTGGTAGCTGTGCCCATGCTGCTGCCTGGAGCAGGATGTGTCCCTTCCCTTTTCCATTTCCAGCTGTGTACGGATTAACCCCTGTGTGTCTGGAGGGAATTCCCAGCAGCTCCCAGCACAGGAGCTGCAATGGAGGGTGGGCAGAGCGGGGCCTTGGGCTCCATTCTCCATGGCAGCAGAGCTGGGCAGGGGCACAGCCACACACAGCTCCATGTGCATTCTCCTCCTGAGCCCCTTTGCACTTTTCTGGGGCTTGCAGGGCAAGCCAGAGTTAGCCCAGGGTCTGCTTCACCCTGCCATGGTCCCCTGGGCATCCAAGCCTGGAAAAGCACAGAGGTTTGGGAGCACCCTGGGAGGGAACGGCCCTGGGGTCTGGGATGTTGTGGTCTAAACTTCTGCCTCTGTGGGATGCATGTGGGAGGGAGGAGGCAGCAGGCTGGTGCTCTGGAGGAGATGGTTTCAGCTCAGCACAGCTTTGCTGGTGGCCCCTGTGTGCTGCAGAGTCTCCATGCTCTGGTGCCAAGCCTGTGTGAACTGCCCAGCTTTCCTCGTGTGCGTGTCCAGAGCTGCCCCACGCTTTGCTTGGGTGGAGCAATGCTGGAGCATGAGTAATAATCCAAACCAAACTAGAATTTGGCTCTTCTGCCTGAAGCCAGACCTGATCTTCTTCTGCACTGTGCAAAGTCTGTTTTCCACCAGGACACCCACTAGAAGAGAACGCGGGAGCAGTTCTCACCAGTTTAAGCCCAGTATGGCGTTAGGACCAGGAGTAGATATTGTAAAATCTGAGGATGCTTTCCCATCCCTGCAGTGTCTTGAATCACCTGGCAGTGATTTTGCTCTTGTCCCCCATGGGCACACAGCGATGATGGGACCTGCCAAGGCTGTAGATCATTTGGAGTCAGAGCTGTAGTCCTGCTTCATTGCCTCTCTGTGGTGGGATCTTCACCTGCCTTCATTGAGCCCGAATGGGACCTCACTTTAAAATCTCCTGGAGATCCATCACAAGAGGATGGGGAGAGCAGGGTGCCCTGGGCAGTGGGAGGGTGGTGGCTTGCTCATGGGCAGCTGCCTTGAGGCAGCCTGAGTGCTGCCTGGACAGGAGACCTCCCACCCAGGCAGACATCGTTGTGGTGAGTGACCAGCACAAGGAGGAGAACAAAATGCACACCAGAGAGGTTTTGCTTATGGGACTGTCCTGCTTTGAGGTCAGGGCAGGAGCCCAGTGGAGGAGGAGGAGGTGGCTGTGGCCTCCACCAGAGCAGCCAAGAGCCATGCGTGGGGTTGCCTTTGAAACGAGCTGGCCCTTGTTTCCATTAGGAGCTGGCTGGGACACCTCCAGCACATCGCTTGGAGATGTGTCTGCTCCTGCAGGATTCACCCAGAAGTCACACCTTGTAAATGATGGGGTTTTCAGGTATCTCCCCCTCCAGACAGCTCAGTCTGAGCCGTGCTCTGCTAGTTGTAGGGATCAACCATCCTTGCTTCAAGGCTTTGAGCAGATGCTTTCCCACCGTAGCCCGTGGAAGCCAAAGTCAAGGTTTCTTTTGGCATCAGTGAATTTCAGATAAGAACTGTAATTGCTGCTCAGCACCACCAGCCTGATCTCTTTGCTCCTGACCCTGCACTTGCCTGCCTTGGACTACAGACCATGGCAGCAGTGAACCCCGTGCACATCACATTGGCTGCAGGGCTGCTCCTGAGCATTTGCAACCAAATCTCATTAAATGAGCAGAGATCACAGCGGGTTTGGGAGCCAACTGTGCCCTGGGATCTGGCTGTGCAACTGCCTGTGTCCAGGACATGCCTGTGTCCAGGACCCAGAGTGGGTCTCTTCACCTCGGCATCTCCAGGTGGGTGAGTGGGTACCTCGCGACAGGAGTCTGGGATGCACACGTCGGGGTGTTGTGCTGGAGAATTGTGGCCATGCAGGAATGGCAGCACTGGGCAGAAGACCTGTGGTCTCCTCATCTGGCAGGAAGAGTAGCCCCTGCCGCAGTGCAGAGTTATCTCGAGGTGTCCACTGGTCTCTGAGATGTCCATGGAGCCAACCCATGGTCTCTGTCCATGGAGCCAACTCATGCTGCTGCTTTGTTGACGGGGGCCATGGATGGTGCTGCATGGTCTACATGGACGATGCTGAATGGGTCTGCGTGGCACCATTGTAGGAGAGCTGGTCATCAGCTCTGCTCTGCCTGGCTGTGGACCGTGTAAGCTCCATCCCACAGTCATGGGCTGATTCCCAGAGTGACCCTGCCCTCATCTCTGTGGACCTGCCTGGTGAGCACTGGGCAGCATCCTGACCTTGATTGTGGGTTGACATCCCAGCATGACCTCAGACCTGCCTCATCACCCCAGTGTGCTGGTGATCTGGACTCTTGCTTGAACTTGGCCATGTTCTTCAGGTCTGCCCTGCTCCTCACAGGGGAGGGATGGTCCTGTCCTGCTGGCCATGAGGTCCCTCCAGCTCCTGGCCCTCACTGTACCCCAACAGTTCCCACTGAGGCTTGGGAGCAAGTTGGAAGTGCTGCTTGGTGCTGGCAGCAGCCTTCCCAGCATCTGCTACAGTGGGGAAGCTGTGAAACCACAGAGCTTTGCAGGGATCACCTTCCAAACACTTCCAGACGCCTCCGGTGTTGTGGGAGAGGAGGTTCTCACGCTGGATCGTGGTGAGGTCTTCCCATCCAGAGAATGATGTTGCAAGTTTGCTGTGGTGCTTTCCTCTCACCTGGAGCTCTACTGGATGGGTCCTGCTGTGGTGGAGCTTGGTCCCAGCTGGCTGGAGAGCAGCGCAGAGGGGCAGCTGGAGCAGAGTGTTCTCTGCACCAGAAGTGGTCCCACCTCCTCAAGGTGCAAGAGGGTGCCCACAGAAACACATGAGCACCTAAAGGCTGCGTGGAGCAGGTTGGCCCCAGGATACCTGTGGGGTCCTGCTGGCCTCCTCGGAGAGGAGCTGCCCTTGGCCTCAGCTCCTGCTGAGCCCTCGCCTCTCCCCTTGGAATCTGGGACAGGACTGCTGCTGGAGAGGCAGGGGCTGAAGCTGCTGGATGCAGGCCTCGAGTTTTCTGGCTGCTCAAGGTTTTGCAGCTGACAGAGCATCCTATCTGAGTGCAGCCAAGCTCCAGCAGGAGCTGGGATCCGCAGACTCCAGCCGAGCTCTCGTGGCTGCTCCCCTTCAGCTGAGACCTTGGGAGCAAGAACTGAAGACCAGAGGGTTCAAAGGAAAGCAGATGCTGGTGGATAGGCAGCACTGTGGTGGCTTTATGGAAAGAAGCATGCCCTTGTGGGGGAGCAGAGAGGCAGGCAGGGTGCCAGGCTGCTTGTGCCCAGGGCATGGTGACCCTGGAGCTGGGTGGTCCCCCTGGGTAAGGGCCCAGCACTGATGTTGCAGTGCAGAGATCTCTCTTTGGGCATCTGGGGTGAGGAAGAGTTTGTTCCCCACTACAATGAAGGACCAAACCATCCAGCTGCCTTCCCACCTGCTGAGCCCAGGGCAGAAGGAGCTGGTCCATGCTCCACCACTGGTTCTTCTTGAACGAGGAGATACTGAGTGTGCAAGTCCTGGGCACTGTAAAAATAACCCTGTCGAGTGCTGTTCCCATACACTCCTTGGCAGGGGAATTTATTACTGATGTGGCTATAAAATCAGTTGAGTGCTTTTTTTTCCTCCCCCTCACTCATGTGAATGTGGCAATGACAGGCAGGAAGGTTTGGTTCCCTCAGGAGAAGACATCTCACAGGCATCCTCAGCCAGTCTTTCAGATGGTACCAGTGCTGGTCAGGGAGCAGGGAAGAAATAAGTTGCTGTAATTCTGCCTCTGTAGGAGGAAATGAATTAATTTCTGCCTCTGGCATGACCACATAAGCCCCTCCACGTGCACTGTAGTGGGGGGTGCACAGATCATGAATCAGGGTGCAGAGTTTCTCAGCACGTGTGTCTCGGTGCATGTGTTTGTGCACGCACTTGCTGTTTCCCCAGACACATTAATCTTTATCTTTTTTGGCAGGCTTCTCAATAATTGAGAAAGAGCCAGAGGAATCTTTTTTTTTTTTTTCCTGCAATTCTAGGTTTAAAGGAAGTCAGTTCTTTAATTTTTGAAAGTCTCTTTCTCCCTAAGATTGGATTCTTTGGTCTTTAAGCAAAATAAAAGCAAAGGATCAGCTTTCCCTCCTGTTCAGTGGTTCATTCCTGTTGGGAACCTGTTGGTTCTTAGGAATCTTTCTGGTTTCTAAAGCATAGACAACATTTGGATTTCTGCTGTTGGAGGAAAAGGAGCTGGAAGAAGATGTGTTTTGAGATAAAAAAAAAGTCACGTGTGTTATGCCTTAAAATGTACTCCCTTGCCCTAGATTAAGCCAAGAGATAAGGTGGTGGGGTCATGAGAAACAGCTCATCTGTGGGAAGGTTCAATGGGTGGGTTGTCTTTTAGCCAGGCAGCAACTGCCACATTTACATGCGTTCTCTGGTCTGGGGCTTTCACCAAAGACCTGGGAAGCTGTGGGGTTTGGTTTCCAAAGCTGCAGAAGGAAGGTTTCTCCCCAGGGTGCCTCCACTGATGTGGGTTGGTGGTGTGCACCAGTGCTCCCGTGCTCCTGGTGTGTTTGAACCCAGCCTGGGCTGACCCCAGCCCTTTTGCCTCTTTATCATTCTGCTTTCCACAGCCTCCTTAGCAAGATGTGCAGTGGGTTTGGCTTCACTGGGTATTTTGAGCCCCAGGAGGCTCTTGCCTGAGGAGAGGTGGTATTTCAAGCCTTCTTTCTCATCCAAAGATTGCTGAGGGCGTATCCTCCCTTGGAGTGAGGAGAAGAAGTGTCTCACCTGGCTCTTGGATTGATCAAGCCAAGGATGGGTTTATCTGTTCATCCCATGGATGTGCAGTCCAGGTCTCTCCTGGTACTTGCTCGCTGTGGTTGTGTCAGGACACTGTAGCCCTCTGCAGAGTGCCAGGGTGCTGCTGGCTGGGATGGACCATTGCTCCTGCCTGCCTGTGCCTCCTGCTCTCTTCAGAAGGGCTGTGGTGCTCCAGCACAACCACAGCGAGCAAATACCAGGAGTGACCCGGTCCTAGAAAGCCTTTGCTGCCTCCTTCCTCCCAGCCTTGCACCAGCTGGGCATCACCACACAGCTCCTCCCCAATAGAACCCCCTCCCTCTCAACCCCTGTGGGTTTTCATACCCCTATTTCATAGAATCACAGAATCATAGAATCATTATGGTTGGAAGGGACCTCCAGGGTCATCAAGTCCAACCTTTATCCCATCATATTCCTAACCATTGGACCATCAGACCATGGCCTCAAGTGCCTCATCAACCCGTTTTTTGAACCCCCCCAGGGACGGGGACTCCACCACCTCCCTGGGCAGCCCATTCCAGTGCCCAACCACCCTCTCAGGAAAGAACTTCTTCCTAATCTCCAACCTAAACTTCCCCTGATGGAACTTGAGGCCATTTCCTCTCATCCTGTCATCAGCAATTTGGGAGAAGAGACCAACCCCAGCCTCACTGCAACCTCCCTTTAGGGAGCTGTAGAGGGCAATGAGGTCTCCTCTCAGTCTCCTCTTCTCCAGGCTCAATAACCCCAGTTCCCTCAGCAGGTCTCCATAAGGTTTGTTTGCCAGACCTCTCCCCAGCCTCGTTGCCCTTCTCTGGACTCGCTCCAGCCCCTCAATGTCCTTCCCATCCTGCAGTGCCCAGAACTGAACACAGCATGGGGCAGTTTTGCCCTGTGCCCTCCTGCCACACATGCTCGCCGGTCAGTGGCTGCCTGCGTGGGCTGGGCAGCCTTGGCACTGGGAGAACTTGGCATTTTTCTGGGTAGCACCTATATTTTGGGAGGACACTTTTGGAATGTGCACTGCAGGCTCTGTGTTTGAGATGGCTCTTCCAATGGGCCACCAGGTCCACTCTGGATGTGGCTGCTCCGTAGCATCCTTTCTGCATCCCTGGGGGTTTTGGTGTTGGTTTTGGAGTTGTCAGGGCACTGGGGCACTCTGGCTGTTAAATCAGAGCCAACTGCACTGGGGCAGAAGCGGTGCACCGGCAGGAACAGGGGCCAGGCTGAAGATGCCGTGATAAAGGAAGCTCAGTCCTATGGCTGAGCTGAGGTAGCTCAGTCAAGCTTGGGTTGACACCTCCATATGTTTGTTCGGCACTGAGCCCCCCAAGACCCAGATTTTAATTCAGAGCATGTCATCTGGACCCCCTCGCCGTGCTGAACCCTGCAGAAGAGGGTTCCACCCTGCTCAGCAGTGGTGACTCTTTGTGCCTGTGCTCTCGTTAGTCATGCAGGAGATTTGTACTGACATTTTTTTCGTTGCAGTAGTTCTTGTTCTTAATTAGAGAGCAGACCTGTAATCAAAGCAAAAAGTGTCATAAGCTTTATTGTTGCTGTTCTCATCCATAGCAAGCAGCGATGACAGTGAGTCGGCTTCTATCTCCATTTTCCTTCACTGGTCAATGAAAAGTGCAGGGAAGTCCCTTGTCCTCCAGGGTCTCTTGGACCTGGGTCATCGGGACCAGCTGGAAACCAGGCACACACCTTTCCCAGGATGCTCCTGCATACTGCATTGATAAGAGCCTACACATCATCTAGGTGAGAAGAAACCAGCATTTCATGGTTAAAGGAGCTGCAGGTCATGCAGATGTCTGAGTGGAGATGATACACTGCAGCACTTGAGGATTTGGGGTTAGAGTGATTGATGAGTTTAATTCAGTCTGGTGTTCCCATGCGGATCTCAGCTGCTGGATTGCTCAGTGCTAACCACAATGTGAGCTGGTACCCAAAACCATCTTGCTGTGAAGATGGAGAACCAAATTTATGCCGACAATCAAAGTCTCGCATGTGAAGGCAATGTGTGCTTGGCTGTGCTCTTCTTGCTGCCAGTGGGTAAGCAACCTGCCTTGCCTTCATTTGATGGTGCCTCTGAGACAAGGGCTGGATGGCAATGAAAACAGTTGCCTGGTTATTATTTTTGCACAAACAAAACCTGACTACTGAGATGATTAATGACATTTGGTGGTGGTATAATGTGTAAACACCTTGTTCTCCTAGGTAATGATCTGGCCAGCACCTCCCTGCCTTAGATGCTGGTATCTATTCAGGCCAGCTTATGAGGTACAAGACTCGTGTTAATTTTAAAGCTGATAAAGATGAATGTGTGTCTTAAATCCTTCTGACTTCAAATACATTCATAGTCTGTGGCACTGCAGTGGCTTTCATCTGAGGGGCGCCAAGCAGTCAGCAAGGAGGCAGCTGGAGTCCCTGTGAGAGGGGACACCTCTGCAGCAGGGCAGGAGCAGGTCTGAGGGCTCAGCAAGCACAGGCAGGGCTGGGGACAGGAGCTCTCTCCTCTTTTCAAGTATATGGCTGAACTGCTCAAGAGTTGTAACAGAATGGGAGTGAGACATCAAATGAAGCAGATAAAATAATTCCAGATTCGAGGAGAAATTATGGAGACTGTGCTCTGGATGGAGGCTTATCCTCACCACCCAGATCAGAAAAAGGCTCTTGAGGGTGCTCTGCTTTCTCCCTGAGCGGGCCAAGGCTTGGTGGCTGTCACTGCCCGGGGGAGGTTTGAAGGCTGGCTGCCTCCCTGCCAGGGTGCTGCGCCTGGTAAGGGTGGAGGTGGATCAGAGGCAGCCCTGGGTGGCCTCCCTGCTGGATGTTCAGCTCAGAGCACTTGGTGGTGAGTGCTGGGAGACACCCCCGTGCTTTCTGCTGCTCCATGGGTGCCAGCAGAGGCTTTCTCTGCAAAACAGCTTCCCAGCAGAAACGTGCCTGTAGGTCTTTAGAATGACCTCATGCACTAGGCTGAAGCAGAATTGGGGTTTGCATTTCTTTTTCATCTTCACTGAGCGTCTGCCCAGCTTCTTCTCCAGGTTTATCAGGCAATAACAGCTACGTTCTCCAAAGTGGCATCACATCCCTGTCTCAAATGTCACAGAAAGTCTGGTGGTTCCAGCCTGTTCCACCTTGGGCAGCAGCTCCTGGGAGCCCTGAAATGATGGGGGACAGGGTGCCATGGGACTGGAAATGGAGATGGAGCTTTGAAACTTGGGTGACCAGGAAATGAGCAATTTCCACTTGTTAGCATTGGGTCTTCATGCTGCCTGAAATCGAGTTGGTCCTCAGTGCTCAGGGCTGGGATGGGCAATGCCGCAGCATCCAGGCAGGAGCCTGGAGAATTTCAGGCTTATTTTGCATTTCCCAGATCCTTTTCAGCTGAGGTTCCCAAAGATGTTTCAAATAATAGGCAATTAGTCATTTCACTGCCCCTCTCAGGCTTGCAGATGCTGTTTTCCTTTTCCACGGAAGCGATCTTGTGCACAGAGAGGCTGCTTGGCCTCTGTGGACAGGGACATGGGAGAGGATTTATTTCAGAGTCCCAGTCCTGAGGTCTCCTTTTTATGCTGTTTCTGCCAGATTGGGGTCTGTGGTTCTCCACAAAAAGCAGCGAAGGCAAAACAACTGTGGAAATAGATGCTCCAGGGAAGCACACACTGGGTGATGGGTCCCAGCCAAGCTTCAAATCTGCTCCTGGTGTCAGGGTTTATGAATTGCTGTTATTTTGAGAGGTTGCTTTGTACATTTAATAGGTGTGTGATTGATCCTGGTGCCCAGGAGATTGGCTGTTTTCATCAGGTCATTTTTTATTTATAACTTAAAGCAGCTGGAAGTTTCCTCCTGGAGGTCCCCGGCGTCACGATGGCAGGGATGGGTCCTTCTGCCGTCTCCAGCCGGCTGTGAGTTGGCATCAGGGTGAGTCCAGAGAGTGGCTCGAGTGGGGGGTCCCTTGCCCCAGCATGGGGACAAAGCAGAGGAGAACCCGATGCTGGTGTGAGGACCTCTCAGCCTTGTTTGGTCTCTGTAGGAGCAGGTCTGGAGAAGGACGTCCAGCTCCTCCTCTAGCAAGGAGAGGCTGTGCCAGGAGAGGCAGTGCTTGGGATGGACTCTCCTCCCTCTCTCGCCCATCCATTGGTTTATAAATAGCTTTTGGGGGTCTTTCTAATCTGGAAAGCCTCACACAATTCAATTAACCAGCACAGTGTAGAACCCAACCAAGCTCCGCGGCCCCTAGCCCAGCCTCAATCAGCTGCCCCTTTAATGAGGGCCCGCCTCGTGCCTCGGTCAGCTAATTAAAGAGCCCATGCCAGTAAGCCGTGGCACCAGGTTGACGGTGGGGAGCTTTTCTGAGCAGGATGTGAGGGGAAGAGGGATCACGCTGGCAGCAGCTGCTTGGCTGGGGGCCCTGTGCATTCAGCTCACCCCCCCCCGAGCTACTGGAAATGGAATATCAGGTTTTAAAACCCAGTTATAAATACGGGCCCAGGAGCTGATGCAACCCCGGCAGAGGAGAGCGAGGTGTTTAGAAATGGGAGACGGCTGGGTGGGGGGTGGGGGGGTGCAGAGCCAGCGGCCCTGCAGCCCTGAAACCCGAGGCGCCC
>VZRW01002121.1:207450-218037 GCA_013398125.1 Aegotheles bennettii
TATATATTATATATATAATATAATGTATATTATATATTATATATTATATATTTATTATATTTAGCCTGGAGAAGAGGAGTCTGAGAGGAGACCTCATTGCCCTCTGCAGCTCCCTAAAGGGAGGTTGTAGTGACGCTGGTGTTGGTCTCTTCTCCCCAATTGCTGATGACAGGACAAGAGGAAATGGCCTCAAGTTCCATCAGGGGAAGTTTAGGTTGGATATTAGGAAGAAGTTCTTTCCTGAGAGGGTGGTTGGGCACTGGAATGGGCTGCCCAGGGAGGTGGTGGAGTCCCCGTCCCTGGGGGTGTTCAACAAATGGGTTGATGAGGCACTTGAGGCCATGGTCTGATGGTCCAATGGTTAGGAATATGATGGGATAAAGGGTTGGACTTGATGACCCTGGAGGTCCCTTCCAACCATAATGATTCTATGATTCTATACTTAGATATACATGCACTAGGGTGTGTGCAAGGAGTCATCCAAGGTGCTGGGTGCCCACCCGGCGTGGGTGATGCTTATTGATAAGGTTTGGTTTGGTGCTGCTTTTTCAGCCCCTGGATGTGGGTGCCAGGCTCAGCACTGCCCAGCTCCTCTGCAGGGCCCAAGACCAGCTCTGGACATGCAATGCTTCTCCCAGTGAGGCACAAGACCTGCTCCTCTGAGAAGATGCCATATGCAAATATTTCCCTTGCTAGGGATATTTATTGTAGAATAGAATCATAGAATCATTATGGTTGGAAGGGACCTCCAGGGTCATCAAGTCCAACCTTTATCCCATCACATTCCTAACCATTAGACCATTAGACCATGGCCTCAAGTGCCTCATCAACCCGTTTCTTGAACACCCCCAGGGACGGTGACTCCACCACCTCCCTGGGCAGCCCATTCCAGTGCCCAACCACCCTCTCAGGAAAGAACTTCTTCCTAATCTCCAACCTAAACTTCCCCTGACGGAACTTGAGGCCAACATTTCCCCTGCTCAGAAAGGGTGGTTTTCAAGGCTGCTGCTGCTCTTCCCATGGGAAAGCACCATGGTCTCCAAGTCTTAGGGCAAATCTGGGGGCATGCAGATAGCCCCATCCTGCGGTCCATCTGCTCTCCTCCTGCACTGCTCCCTTGGCCACCCCTCTGCTCTGCAGCAGCCAGCAGGCCCTGTGCCCTCCCTGCCCTGGTTTGGCTGTCGGGGTCGGTGCTGGGGCTGCCTGTGGTGCGTGGGGACCATCATCCCTGGGGAGTACCCAGCTACAGGTGAAGTCAGGCACCAAAAGCAGCTGCAATGACCTGGTAGGGCAGCAGTTTCTGAGGCACTTGGGACATCTTGGCTTTACCCCTCCATTGAGCGGATCCGTGCCACGGTGGGGCTGGATGAGGAGGAGAGGGAGGGGGTTTCAGGGCAGTGTGCCTCACCCCTGCAGCACCCCTGGGTGTTTCCTGCCTGAGGTCTAGTGTGAGAGACCTGTCTGTGGTCAGTTTATCACCTGCAGTGCTTTGGGGATGGAAGTACCCAGACCAGACCACCTCTGCTCCCAGAGCCTGTGACTGATCCAAAAATCCCTTTGCATTTCATAAAAATAAGGTCCTGGTGTGACTGGGACAAGTGGGGGTCTCAAAGAATTTTGATGGGGGTGAGGCCCTCGCAACCTCTCTCAGTTGGTTCATAGAAATTACTGCAATTTGTGAGGAACAGGTCTTTGTTTGGAATTTAGTAAAGAAATTTGCACCTGCCAAAGAAAGTTTGGGGCTGGTATAGAAGAAGCACAGAAAAGACTCTCGAGAATAATCAGCTCTGTAGGTTTCAGGATAATTTGTCGAGCAGCCTAATAGTTTGATACCTGTGAAGTTCCTGGCAGGACTTTCCCACGAGGCGCTCAGCAATGGGCGGGGGAGCCCTGGGAAGCGGTGCCTGCAATAGGGGAGGAAGGAACGGAAGTGCTCGGGCGCGGGGGCTGCTGGCGCTTGGCTCGGTGCCGGCACCCGGTGTGCACCGCACCTTTCCATCGCTCCCATTCGCCTCCTCAGCACACAGTTTTGTTCTTCTGCAGCAGGTCCTCCCTGAAATGAGAGCGCGGCACCAGGCCACGAGTCTGTATAAAATCAAAGGCAAACCCTGATGTGGTGTGTGCAAACCCTGCAGCCCAAACGCTGCTGCTTGTGCTCAGCACATGTTTGTCCTGCAACTCCATCCCTGAGTGGCTGCTTGGGGACACTTTGGCCAGGTTTGGTTGTGTCTGCGAGGGGCAGAGCTGTGGTTCCTGCAGCTCCCGTGGAGGGCAAAGAGCTGATGAGGAGATGTTGATGCCAGCCCTAAAGCCCTTTGGGGACATCCTAGTTGCCAGAGCCGCTGTTCGGAGCGCTGGGAGCAGCATCCCTGCATCCCCCTGTTCCTGGCAGCACTGATGGCTTGCTGGGCTGAAAGGGATGTGCTGGTATAGGTGAGGGCTGTGCAGTCACTCTGGTATTTTAAGCCCAGCATCACCTAATTCTTCTCTGAGCCCAGACAGGCGCCACAGTGCTTCAGCCGCCTGCGCGTGTGTCCAACACTGGTGCCTGAGCCGGGATCAAGCAGGAGCTGGGATGAGCTGGCAAAGCCCTCCCTGTGCATCCATGGGCCGAGTCCTTTAGGTGTCGCGCTGGAGCGGCGAGTCCCCCGCCAGCCCTCAGCCTCCTCCTCCTCCTCCTCCTCGCCTCCCTCCTGGCTCTCTGGAGGCTTTGGGAACTCGGTCTCCTGGCGCCTGGCACGGGGCGAGTCACGAGGAGCTGCGACTGCCCATGGCCTGGCACAGCGCGGGGCCACCAGCACATTGGGAAGGGGCTGGCACGGCTCTGCTCTGCCGCTTGGAAACAGCTCTGGGGATGGATTGAGCTCTCAGGGTGTCCCAGGGTGCTGCTCCCCCCACGCCGTGGGGGCTCCCGCTGATCCCCGCTTGCCCGGGAAGGGTGTAAATCACTGTCCGTTCGTCAGCCAGCTGGGGGTTGGGTTACCCTGGGCTCCAGAGCACCTCTCGCAGGGCCATGGCCATCTCACACGCCAGCAGTTTGCTCAGGGCTCTTGGCTGGCTTGGGGGGAAAATCTCAGTTTCCTGGTGGTGACGCACTCTGGGTAGCGTTTTTGGAGCAGAGGGCTGGGAACCCCCAGGGCACAAACAAGCACCTCCTGTAGCTCCATGTCCCGTGCACTGATGAAGCAGAAATCGAGCTCTGGGAGGAGGGCTCGGAAGGGGGGGTTAAATCTCAGAGCTACCCCAACTCTGCATCTGCTCCTGCCCCTCTTCCCCAAGGTGGACTGTCTGTGTCCTCTGCTGGCTCCATCTCACCCTTGGTTTTTGGTCCTGTAGTTGCTTTACCTCTCACCTTTCCATTCGCTTGCCCTAACTTCTCATTTTCTTGTGCCTTTTATAGCTTGAATCTTGGTCCTTTCTCCTCCTGCTGCCAGCTCTTCATCCACCCCTGGGTCCAGAGTCAGCCCCTGGGTCACACTGCTCCACCAGAGGGGGAGCCCAGGGCTGGAGGAGAAGCTGGGAGCTCCCCATGGGGTGCTCCTCTGGGGGAAGGATGGCATGGGGGGAGGTCTCCAGGAGACCCACAGCCCAATGTGGTGCCGCTTCCAGCAGAGTTGTCCAGGAGTAAAGTGAACCGTGTTCCTGCTGATGCAGCCAATTGCACCTCCAGGCCTCTCCTGGAGCCTCTTCAGTTGGAGTGGGACACATTGTGGACCCAGACTCGCATGCCCAGCCTGCACCTTTGTCATGGCAAAGCTATTTTCAGGCTGGCTCATTTTGTTCCTGCCCTGGCATTTCCAGGGTGAGCAACATCAGAGGCTCCGGAGCTGAGCCACCACAGGGAGGGATTCAGTGGTGGAGCACTTGTGGAAAGATTGGATCATTCAGCTCAAAGGCAGAAGATCCCTCTCCTCTGGAGGCAGTTCAAGAAGCCCAGAATTGCTTCCAGAACTCAGATTATCTGACCTTGGGCATAAATGCTCTGTCCCTGTGCAAGGCAACCCGAAGCAGGCTCTGTGAGGGAGCTTGCCCAGCAGAACCCAGCTCAGGGTCTGCCAGGGTGCTGCTTGGAGAGTGGGCTCTGGTCCCCCTGACCTGATGGTGGCCCTTGGAGCTGCTTGGTTGGCAGCAGTCCCAGTCCCAGGTGCCATTCCTCTTCCTCAGATTCCCCTCCTGCATGGCACCACATGCAGCCCATGTGTCCCATCATCCAGCTGAAGGGCAGGACGAACACGTGTGCAGGTGGGCGAGAGCAAGGGAAGGCAGAAGCTGCCTCACCTTCTGAGGCAGTGAATTCAAGATGACCCTCCACATCACTTCCCTGTGAGGGTGATTGGGTGTGGGAATGGGTTGCCCAGGGCGGTGGTGGAGTCACCATCCCTGGAAATGTTCAAGATGTGTCGCTGGGTGATGTGGGTTACTGGTGATGTAGGTAGGGGTTGGACTGGATGATCTTGAAGGTCTCTTCCAACCTTGATGATTCTATGATTCTGTGATCAGCGAGCGTGCGATGGCTGGAGGAGGACAACACAGCAGGTCTGGCCCCATCACCCTGAACCAAATGCCTTGGACATGGCTGTCCCCCTTTGCTCCAGCGAACCCAGTAGGCATATCTCATGCTTGCAACCTGCCTGCCTTTTGCCACCTCCCCTGTTGCTGATGGACACAAGGTTTGCTGAGCTCTCTCAGCACCAGAGCCCCATATTCCCGATATCTGCAGCTTGAACTCTGGCCTAGAAGGTTTGAGTTTTCTCTTGGTTGTGGTGGCTTTGTTTCCCCTCAGTTCACACCAGAAGATGGATGTGGGACAGCTGCTCACTGGGGGTGGCAGCTCTAGGTGTGGAAGGACGGACAGGTCCTATTTGACTTTCCTGTGTTAGCCTTGGCTAGTCCCTAGAAGAGCCACCAGAGCAGGAGATGTCAGTGCTTGAGAGGTGATGAACGTGTCATCTGTGGGCCAGGCTGGCTTCATGGACCACCTGGATGTCTGCCCTGTGGAGCACAGCTAATCCCTCGGCTGTTGGTCAAGTCTTACTCCTGCTCCATGGGACTTTTACCACCCATTTCAGCAGACAGCAGAGTCTGGGGCTGCTCTGGTTAGGAGAGGGAGGAAGAAAATTAGCAAATAATATTTGTGGCTACTCCGTGGGTCATTGGTCCTTGGGAGAAGGAAGCTGTTGTTCTGGGGAGCAGGATGGTTCCCAAGGAGAGGGGATTCCGGTGGCATTTAGCCCTTTCCATGAGGCAGAGTAAGGTGAGAGGGGAGGAAAACCCCATGGATGCAGTGTGGTACAACACCTGGTGCTGTGTACCGTGCTCGCAGGGCTGGAGCACCGTCCTGGGGTGCACCAAGCACTGCCAGCAGCCGGGACATGGGTGGGACAGAGAAGCCATTCCTGTTCCCTTTCCCAGCAGGCTGGAGGAGCAGAAAGGAGCAGATTCGGTGGGAGGGATGCGGGAGTGCAGATGCCTCTCCCCTCTTTTCCTTTCCTCCTGACTTTATGGTGCTTTATGGGGTCGAGCAGGTTGCCCTGTGCTCTCTGCAGCCCTTCCAAGGGACGCTGCTGGCTCCCCTGCTCCTTGGGAGAGGGCAGGCTGAGCGTGGCTGCTGGGCTCTTGGGACCTGTGTGCGCTCCCAGGGTGCAACACATGTTCCATGGGAAATGTGGGATGGTGGTGAGAGGGGAAGGGGAAAGGAGCAGGAGGAGAAGGGTGTCCCCCCTCTCCCCCCCAGCCCTGTGAGCGTGCGGCGAATTCCTGCCGGCTGGGCTCATGCGAGGGTATTATCCCCGGGATGAGCTCATGCGCAAAACGCGCGGGTTATTCCTGTGATTCCGGGTGCCGGGGGCACCGGGGACGGATTCCCCGGAGTTATGTGCAGTTGCCATTTCCACGCATTCCTGGGTTAACAGCCGATCGGGTTTCGCTGTTCACAACCCCATTGAGTGCTCAGGGTGATGGTTCCCAACACTGGGGAAGTAGAGCGAAAGTCCTTGGCTGTCTGGCTTCTGCTTCCCCCTTCCTCTTCCTTGATCTCCTCCAGACCCTCCCTCCTCTCTCCTGTAGAGTTGAGCACATTCCAGGTTCTCCTTCCCCTTCCCCTTTTCTAGTTGAACTTTAATTTGTGATGCTGGTAGAAGCTTGGTTGAGGTTGTTGCTACGTTGTGATGCTTGGAGGAGATCTGTGCCCGTGCTGGTGTGTGGACCAGGCTGGTGAAGACCCACTGCACCCATCAGTGCCCTTGCTCTGCACTGGTGCACTGTCCTGCTCGGTGCGAGGCAGAAGAACAAGGGCTGGAGCAGGGTGATTCCCTGCTGCCCCATTGTCTTTGTTTTCTGTGCTCACAGGAGGACCTTAGGGAAGAGGGACAGCTGAGGAAGGAGACTTGGCTGGGATCTCTGTTTATGATTTAGTCTCCAGCAGGTCAATGATGGGACCAGCCCTGTTAGAGTCTCTGACTAAGCTGGAGTATCAGGTCATCTCAACCACTGTCCTCTCCCAAGCCTTGAGAGGGTCTACCCATGGCAAAGGATGCTTTGTAGAGCATGGCTTGCTCAGCTCTTAGCACTTTCCCTGGCAAGGAAGGGGCAGGGGAACCAGCAGGACCATAACTTGCAGAAAAGGAGCTTTTCTGGGGCTGGCCTCTTGGCCAGCACCAGGCTGGACTGTGTCCCAGCCCGCAGCTCACCTTGCCAACCAGGGTGGTGGCCCCCCTGCCTACACCCAGCTGGCTGGCTCTGTGGGAGCACTTGGGGAGAGCTCAGGTGCACCCTCAAAAGGGTGAAGCCAACACACGTAGATCAATGTACACTTATTTTATTAGCAGAGTGTCTGGGGTCTGTTCAATCACTTTTGAAGGTCATCCCAGCTTTGAGAAGGGAGCATTTGCATGAAAGCTCTTGGCTACACTGGCAACTGCCCTGTAACTACAGGGGGTGAATTTGCCACTGACTCCTGGCGCAGAGAACCCTCTGGAGCAGTGTCTTGCTCTGCCAGCTTTGAAGTCATCTTCACACCCCTTGCCAAGCAGGGAGACCAGAGAGGTGATGGTGGGGAAGTACCACAGCTCAGATTTCCCTGATTTCTCATCAGGGGTAAGGGGAACAAAGAAAGAGCCTGATCACCTAAAATGAGTTTCCACCCTGAATCCAAGGGTCTTCAAAACCTCTAGGGAAGAATCAACTCATCCCTTGGGGCCGTGCAGGAGAGTGCTTTGAAAAAGAACTGTGAGATTGTTTGTCTGGCGTGGAGTTCATGTGAAGCTTCTGCTCTCCAGAATATTGAAGGTGCTGGGTGAGACCAGGGGGGTTACTGGGCAGGTGCTCTGCAAATGGAAGTGCTGGTGCTGGCTCTCCTGCATCCAACCCTGAGAGCTGTAAGCACATCCCCTCTCTCCTGCTCACCTCTGCAGGGATGGGAACCACATCCCAGTACAATGGGGAAGAGTTGCTGGTCTGAGTCTCCTTTGGAAGTTCTAAGAAGTAGCCTTTTCTGAGAAAGATAATGCATGAATTGCCCTTTTTTTGGAGAGTTTCTGTGCTGCCGGTTTGTTAGGAGGTGAACAAGAGGTGTTTATAACAGCGGCCTCGGAAAAAATAGCTGAAACCGTGTGTGTTGGATGGGGCAGAGAAGTAAACTTAGGGAGAATGGTTTTATTGTTTTTTCATTGTCTAATGGTTTTTCATTGTCTAATGGTTAAGAATACGATGGGATAAAAGTTGGACTTGATGACCCTGGAGGTCCTGTCCAACCATAATGATTCTATGATTCATCTTCTGTGCCTTAAAATGCAGAAGGTGGAGCAATGTGGGTAGATATAAAATGTGGTGATGGCGTTTTGGAAAAATCCCATGGGGCAGACTGGAGGAGCTCACCTGTGATGGTGGCAGCCTCCTGCCCACACGACCAGAGCCAGACCCTGCTGGTGAGGTGCAGGAGCTGGCGTGCTGTACTGCTCTGCTGCAAGGGGATGGCCTCACGTGTAATGTTACGCACACTGGCTGTGCCTTACAGCTGTGTTAGCGTTGTTACATGAACCTTTTTAATTTCCTGCCATTCATTTTTCTTCTGTGCAACCTTAGGGTGCTGCGAGTGAAGTTTCCTGCGGGTATGTGGGTGTGCAGAGGCAGGGAGAGGGAGGAACGTGCCTGGTTGGAAAGGAGATGCTTGGCAAAGCTCCCTCGGCAAGAGGGAGACTGGAGGAGACGGGGGAATGTGGGCTCCAACACCCATCCAGAGCGATGGAGGGGAGGAAGATGGAAAGCAAACACAGCTCAGGATCAAAGACAGGAGTGTGCGCCGAGCGCTGCCCCTTCAAAACTTCTCCTTGTTTCACAGGAGAGAGGTGAAGGGTGTTGACATGTTAAGTGGTCACAATTAGGCCTGGGTGTTAACACCTTATTAAGCAGGACTGGGGGCAGTTGGCACCTCCACGGCTCTGTGTCTGCAGGCTCGGCCAAGACAACAGCGCAGAGAGGCTCCCACCAGGCTCTCGGGCTGTGCCGATCATTTGCCACACCAGTAAAACCCTCCTGGGTGCTGGGCAAGGCAGCAAACCCTGCTGAGAGCTGAACAGGAGCCCTTCAGCAGCCAGAGGAGCCAAGGGCTGCAGCCCAGCACCAGCTTTGGTGGCACCCAGCATTGTCCCTGGCACTTCGCTCCCTCCGGCCGGCTTTGCTGCGGTGTGATGGCGGCTCCCGGGGCAGGCGCTGCCTTGGCTCAGGTTCTCCATAAGGGTGACCAGCACTGTTCTCAGCTCCGGACAGATGGCTCAGTCCTGTGCCCACTGAAACATGGGGCAGAGCTTCTGGGGGCTGGGACATGGGGCCTCGGGTGGTGTGGCCTTTCTTGACCCTGCGTGACTCTAGGGGGTAACAGAGCGTGTGTGTGCCAGCTTCTCCATCCTCAGATGTGATGATGTTGATGTAGAAGCATCGGATACCAGAAAATACACATGCTGTGGGGCTGTTTTTCTCTTCTTGTGCCATGTTTTCAAGTATTTGTAATCAAAAGGCTAGAAAAATGCTTAACATTTTTTTTTTCAAAAAATGTGAGATGGTTGTGACACAGGAGAGGTGCTGGAGTGTGAGCTCTGAGGGCTCCACAAAGTACCATAAGTCCCATGGCACAGCTGCACCACTCTTTATTTTGTGCATCACTGGTTTGTGTTCAATGTGTCATGAGCCAAATGAACGAGGAGTGGAGCCACTTTGGGGTGTCCATCTGCCCACCCCACTGTGACCACTGCTCAGCCCAAGCAGAGGAACTGGCCGGGTCTGAGGCTTTTTTTGCATGTTGGATCACAGCTTTCGAGCCCTTCCCTGTAAAACCTGCTGGGACACTGGGACCAGCTGGGAGCAGCTCTGTGGCCCATCAGCCATCCCTGGGCTTGCTGTGGAGGTGACAGCCTCGGGGATGGGTGGACGGGAGAGAGGGGGGACTCCAGCCCACTAGCACAACTGCTACCTTGAGCTTTTCATTGTGATTACTGGGACGCACAGCCCCGAGAGCCTTTCCCAAGGCTCAGCCCTGCTTCAAGTATTTGCCTGGTGGCTTTTAGTGGCCTCATTTGCCCTGTCCCCTGGTTCATTCCATTTGGGTTTGAGCTTTGCTATGAGAATTCCTGGTGTGCTGCTGGACGTCCTTGGGTTGTTGCTCTGTTGGAGGGCAAACCCCTGGATGGGCAGAGGGAGAGGAGTGAGGACTTCACCATTGCAGACCCTTGATGTGGAGCAAGATGTGACCCACAGGCTGGGGCTGTTTCAGGGCTCTTCCCCAGCCCAGCGTCTGTCCAAGGGGCAGGGAGGGAGCTGCACCCTGGGACAGGATGGGGGATGCTGCGGGCACCGAGCAGACACTGCCTTTCATAGAATCATAGAATCATTATGGTTGGAAGGGACCTCCAGGGTCATCAAGTCCAACCTTTATCCCATCAGATTCCTAACCATCAGACCATGGCCTCAAGTGCCTCATCACCCCATTGGTTGAACACCCCCAGGCACGGTGACTCCACCACCTCCCTGGGCAGCCCATTCCAGTGCCCAACCACCCTCTCAGGAAAGAACTTCTTCCTAATCTCCAACCTAAACTTCCCCTGATGGAACTTGAGGCCATTTCCTCTCGTCCTGTCATCAGCAATTGGGGAGAAGAGACCAACACCAGCCTCACTACAACCTCCCTTTAGGTAGTTGTAGAGGGCAATAAGGTCTCCCCTCATTGTGGCCCTTGAGGCCGTGCCTGCCAGGACACCCCAGGACACCGCACGGAGATAAGATTTTCCTGTGTTGTTCATGGCTGGCATTCCTGGATGCTCCCAAGGATAATCCCAGCCCCCTTCCCTGCATGTCCCTCTGGGATGGGGTGACTGCACAGCCTGGGCTTGGGGTGAGGTGAGTCCCTGCTCGGACAACCTGTTGTGCTGGTCTGCTCCAGCCCTTGGTGGCATCTCCTCACCATCCTCTGCCCTTCTCCCTGCTCCCTCTGGTGCTGCCATTGCTTGGGAAGGGGACAGATCTGCCGGCATCCCTGTGAGCCTGTGACCTCACTGCTGTCAGCGTGGCACAGCGGAGTGATGTCACGGCGCTGCG
>VZRW01002121.1:231889-275827 GCA_013398125.1 Aegotheles bennettii
GCATTTCTTTTCTGGGACTCTGTGGGTTGCCCTATTAGCTTTCTTACAGCAGCACTTCTGTTTGAATCCCTCGGTGCTGCTGCGTTCCATAGGCCACAACTTTAATTTGTGCCATCGTTAACCTGCGCAGCGGTGCTGACTCAGTGCTGGAACAATACATGAGACAGTCAGGAGAAGCAGTGATTCATGCTGCCTGCTGGAGGGGATGAGCCCATCTTCTCTGCTCGCTTATTAATTTCTGCTAGGGTGTGAGTCAGGCTCTGCTCGCCCCCGGGCAGGAAAGCAGCTGCAGTGAGTGTTGAACGGGGAGCTGGGGAGGGGGCCGGGGGGAGGTTGGGGCATCTGCTGGTGACCACCCTGCTCCCCAGGTACTGCCAGCTCCGAGTCACCCGCAGAGGGGACATCGCCATGCCAGCATCTATTGCATCTCCTGCTGGGTCCTGCATAACAGTGGCCCTGCTGAGCCCCTCTCCCTCTGGCTCAGGGGTCTCGTTCATGTAATGTTTTGGGTTGGAAGGGACCATAAAGATCATCTTGTTCCAACCCCCCTGCCATGGGCAAGGACACCTCCCCCTAGACCAGGTTGCTCAAAGCCCCATCCAACCTGGCCTTGAACACTGCCAGGGAGGGGGCAGCCACAACTGCTCTGGGCAACCTGTTCCAGCATCTCACCGCCCTCACAGGAAAGAATTTCTTTCCCATATCTAATCTAAATCCACCCTCTTTTAGTATGAAACTGTTCCCCCTTGTCCTATCACTCCATGTCCTTGTAAAAAGTCCCTCTCCAGCTTTCCTGTAGGCCCCTTCAGGTACTAGAAGGCTGCTCTAAGATCTCCCGAAGCCTTCTCTTTTCCAGGCTGAACAACTCCAACTCTCTCAGCCTGTCTCCACAGGAGAGGTGCTCGTTGCCTTCCCAAGGACTCTCCTGAGCACACGGGTGAAGTTTGCAAGCTGGACTCGTGGCCAAGCCAGCTGTTTGCAGCTCGTGCTCTCCTGCTCCATCACAGGTTTGGAAGCAGAGAGCCCATCCAGCCAGTTCACCCTGCACTTCCATTGCGGTGTGTGGCACAAGGCTGGGAGCCCCTTTCCCCACCTCAGACCTGTCCACCAGCATGTCCTGACACCCATCTCCTCTTGGCCAGAGTTATCCGCATGCTTCATCACTTGGCAGAAACTATGGGAGCAGCAGGACAGAGCTGAGACCAAGCAGGTTCATCACATGTGCAGCAGTGGTTATGGAGTGGACAGCCTTGTGTCCCAGTAGGATCCAGGCCTGGATTCCCTCCTGGAGTCCTCAGCACAAGAAGGACACGGAGCTGTTGGAGAGAGTCCAGAGGAGGCCACGGAGATGCTCAGGGGGCTGGAGCAGCTCTGCTCTGGGGACAGGCTGAGAGAGTTGGGGGGGTTCAGCCTGGAGAAGAGAAGGCTCCAGGGAGACCTTAGAGCACCTTCCAGTGCCTGAAGGGACTCCAGGAAAGCTGGAGAGGGACTGGTGCCAAGGGCAGGGAGTGATGGGATGAGGGGGAACGGGTTCCAAGTGCCAGAGGGGAGATGGAGATGGGATGTGAGGGAGAAATTTTTTGGTGTGAGGGTGGTGAGAGCCTGGCCCAGGGTGCCCAGAGAAGCTGTGGCTGCCCCTGCCTGGCAGTGTTGAAGGCCAGGTTGGCTGGGGCTTGGAGCACCCTGGTGTGGTGGGAGGTGTCCCTGCCCATGGCAATGGGACCAAGCCTGGATGATCTTTAAGGTCCCTTCCAACCCAAACCAATCTGGGATTCGATGGTTGTATGAATGCTGCAGGGTACCTGACCCCCAGGAGCAGCAACAGCCCCAGGACAGCCCCAGTTCCAGCTCTGCCGATGGACGGCAGCGATGGGCCATGAGTGCAGCTGGGCTCCAGCTCTGCAGGAGGTAAAGCTGTGAGAGCAAAGGTGTGGGAGCCCTCACGTTGCTGCCTGTGGCTTGGCTGTGACCAGGCAGGCAGTGAAGAAGCTGCACAGCTGCCTGCAGCCGACAGCAGGTGAGTCACCAGAAATGCATCTAGGGTTGGGGAGATGGGAAAATCAAAGCTTCCCCTAACTTGCCGGCAGAAGAGCAGTAAGAGGAACAGTGGGAGAGCAGTTTGTGGAGTCCTGGTTAGCTCAGATGGAGCTGCCCAGATCACATTTGTTGGGATCTCGGAGGGTGTACGTTGAAAATAACCCTGTGCCAGGAGCTGCAGCTCCTGTCAGAAGGATGGAGATGTTGTGGGTGCTACAGGGATGGCTGAGGCAGGAGGGTTGAAGTTGACCAGATGCCAGTCTCAGCCAAATCGTGGTGGGGCACGTGGGCACCTCACCACATGTGCTGGGGCCAGCCTCACTAGAGGGGTCCTTGGGGTGCTTGAGCCGTGAGTTCTGAGGAGCATGGGTGATGCCAATCCTGGGGGTTTGGCGTCTTCCTGAGCTTGGGCAGCATTGCAAGGGCAGATGCAAGCAAGGGCATTGAGAGAGGTTTCTTCCGTGTGGCTGGCACTGCTGTGGACAGAAATCTCTTCCAACAGGATTCCCTAGAAGTTGTGGTGTCTATCCTGGATGCTGGGGTCCTGTGCAGACCCTGGGGGGATGCAGAGGTCTGAGCTGGACTCTGCCTGAAACGAAGGCGAATTGGTTCTGTTCCATGGGCGAGGAGCAGCTTGGTCACCAAGTTGTCCACGCAGGCAAGAACTTTCCTGGTTGGAAGTCACCCTGGCTGTAGGGTCACCCTCCCTCATCCAGAGGCAGCTTTGTGCTGCAAGCCCCAGGCGAGGGGCATCACACCCTGACCCCATGGGGGTTCACTCCGTCTTCCTCTGGTTTTGTTCTCTACCCTCCGCAAAGAGCCCTGAGCCTCCCCAGCCGCCTTGGCGTGTCCTCCACCCCTGGCCAACCCAGCCAGCAAACCCTCTAATCCGAACAGGCTGGGGCAGAGCAGCACTGCTGCCATCGGGACAGCTCTGTGTGTGGTTTCCATTTATTGCAGATTTATTTCCTCTGGGTCACCGTCTCTGTTGTTGCTCACTCCTTGGCTCTGCTTCTCAGGAGCATCCGGCATTTACCTTCTTGCAGAAAGAAGCTTTGGGGGACTGGGACTCCATTGTACGTGTCAATTAGGAAAACACCCTCAGGAATTTCCTTTCTGATGCTGCCTGGCTCTACAATACCCTCTGTCTCCATGTCTGCCTGCTCCCCAGAGCCCGTCCTGCCAATGCAAACCGAAAGGGAGTCGGGAGCAGGCTCAGCTCCGTGGACCCGTCGAGCTTCTGTTCCAGCTCTCTCTGAGTGCGGAGCCCCAGCTCGTTTCCAGTTCTCCCGCGCTCCTCACTCCCTCTCCGGGTGCTGGAGTTTGGAGTTGTTTTGGAAACCGCTGCCACTCCGCCCTGACGTCACCAGGGTTTGTAGTATCTCTGTCTCCATCCTAGTTAGGCGCTTCCTGCTCGCTGGCTCTCGCTCCGCTCGCCTGGCGTGTCTACGCTCTTTCTTCTCCTCCACAATTCCCTAGGGATTTATTTCTTTTCAACTTCTTTTTTTTCTTTTTTTTTCTTTTTTTTTCCTTCCTGCATCTCTTACACAGCAGCTTTTTCTTCCCAATTTTTTCTTTCTTGACTTTCTTGTTTTCCCCTCCTCTCCAAAAAGGGCCTTTTTGCCCCAAAGTGACTTTCCCGATTCCTTTCTGTAGCAGGCAGCCAGGCCCACTCTGCTCCTGCCAGGAATCCCAAGGCGCTGGGATACTCCCGGCCAGCTGGTTCCCGAGGGCAGAGGACAAGCAGGGGACAGGCAGGGGTGGAGGTGATGCCATGCCACAGCGGTGCCACCGTGGCCATGCCCTTGGGAACCAGCTGCCCGGGAGCATCCCAGCAGTGGCAGTGGGCAGGCTCTGGGCTGTGATGGATGTTTCCTGCTGCCCCTCTCTGTGCTGGCAGCTGAGCCTGGCTGCACCTTCCCTCTACCCCCCAGCTCAGGTTTTTTGCTTTGGCCTGTGCTCACACCCCCAGCCAAGCCTCCCTGTGCTCTGACAGCTGTGCCCTGTCCCCTCCTGCCCCGGCAGTGCCCATCCTGCTCCCTGCCATCAGCACCCGCATCCCGGTGCCATCCCAGGGCTCCGATGCCACCCCGGGGCCAGCCTGCCATGACCAGCCCTGCTGCCTCCTGCCCAGGCTCAGGGAACAGCATATGCAAGGTTTAATCATAACTCTCCAGTGAGCATTTACTGAGCATGAGCAATGTATGATTGATTTTTTTAATTTCTTCTCTCACAGCAGTTTAAAGCTGCCTGGTTGCGGGCAGCCCCCCCCGGGGCCCGCTGGAGGCACAGCTTGCCTTCCTCCTGCTGCCTGAGCATCCCAACCCTGGCCAAAGCACCAAGGTGCTGTGCATCCTGTGGGGGCATCCCTGGAAATGGTGCTTTTAAACAAAACATACAAACGTGTGTGTGTGCATATATATGTATGTGTGTGTGTGTGTATATATTATCTGTAAGTGACCTCCCTCTGCTCTGCAGGAGCTGAGTGTTGCCATACTGTAACAACTGGGTAAACTGAGGCACACGGTATGAGTGCCAGGATGGTTGTGTGATCACACCACTGCTGCAAGAGTTAGACCATTAGTTGTCCATCCTTGACTGTGCCTATGGCTTGCCAGGTCATTTAATCCCCAAAGTACCTTTTTAATGTTATTTCATTAAAATTGGTTCCGGGCAGTGACCGTCTCTTGCCATGTGAATGGGGAAGCTCCAGCAAAGATCAGAGGCTTTAATACAAACTCCTATTAAGATTTTGGCTGATGCTGGGATGAAATGGGGTCTGGATGCAGGAGCCTCTTTATCTCGCTTGGGTTGGTTCTTCCTCCAGCTTCCATCTCCTCACCCTGCACAAAGATGCGTGTGCATATTGATTTCAAAGCGACTCTCTCCATCAGTGGGTGCTGCTTGGTGGACCCCTGTGATCAGTGATATTTGGGTGCTTTTCACTTGCCACAAGCTTGCGCTGGACCACAGACTCCTCCATCCTCCCCGAGGTGCCTGGAGTCCCTCATGTCCCTAAAATAAAGGGGCAGGACAGCGGTGAGTGACCTGGGTAGCTCCTTGCAGCGGTGCTGGTGCTGCCTCTGAGCCATGATGATCAGGACTGGGATTACTGGCCACCCTGCTTGGCAGTTGCTGTGTGAGGACTGGGATGGGACTGGTAGTGGGAGCTGGGAAACACAGGACCCTGGTTAGGGCACTAACCCTTCCTCAGGTCAGAGGCTGCTGTCTTGAAAGCAGAGGGTGGTTGTGGTGGGTTTGCACTGGGTGTTAACCCAGCAGGACTTGGAGTCCCAGCTGGATTAAGGCAGGGGAAGGGGTGGTGAGTTCATTAGCTCCTGGGGGATGTGGAATCAAGGTTTAATGTCATTTATTGCTTGTGGAGAATGGAGAGGTTTGTGGGGAGAGGAGCTGTAAACTCATTGTGCCCCATAAAAGCAGTTTCTAGCACAAGTGTGGGGTTTGGTGTCCGCTGGAGCTGTGAATTCCCAGCTTTGCCCTTTGGATGGGGGTTCTGGGCTTCCATGGGGATCAGACCTGAGAGGTCAGAAGTGGACTGAGTGCTTCATGAGAGCTGTGGTGCTGGTGTCCCCGCTGGCATCAAATGTGCCCCAGTGCCATCAGCCCCCCCTGGCCTGTGCGTCTTTGGGGTACCCCGAGCTCAGGTGTGCAAGGCTTCTCCTGCATCTGCGGGCTGGGGCCAGACCCTGTGCTGCCCAACCCAGTGCCCAGCACCCACATCTCACCACAGCCAGACAGCACCAGTCTGCCTGCCAAAGGTTGAAACCCACCAGTAACCATCTGGAGGTAGCATTAAAGGATCGCTTTATCTTTGCAAACACAGGGCTCCTGCAAGCCCTGGGTTGTTTCCAGCCCTTATCCCACTTTTGGAAGTCCCACTGGGGAAGGAGCCAGCAAGACTGGGGACCGGGGCTGCCGGGGTGACACAGGGTCCCAGGGGAGTACCCACACCCATGTTCTCTAGGGACAGATTGAGGTGGTTTTGCTGCGTGCACTTCGAGCAGCGCAGCCACGCTCTCCGCCTGGTTGGTTTGGGCACAGGATGCTCCTCTCCAGGCAGGAGAAAGCAGGGTCAGATAAACCTGCCTGTGAACAGAGACAGACCCATGGAAGTTGCCTCGGGGTTTGTCATTGCTGCTTCCCCTGGGACAGCCACGGGAACCTGTAATTATGGGGAGAGGCTGCAGGCGGCTCGATGGGAATCTCGGGACAGGGTGCTGCCCTCCCAGCAGGGAGAGCCCGGCCATCCCAGGAGGGAGGGGAGAAGGATGAGGAGGAAGAGGAGAAAGAAGAAGAGGAGGAGGAGGAGGACGAAGCAGGAGCCCCTGTGCAGTGCTGAGCATTCCAGAGATGGTGAGTGATTTAATACCAGAACTAGGGGGGTACCAAAGGAGATGAGCAGGGAAAAGGCTACAATGAATCCAAGAGGCAACTATTGCTTTTTTCATATGGTTCATGAAGACTGTGGGGATGGCTGTGATGAAGGCTAGGAGGGTAGGTGGGCTCCGTGAGCAGGCTGGGGGGCTGCTGGTCTATGTGGTGTGATGGTGAATGGTGCTCAGACCCCTGCATGCATGGATGTGCCAGAGGAGGGACCGCTCGGTGGGCATGGTGGCAGCTGGCCCCTAGCAGGGGCTCCCCGCTCCGAGCAGCCGCTGCCAGGCGGGCTGTGGGTTTGGCCTGATGTGTTACCCCAATTTTGAAGGCTGCCCCATGCCCACTAATCCCGAGGTGGGCAGGAGCCAGCGGGATGGGGTGAGCGTGAGGCCATGGGCAGGAGCCACAGGGTGGGGACCAGGCAGGAGGTGCGACAAGGAAGGACCGTGGGAGGCGGGAGGAGGAGCAGCGCAGCCCTGCCCAGCTCTGAGAGCCCCAGCAGCTTTTGGAGAGGTGCATTTTGCACCCAGCATGTGTCACCTGCCACCCGAGAGGCCACTCCATTTCATCACAGTCCTCCTAGTATGCATGGCCTGCCACGGGAGGATGCCCTGCATGAACCTAAGAGTCGCTTTCTCGTGTGCCCATCACCGTGTGCGCTGGTGCCGGGCTCGGCTGCCCTCTCTTGCAGCAGCCCAGCTCAGTTGAAGTTGGCAGGAGTTTGGCCAGAGGCTGGATTGAGTTATCACCACCACCTTTTTTCCTGGTCTCCACATCCGTGGTAGCATGAGGAGCACCAGCACACTGTCCCTCAAGTGACAGCACTGCCACAGAAGTCCCCAGTGCCAGGGCTGGGGCGTCTCCGCGCACTCCCATTGCCCCACTGCCCTGAAGGGGTTTCCTGAGCGTGTTTGATTGTGCACTCAAACTGGTCCAGAGGTGCCGAGTGATGGAGGAGAGGGGTCCAGGGGGGTTTCAGAAGGGGCCAGGCAGCTGGCTGTCGTGCTGGGTGGTGGAGGGCAGTTTGATGTCAGGCTCTGTGGGACATTGCCTCGGCATAGCTCGGTTTGACGCTAGTGCTGGAGCTGAGAGGCTCTGCAGAGCCCCGGCTCTGACCTGCTGCAAGGAAGGGGTGGAAGGTGGATGCTCCCTTCCGCATGCTCTTTTATTCCCTGTGCTGACAGCAGTAATGCCAATAAAACAAATTTTTGTTTTCTGTGCTCGTTTGATCTGGTGCAGTACGAGCGTGTGGAGCTCGTACAGCCTCCACCCCCCCGGAGCACTGCGCGAACATGACGTGCGTCTGCTTGTGACTGGTAAAGAGCATTTGGGGAGTGAAAAGAAAAACAGAAAGGTTAGTTTGTTATTCTTTGTGATATATGAAAGAGCTGTCAGCTCCATCCTGAACTCATGAATCCCCGGGTATTCCTGGGACAGGGCGAAGGAATGCATCCCGCGGTATTTTTTCACTTGGAACAACCATTTGGCTCTTCTGGGTCTGAAAAGTTTAACTTTGAGTAACAAATTAATGCCGTCTCTTAGTCACTGTCTGGCTTGGATGGAAACACTTAGCTGACCTGGTTTATCTGTGTATCCATCCCGATGGCTTGGACAGGTCTCTCTGCTGGCTGCTGGGTGCCTTCCAGGGCAGTCGCCTGCAGCAGCGCCGGTCAGCAGTGGTGCTGCTGGTACCCATGGCAGTCTCAGCACAGAAGCAGAGGTGGTTTCTGGAAGATTATTATTTTTTAATTTATTTGATTATTTTTGTTATGCTGGTAGAGATGGAGAAAATCAGCAGTTTCTTCTTCAGGCTTCTACTTCACACTGGTGTCAAGGGGGCTCTGCGGCCCCACACTTGGCTGGTTTAAAAACTGTGGGTTGAGCTGATAAAAGATAAGCTCTTGCCCTTGTCCCCATCTCCTTGCCTTGTGCCATTGCTGGGGGGGTCTGCAGGACTGGGGAGTCTGCAGGATTGGTGGGAGGCATGCAGAGGTACTGGGGTGCTCCCCAGCTCTCCATATGCCCGTACTTCCAAACTGGAAAGGGAACTGGGGAGGATCCCTGCTGAACTTTGTATGTCGTTTATTTGGTTTAGGTGATGAACCAGCTCATTGTGTGGTTTCAGAGGTGACAGCCCATTCCCTGGGAGCTCAGGAGCAGGCAGGCAGGCACGGGACCACATCCTCCTTCCCCGTGTGCCCCCTCTCCTGCGCCTGCCACAGAGCCTGACCCAGGCCAGGGATGGGCTGCAACCCATGAGCAGTGTCTGTGTTCCTTATCACAGAAATCTGTAAAGAGGGAGGATTTTATCCGCTTCGGATATAACACAGGGTAAGGGGAAGCCTGGGGCTGCCTGCACGGGGGGAAGCTGTCCCCTGCATGGCTGAGTGCTTCACACCAGCGCCTGCAACCCCCCAGGCTGCAACCGGGGCTTCTCCATGTGCTCAGGCTAAGAGGACCCTGCCCAGGCTGAGAGGATGCTCCAGCCCTCGCACCCCGCAGAGCTGCCCCAGAGCCATCCCTGTGCCTCTGCTGCTCAGGAGAGCCTGAGCGAGATGGGCTGGAAAGCCCATCAGAAGCAAAGTGAATTTAACAAACGAAGAGCTGTTTGCCTCGTGCCGGCCAAGAAACGTGACACTGAGCAAATAGTAGAAAATAAAGCAAAAAATAAAACTCACATTGGATCTAGAAATGGCCTTTTAATTTTCAGATTCTACGATGTCTGCGTGCAGAAATCTCAATTTCAGACCCGCTCTTTCGATGCAAATGTCACTTTAAATAGATATTCCTGTGTGCACGTTCTGGTGCCTTTTGCCATGTCGTTAATGATCGTTTGCTCTGCGAGTACATTCTTGTCTCATTTTGTATCCCCATACATTAAATTGATAGTTTGGGGGATTATTGCTCGTTCCAAGATTACATGGGTGGAGTCCCCTTTATATGGCCATGCTGGTATGTAGTGAATTTGAATTGGCGCAGCAGAAAACTTGAAAATTTGGAACAGATAACTGTCTCCTATCTTTATATGGGAACATCAGAGTTTCTAGCTTTATTCTGGGGTTCTTGCCATTCCAAATATAATTTATTCTTTTATATAACTGTTTTCATATGATACACTCTGAAGAGTGGATAATGGTTTGGGGAGAAATATAATCATTTTTTTTTCCCCTCCAAGGCTGTCTTCCCAATTAATGAGATTGAGAACATGTTCCAAAAATCTATTTTTCCCCTCCGGGCTTTTTCTAATGTACTCAATTTATTCTGTAGTGTGTCTTGCGCTTCCTTTATGGAGTTTGATGCCTAAATGTTTAGTGGTGGTTGGCTGGCTGGAGCCCGTGTAAATACTTGGCGTGCTGCTGCGGTTTCTCAGCAAGCTTGGGCAGCGAGGGCAGTGCTGGCCATCCCTGTCCCTTTCCGCCCAGGCAGGTGGGTGAAATGCCCCCTACCACATGTGCTGACCTGAACCTTGCTGCCAGCTGGGTCTGGCTTTTGGGGGATGGAGGGGTGTCCTCGTCCCCCTTCTCCTCTTTACTCTCCTGTCCAGTGTCCCCGGGGTGAGCCAGTGCCTCCTTCCCAGAGCCTCAGGGTTCCAAGGAAAGGGCATTTCTAGAGAAGCATGCAAAGCTCCAGGGACTTTTCCTACTTACAGCCTCACCTGTAACGTACATCAACAATGTTTTTGTATGTTTTTCTCTGCCTAAACAGTTTGTTGGCTATACACATTTCCTATAGATAGGAAAGCAGCCCCAGACTCTCTGCCCCTCCCTGCCCTCCGTGGCAGTTGGCGTTGCCTTCTGAAGGTGCTCATTTTCCAGCTTTCTCTGGCAGTGCCATGGGATGCAAATTCAGCTTAAAGCCCCTGCCTGTGCTGGGGGGTTCCAGCATGGGTTACAATGCCCAGAGGTTGTTCTCTTGTGGCCTCTCCCACTCTCCCAGGGCACTTTGTGCTCCCCTTTCGTTCCCCGGTCACTCCTGAACCCATTTCTGTGCCCCGGGGCAGTGCCCAGGGAGAGGGACTGGAGTGTCTGGCAGAGCTGCCAGCCACTGCAGGGGTGCAAGAGAGGAGGATGCAGCTGAAGAGCAGGGCTGGTGTCCCTGGGGGTCACACAGGGACAAGGGTTGCAGGGTGACAAGGACCGGAGGAGCACGGCTGTGAGCATCTGCTCCCGAAAGCCCGTAGTGTCTTCATTTCAGAGAGCCCTCAGCTCCAGAGTAGGGTGGCTGATATGCTTTGAGCCCTGTTTTTAAAAGAACCACTTTCAGGTTGAGACTAAACCTGAATTTTTAGGCCTAGAGAGTCATCCTGAGTCAGTGATGGTGGGGAAAGGGTGCTCGGCACAGACCCGTGTGTGTCACCCAAGGTGCTGAAGTTGGCTCTGTAAGGTGTCTGTATAAATGTCACCTTCCTACTTGGTGTCTCTGTTCCCCCCGAGTCACATCTGCTCCCTTTCCTGCCCAAAACCAAAGAGCACGTTGTGGCCTCCTGAACCCCCCAGAGCTGTCACACAAGCAGGGCAGGAGGGGGTTTCCTGGTGCCATGGGCTCGCTGCTGGCCCCCAAGGAGGAGGAGGAGGAGAGTGATTATGAAGACCATCATTATCCTGCAGTAGGCATGTTGTTCTACAAGCAGCTCTGCTCTTCCTCAGAGGTCTCATATCCTGGGCACGTTTGCATCATGCTGTGGTTGACGGGCACAGAGGCAGCTGCCAGGTTCCTGGGGGTGAGGATCTGTGTTTGCACAGTTTGACTCAGCTGTTGTATAACCTCGGGGAGCCACTTTCTGGGCCAAGAGAAGGAGTGACCTGCTCTCCAGTGGCGTTTTGAGCTTGGGCTGGATGATGTCCCGTGCAAGGGTTGGGTGTTACTCAGTCCCCTGCTGACATGGCCCTGCAGGGTTGCATGCATGGGGGTTATCTATATCTCAGCAGTGGGTGGGTGACCAGGTTGGCCAGATCCTGCTCCAGCTGGTTTGTCTCCCTTTTCCAGGTGTGTGACCCCAGGAGTGATGTGACAGCAGAGGTGTGATGGCATTGCTGCCTGGGAGCAGTGCCCGAGCTCCCCCATGGGACAGCAAACCTCAGGCAGGTGGGGTGGGGACCCTCATACTATGCTCCACTTGCATCCGATGGCTTGTCCCTACCAAGGGCATGAGGCTGCTGGAGGAGAAGGGGACGTGCCCACTCGTGGTGATTTTTCAGACTGGGTGTAGGGGTATCCCCTCAGTGTCAAGGGGGAAAGGCAAAGGGAGGTGCAGAGCTCTGTCCAAAAAGACGTGGACCCGCTGGTTAGAAGGCAGCTGGACTTCAGATGGGACTAGTGATGCTCAGCCTGCTCCAACAGGACAGGACGAAGTGTGGCTGAGGTGGTGAGTGGCCACCCTGCTGCCTGTCACAGCACTTCTGGGGCGTCAGGGCCCTTGGACACCACCAGCACTTCTCTCCTGGAGACCCTCATCCTCGTGGTGCCCACCAGTCCCTCAGGATGCCTCAGGGGGGTGGTTTTGCCCAGCCCGAGCTGCAGCCCTGTGTCCTTCTGTGTCCCGGGAGGCTGCAGCTGATGGAGCACGCGGGGAGGAGGGCCCGGCTCGTTAGCTCCCTGCACTATAATTAGCCAGGTTGGCGGGCAGAGCTGCTGCCAGGCTGCAGGGCTGGCAGGGTGGCATGGGACGTACATGCTGGCTGGCAGGGTGTAATTAGCTGCAGGCCCTTGGAGCTGAGAGCTGACTACTCAGCTTCCAGCCTTTATTTTTTTTTTCCTTTCAGTGGTGAAATCTGTAATTTCACCTATAAACCAGCACAAACATGTACGAGCTGGCGTGCCCAGGGATTAGAAAGAAAACAACCAGAATGTTTGAAAATACCGGGTGGTGCATGAGGGTCAGGCAGCTGAAACCCCCTTGAATAAGGCAAAATCAAAAACCCCAGTGGCAGGAGGCAGGCGGCCGCGCGGCACCCCCGGGGCTGGGCGCTATAAATAGCAGCAGATTGAGATTCTGCAAACACTTAAGCCTGAGCACGGCTCTTTCCCAACGTGCTTGAAGTTGTGGTAATAGCTCGCAGGCTGCCATCAGGAGAGAGGAATCAAACCGAGGTGGCAAAGGCGGCTGTGCAGCGCGGCGTTGGTACCGTGGGCATCAGCTGGGCACCCGCTGCTCCCTGCAGCGCCCGCGCCCGTACCTGCCTAACGAGGCACTGATTAATGAGCACACGGGGAGGAGGTGCCCGGGTGTGCCTGTCACCCTGGGTGTGCCTGTCACCCTGGGTGCTGTCGGTGCTGTTTCCAAGCTGCGGTGGCTCCTTCCATGCCGAGAAGCTGCGATGAGCAGCAAGTGCGGGGCTCGGGCTGTGCCAGCCCTTGGCACGGCTGGGGAGCTCCTTCCAGAAAGAGCAATGTTTAATAAAGAGGCTGTGCGTGCAGGCGTGTGTATGTGTGCATAAATTAGCTTTTACAGGCATGGAGCAATACGGTCGAAGTGGAGGGGAAAAAAAAAGTTTCCTGGATGAGCTCTCAGTAAAGAAATGCTTTGAGGTTTGGGTCTGCCTTGGCGTGGTGCGAGCTGCAAGGGGGCTGCGGGTGAGCAGCCTGGCTGGCGCGGGGAGCGGGGCCTGGGCTGGGGAGAGCAGGGCCAGGAGAAGCCTGGGGAGGTGCCGAGAGGGACTGGGAAGGTAAGGGAAGGCGCGGTGGCAGGGAGATGAAAGACATGGACTTGTTTATTGGGGGGTGTTGGCAGGCGCTCGTTAGCAGACTCGATTTTCCTGCTGGGGACAGGTCCTCGTCACCCGGCTGCCAGGGTTCGTGCTGCAGCCAACCCAGCCATGTGCCTCCGAGTGCTGAGAGAAAGGAGACCAAGGGAGGGGGCACTGGTGGGTGCTGGGGCTGTGCCCACACAGCGCCCGACACTGGGGCTTGGCTCATCCCTCCATGCTCAGACACATGTGCACAGGGGTCTGCTCCTCTGTGCAAGGCTGTGCTCCCAGGAGGAGGAGGATGAGGAAGCTGAATTTAATGATATTGGAGGCTTTGGCACTGCTCTGGCTTGGCATGGCCCTCATGAATACAACCTGTTGGCAGGGCCAAGGTGAGCTGCTGAGACGTGGGCCAGTAACGGGGCTGCTCTCCAGGAGAACCCATCTCATCACTTTCCTGGGGGTCAGGTACAGGTTGGGTGAAACACGAAGCCTGTTCTCCAAAGAACCAGGTTTACGTTTGCATTTCAGCCCCTAGGAAAACAGCAAGGTCTCCCCTCCTGGGTCCCGGACGTGGGGGTGGATGAGCAACCAGAGAAGAGCATTCAGCCTTTGGTAAGATGAGATGCTGGAGCGTGGGTGCCCACCTGCTTACAAGAGGCCACCCTGGCATGGTGAGGTGGTGGGTTCAGGCTGGCATCCAAGCATGGGTGTGCTGCCCAGGAGAGCTGGTGAAACACAGGACCTCTTCCTGGGTGGATCCATGGTGCCTCGGTGGGGAGAACTGCTTGGAGGACACCATGAGCTCCTCCAGCTCCCAGGTGTGGGTTGAGCTGCTCTGCTGGGGAATGGCTGCAGGGCTTTGTTTCTGTTCCCTGGATTGCTTTGGAGTACCTCGCGTGCATAGCCATGTTTCCCTTCTCCTTCCCCCCACATGGTCCAAAAGCACTTCTCTCTACTTTTTGGCATGTTTTCCACCTTCCATCGGACTCAAAGCCCGACTTGGATGGGTGTCAATGCCCCACGTGCGTGCGAAGGGTCAGAGCTGTGTGTGATAGCTGGTTCAGCCTCCTGCTCCAGAGCTGGGCTGGGATGAGCTAGCTGCTGAAGAATGAACGTGTTAGAGCCATTGGCATCCTCCTCTGGCTGGGTCAGGTCTGGGGGGAATTGCCCGCCCCCTCCTTGGAGCCTTTGTAGTTGAGGGAGGAGGAGCCAGGATCACAGCGGTGAGAAGCTGGGTGCAGAAGTGCTGGTGGCTCATGCACCCCCCACCATGGTCCACCAGTGCTTTGGCTCTCCCAAAATACCATCCTCTGAAAGACCAAGGCCCTTTCCTGATTCCCAGTGACACACGTCCTCCTCCCTCCAGCCAGCCCCTTCTCTCTCTCCAGCTGGGCAGGCAGCACTCCTGTCACGGCCTGAGACTTCCTCTGCCACCAAATTTTGTTCTGCCTTGTGACCCACCCATTCTTAATCACCCCAGTTCTCCATTCCTTCATCACCCCCGTGCTCCAGCGTGCAGGCAAGGATCTGCTCCATGGCCAGGCTTCCCTCTGGGGGGCAAAACTGTGCCCAGCTGAGTAGCCTGGAGCGCCCTCCTGGGCTGGAGCTGGTTTGCAGCATAGCCACACCAAAGGCAGGAGATAGATATCACCGTGAGTTTTGGATGAGCAATGAGGCTCATCTAGCTTGAAATTCAGGTTTTAGGATTGCAGATTCATCTGGCCTCACATCTGGGGTTTTGAGAGACTCGGGGCTGCCTTAGCCCAGAGCCCTGACAGTTCTAGGGCTGTTTGGAGGGGTACGGGGCTGGGGACAGATTGGGATGGGTGCTGGAGCCCACCCAGGGGAGCTGGTGTCTTCAGGGGAGGAGGCACCATTCCCACAGCCCTTGGGTTTCTTGGCCAAGCCTGTGCTAGAAGCTGGGGGGTTGTGTGGTGTGCTGAGCCCTGGGATGCTGCGGGGGGGTCGACCCCTGCTCCGAGGGATGCTGGTGGGGCAGGGGGCAGGTGATATCTCCTTCCTCCTCCTTCCAAACAACCCTGGCTCGGAGTTTTATTCCCCTTCCGACAGCCAGGCATCAAGTCCCGATTACTCATAAATGCAGCACGTTGCAGATACTCAGAGCTTGACAAACGGCTGCGCCTGCAGCACAAACCACCAGGATCCACGGGCGAGCAGCTGAGATGGGGGGGGACAGGCTGGGCAGCCCCGGTGTCCCCATCCGGGGGGCCAAGCACCACATCCCACGGGACCCTGCCCAGCCCGGCTCGGGGACCTGGCTCAGGGGTGCTGCTGGGGCAGACGTGGAGGTGCCAGCAGGTGACCAGGCGTGGAGGGCAGGTTTGCAGCCTAGACCACTGTCGGCGTTGACCCACCAGTTTGTTTTGCAGAATCCTCTTCTAGCATGGAAAAATAACTCGCCCCCTGGTTTTTCTCTTTTGTTTGTGTGGGCATTGATTACACGGGGAGTTACTGAGCCAGATTTTATTGGAATGACTTAGAAAGCTGCCACCTGCAAGCAGCCACTTGTCTTTGGGGATTATTTTGGTGTAGTTTCTATATAATTGCATGAGGCTTCTTCAGCCTTACTAATAACTTTGCTCTCCAAGGGCCACTGCCCAGAAAAAGATGAGCTGAGATTACGCTTGGCAACGTTTAGGAGAGGAAAAAGTACAACAGGATTGATGTCTGCTGGTGTGAATAAATAACTAACTCAATACCTCTGCCTTGTCCTTTCCGTGAGCATCCTTGTTTCCAACGCTCTGTCTGTTATCTCCCCAGCCTGGCTGGATTTCAGAATTCAGAGCGGTTCTTTAAATCGATCTCATTTTTTCTGTCTGCAGCATGTTGTGCTAATTCTGCTCGGGGACCAGTGAGGCTGGCTCTGGAGATGAGCTGTCCTAGGGAAGCCTGCCTGGTAGCTTATGTCTGTTGTGTAACTTGGGCTCGTTAAATATATGATTTAAATAACTTGCAAAATAGTTTACTTAGTGCCTGAAATGTGAAATGAAGGAAATCATTTCACGTTGGCCCAGATGCTCATAGGTTTGCAGAGGCTCTGTGGAAATCGTGGGGCGTGTTTTCAATAACCAGATAAGCCCACAACATTTTGTACAAAACCCCATGGTTAAGCAGAGCTTGTTTCGCAGTGCCCAAGGTGTGTTAGTTCTAGTATTGCTAGGATTAGGGTACCAGTTTGTGCGTGGAGGTAAAGAATCATGGTTAGTAAGGGGAGGGAGCTGGTAAGGGTGTAGAATAGTAGGTAAATACCGGTGCTTAGGCATTCTGGTTGGGTCCCTCATCGTGTGATTAGGGTGAAGGTCAGGATTAAGGTTGCTTCGAAAGAGATGTAAAATAGTGTGAGTTCTGGGGTTGAGAAGGCTAAGATAATAAATGGTTGAATTGTAGTTAGGGTTATGATGATTTGTTTTCTTACCCCAAGGCACTGCCCTTACAAAAACCTAACCCAATGAACCAGTATCAATCAGATTTCATCCCCCCTACTAGTACTGTCCTGCTGACTACTACCACTCGTAATCATAGCAAGCCAAAACCACATCCAACATGAACCTACAATCGTTGGCCGTGTGATGGCCCTGCCCTGGTGGGGAGAGCTGGGAAGGGCAGTGCTGGGAACGCCATCGGGGAGACACCAGGAGCCGGGTGTCTGAGACTCTGGTCCACTTGTTTTGATGCCACTGGGCAAGCCTTGGTGCTGGCCCAGATGTAGCTGAGTGTTGCTCTACTCGTCTGGGGGGCTGCATATTTACACCCCTGCAAAGGTGCTTCTTGAGAACCTGGGCATGGGTCCTTATGGCTGTGGCCTCTCAGATCATCTGGGTTTGGTGTAAAGGCACCAGGAAAGTTGGCGTACGGTTGCTTTCCCTTTGCCTTGTAGCATTTCTGTGGTGGTTCCTGTGACATTCCACTTTCCATGTTGATGCTGCACTTTTCTTCAAGAGCAGAAGGGCTCTGAGCATCACACAGAGAGGTCCTTTAATCAACACGAGGGCAGTGCAAGCCCGGCTCAGGTATTTGTAGGGGGAGGAGCAGAGGACAGTGGTGGCAATGACCTTGTGACAACGTTTTCTTCATCACATGGGCAGGCAATCCCTGCTTCTTGGCAGGCTGTGTCCTGGCACTCAAGAGCTGTGGGCTGAGCGTCAGCATCCCCTTCTGCTGCTGCCTCTGCTCAGCTGGTGGCTTGCAGAGGAAAGAGATTAAAGACTGTGCCCGGCCGCATCCAGATGGGCAGGTGCTGGGAAGGCACCCATGGGGAGCGAGCACTGAGGACACTGTCAGGCTCTAAGGGACATGATCTGGGACAGCATCCTGGTGTCCCATCTTCTGTGCCTGGGCACCACAGGATGGGAAGGACGTTGAGGTGCTGGAGCGAGTCCAGAGAAGGGCAACGAGGCTGGGGAGAGGTCTGGCAAACAAACCTTATGGAGACCAGCTGAGGGAACTGGGGTTATTGAGCCTGGAGAAGAGGAGACTGAGAGGAGACCTTATTGCCCTCTACAGCTACCTAAAGGGAGGTTGTAGTGAGGCTGGTGTTGGTCTCTTCTCCCCAATTGCTGATGACAGGACGAGAGGAAATGGCCTCAAGTTCCATCAGGGGAAGTTTAGGTTGGAGATTAGGAAGAAGTTCTTTCCTGAGAGGGTGGTTGGGCACTGGAATGGGCTGCCCAGGGAGGTGGTGGAGTCACCGTCCCTGGGGGTGTTCAAAAAACGGGTTGATGAGCACTTGAGGCCATGGTCTGATGGTCCAATGGTTAGGAATGTGATGGGATAAAGGTTGGACTTGATGACCCTGGAGGTCCCTTCCAACCATAATGACTCTGTGATTCTATGATTCTATGAGGGTGTAGTCAGGCAGCTCTGCAGGAGCTGCCTTGCCCAGCACTGTGTGCCAGGGTCATGGGGGCTGCTCCAGCCCCTCCAGATGCCCCGGCTCTGCCAGTCCCCATGGTCACTTACCTCTGTGCCTTGGGAGGAAAGGGTGGAGATGGCACAAGGCTCAGTTGAAGTATTTGTTTTAAAAATACACGCCGATAGAAATGACTCTCTCCATTATTTCATTAAGGGATTTAAACTGTGCTTCCTAAACCCTGAGTCATCAATGAAGTGAGCAAGCGAGGAGCAGCGCTGCGGGTCCCGCCGGAGGGTGACTCACGCTGCGGGGGGCTGGGGCTCGCAGGGCACTCCACCAACTGGGGGATGCTCCACTCCCTCCCTCCCTCCCTCCATGAAGATGAGGGTGTCCCCAGCATCCTTAGCAGCAGCAGGAGGTCTCTGAGAACCTCTGGGTCTTCTAGGTTTATTTTGGGAGCTGAGCCATCACCGTGCAGCCGTGCCTCTGGAGAACCCAGCTATGCCTTGATGCGCAGGAGCCACCAGCAGACAGCTCTCCTGGAAGCTGTAGATCAACCACCAACAGTGCACGCATGCAGGCAGGGGCTTGGGCTTTTATTGTGTGCTTGCATAGGGAAAAGCCTTCAGATCCTGTGCCAGTTCAGGAGGAACTGATCTTTCCTCCTGGAAGGCAGAGGAAAATGCCAGGTCACCTTTTGTACATTTTTGGGAGCTCTCTGCCTCTTTTAGTCCCCAGGCAGAAGAAGAAAATCCAGTCCCTGTCCCTGTAAGGCCAGGAGCCATCCCCTCTGTGCTGGTTTATCTACTTGGGTTTGTCAAAGGCTGCTCTGTCCCTCCAACTGGAGTTTGTTCAAACTCTCTTCAAGCTCAGTGCTGGACGTTCTTCCAAAGATCCAGGCTGAATTTTCCTTTTACCTCCCTCTGCTTCTTTAGTCCCGTCCTTCCCTTGACCACTTTTTCACCACCTCCCCTCCTGCAGCTGAGGCTGCGATACCCACAGTGGTGGGACAGGGGTGGCTGGTGGCACCATTGCAGCTGATGCCCATGGGGAGATGCTTTGGCTGCTGCCCCTTCATGCACCGCACTACAGCAGGCAGCACCCACGCTTGGTCCTGCCCACAGACTCCCATCACCCATTCCCTAAGTCCTTTCTAACTGATAGGGACCTTCCCAGGTGCTGCTCTGAGCTCTCAGAGCTCCTGGCCAGCCGTGCCAGGATGTTGTGATGTTCCTGCCCTTGGTGGGCATCTTCTTAGAGTGAACTGCTGCAATGTCAGGCCAACCCCAGGATGCCCTGTGGCCACTTGAGGCATCGCTGTCTTCTCACCTGCTTCCTCTTGCCCATTCCTCTGCTCTGCTTCACTTGCAGTTCTCAGTGTCGTTGGTTTACCCTCTGCCTGGTTTGGTAACCTCCTCAGTGGATGGTCCCTGCCCATAGCTGCTGTTGTGGCACCACGTGTGCCTGCGCTCACTTCTCCTTCCACTTCTCCATGAGGATCTTGCTTAGAGGTGCTCAAAATCATGGCCTTGCCTTGGGTCTTGCTGCTGGTCCTGACCACCTTCTCCTGCCCAGGCACCACCGCTGGCAGCCTCCAGCAAACTCTCCTCTGTTCACTGGTGATTCTTGTGGCCAAGTGCTTTCCAGATGCTCTCGCAGAGCCCTCTGGATCCACAGCCACCTTGGGTTTGTGTGTGCTTGGGACAACAAAAAGCAATGTGGGACTGAGCTGTGTAATTTCATCTGACTGTTGGATGTGGTCCCTTTCTCTTCTGGGAAGAGAGTAAATGTAGGGTCAATGTAGGGGAGTCATGAAGAGGAAAGAAAGGGCTCAAGGCCAGACCTTGGGGTGGTGGCAGAGATCAGCTGCCTCTCTGGGCAGCCTGTGCAAGCATTGACCACCTCACTGTGGTGTCTGCCCATCAATCCCGTGGGGCTTTGCTGTCATGTTTGTCATGTCAGAGGAGGAGAAGCAGTGGGGGCAGCCAAAGGGGATCGCTCAGAACCCATCAAGCTTTCACACACCCAACAAGGCACTTGACATGTGGGTAGATGAGATCTTCTCACCCCAAAGGGCAGCTCCTTGTGCAGGTCTGCCCCAAGCCTCAGCTCAGGTGCGTCCCCTGGCCCCATGGCACATGAATGTGCCATGGGGCCAGGGGACGCACCTGAGCTGCAACCAAACAAGAAGGTGCTAGAAGGTGACACACATCCAGCCAGGGGACGCACCTGAGCTGCAACCAAACAAGAAGGTGCTAGAAGGTGACACACATCCAGCCAGGGGATGCACCTGAGCTGCAACCAAACAAGAAGGTACAAGAAGGTGACACACATCCAGCTCCACATGCCTGGCACCATGGGTTTGGTTGCAGCCTCCCCGCACCGGGGTCTGACCAGCACCTCTGTGCTGGGGGTAGGGGCAGCCCCATGTCTGGGGACATGTTTGGTGACAGTGGATCCCTGCCAGCCTAAAAGCTGGGGACTTGCTCTGGAGTCCCATGGTGGCTTTGGCACAGGGAGCTCCTGAGCCCCTCATTAGCATTCGGCCCCGCTGCTCCGGCGTTGGCGCTCGCCATTGCCTGGCAACCACGGAGCCAAACTACAGCAGCTTCCCGTGCTTCCCAACAACACGGCACGGGCACGGGAAGGGTGGCAGGGCCACCCCACGCTCTCACCCACCACCCCCCATCCCGGCGAGAGGTGAGGAGCATCCTGAGAGGGGGAGGAGGAGGAGGAGGAGAGGGCTCCAGCGGTGCTGCCACCAGGGTCTGGGGGGTCTGTCTGTCTGTCTGTCAGTCCCAGTGAGTGTCCCACCTGCCCCTCACATCCCTTGGGGTGGGACCCCTTCCACAGCCAGCAGACACGTGCCAAGAGCGAGGGCTTCCGAGTGGGACCTCAGGACAGCGGGAGCCTCGGGACCGAGGCGTGCAGGGGGGAGCTGGTCTAATGGTCTAATGGTTAGGAATATGATGGGATAAAGGTTGGACTTGATGACCCTGGAGGTCCCTTCCAACCAGAATGATTCTATGATTCTGGGCGTGGGTGGGGGTGAGAGGCCCCGTTGGACACCAGGGCCAGGCACGGTGGTGCATGCATGCTCTGTGTGTGTCATGCAGCACCTGGCTTTGTCCCCAGAGCGGGGTCACTGGGATGCCTGTCACCCCCCAGGGTCCCTGCAGGGAGGCTCAGCCTGGCTGGGGTCTCCCAGGAGACCCTGGGGCTCCGGCAGCCCGGGCTGGGACACAGCCAGACTGTTACTAGATGTGCTGTTGGTGGGGTTGGCAGCGAAGGGAATCTGCGTGGACATCAGGCTGTCTCTGCTTCCCAGGTTTGCATATGCCTGGGGTCTGATCTCGTTCTTCTTGGTGGAAGAGTTTCATGGTCCTGTCCCTGGGGAGTGGCTGTGGGCCTTGGACCCAGGTCCCCGCTCTGCCGGAGGCTCAGAAAGATCCCCATCAAGTGGGGGCTCAGTCCCTCTGCCAGCCCTGCACCTCATCCTCTTTCCAGCTGGGCAGGCTCGAACCATGGAACACAAGCCATGGGATCATTGAATCATAGATTGGTTTGGGTGGGAAGGGATCTTAAAGCTCACCCAGTGCCCCCCCCTGCCATGGGCAGGGACACCTCCCACCACACCACGTTGCTCCAAGCCCCATCCAACCTGGCCTTCAACACTGCCAGGGAGGGACAGCCACAGCTTCTCTGGGCACCCTGGGCCAGGCTCTCACCACCCTCACACCAAACAATTTCTTCCTCACATCCCATCTCCATCTCCCCTCTGGCAGCTTAAAACCATTCCCCCTCATCCCATCACTCCATCCTGACATAAGGTGCCATGCTGCTGCAAGTGTTGGGAGAGACAGACATGTCCCAACACATTGGGTTCACACCTAACACATGTCCACACCTCTGCTTGGGCTCATTGTTTTTCCATCCTTGGCTGCTGTGGGCTCTGCCTACAGCACGTTTGTGGCTGGAGGTCCCAAGCTGGCTGCCCTGTCCAGCCACCCCACACACACCCACCAGGCAGCAAAAAGCATAGTCAAGCTTTGTCCTGCTCACCACACCTTTTCATCAATGGTACTTGCTTGGCAAAGGGTTAAAGAACTACATCTGTCTCTTGTGTCTTGCAGAGCCTGGGGTCAGCGGACAAGAAGGACTTTTACCAGCCCAAGTAAGTGCCAGCAGCCGTGGTGAGTAATTGAATGGAAATTCCCAGTTGGTCCATATTACTGAGCAGCTCTCTGGCTTGCTAAGATTAGACACTTGAATGTACAAGAATAGCTGCTGCAATTACACAAGTGAGGATAACAGTGGAAGGGCTGTCACTCATTTTGACTTCAGGGCATATGCAAGTCATTAAATCAGGTCAGAAGAAATCACGACAGCTTGACTGAGCCTGAGGGACTGAGCCAGGACCTGGCGGCCAGGGATGGGGGGAAGCAGGGTGACCTTTCCCACCTCTGGCTCCCTCTGCTCTGGGTTTGCACAGCTGAGCTGCTTTGGAGGATTGAAGGGTTCCATTCTGTGTTGCAACGGGCTGATCCTGGAGCACGTCTTCCACAGCCCATGCTTTGACATTGACGCCTGTCACCTTCCACCCGTTGTGTTTTGTAGAGCATGGTGAGCCACGGGGGCGAGAGGCAAGGAAGAAGTTCTCTCGAGCCACCATACTCATGAATGCAAACACAAGCTCTGCAAATAACCCCACTAACATAAGCACGTGCCCTTGACCATGAGGCTGAGCTGACTGCAGCAGCCCATGAGCAAGCGAGCGAGAGCTGCCAACCTCTGAGACCTGTGCTCAAATGCACGCAGAGCTTGCACTCGCAGGCCAGTCATGTTGTTGCACCCAACATCTGCAGAGCCTTGCTGCAGCATGGCAACAAGGCTGTGTCTTTTCTGGAAGGATGTGTCTGGTACCGTCATTGTTCAGATAAGAACAAACTCTATTAAAAGCCACAAGCAGAGCTTCGGCTGTGGCCCTGACCACCGAGCAGCTGCGTGTTGGGCTGCCGAGCGTGTTCTGTGCAGGACCTTGTGCTGCTCCTGCTCTGCCTGGGGAAGTGAGCATCTTTATGTTGTTGCCTTTCTTCTGCTGAAAAAAACACCATGGGTGGTTTCTAAGCTGTGGAGCGATGCTCTGACGTGCAGCATAGGCAGAGGAGTGAGTCTTCGGGAGTCTCAGAGGGAAACGAGATGAGGAAAAGGCTCCTCCAAAACTCATTGTCCTTCTTCTGCTCTTGCTCTTTCTTTGCTGCTTTCCAAAACATTCCTGAAGAACTGCTTCCCAGCAGTGCCCGAGCACACAGTGAGCACTGAGGCAGCATCCTCCATCGCCGCTCAGTCCAAGTTACCCTTAGCATCAGGGCAGGCACAGCCAGGGCACAGTGGGGATGGAGATGGCATCATGGAGGTGCCTGCTCGCTGCCTGTGATGGGGAGCTCGAGTGTCAGGTGCAGGCATGTTCTTCAGTTGTTGGCTGGCTCCTCTTTCTTTCTGCCATCAAAAGTTTTTAATGCTCAGCACTAGACTCTTAGGTCTGTACTGAAAAGTTTTAATTTCAGGGAACTCCTCTGTCTGCTCCCCTCAAGGCAATGCTTGATCGTTGGCTTTCCAGGACCGCTGGCAGCTAAAGACTTCTGAAAACACAAGCAGAGCCATTTCCCAGCTGTTTAATCCCTCATGGCTTTCTGGGAGATCAGAGGGATATCCCAGGATGTTATGGAGCCATTGTGGATGTAACAACAAAATGAACACCCTTTTGGCAAAGGACTCACAACCGTGTGTTTGTGAGCCTTGCTAACAGCCAGCCAAGACTTTGGTGTTTCTCGCTGTAGCACTGCTGGGTGCTGGTGCAGTGTTTTGACAAGCAGGCTTAAAAAAGATGGAAGCATCTCCAGTGTCCCCATTCCAGCTGAAGCTTTTGTGAGGAAAGAGATTTGGGGGAAAGATGTGAAGAGCTCTTACTCCTTGGTTTTCCTGCGGGGTGGATTTGGCAGTAGGTAGGAGCAATTGTAGTGCTACTCTTACTACAGTTATAGTAGCTGCTCTCCTCAAAGGAATGAGGGATGTTTCTCTGCCTCAAGAGGGAGAACATGGGCTTACCATGTCGCTGGTGTTGCAGAGGTGTTGGGTCAGTGGTGACTGCTGGTGCAGAAGGTCTCATAGATACACACTGTGCTTTTGGTGCTCTCTGCTTCCCCTGTGCCATGAGGTTACAGGACTCCATGGTTTAGCCAAGCAGCTGGTGATATCAGCTGGGACTGGACTAATCACAATATTATGCCTTTGGTAGAGGCCCATCCTATTTACATTCTTCAGTGGCTGCTTTGGGGTTGCGACTGGTATAGTCCATGGCCATGATGTTGCCTGGTACCACCATCTTCCTCCAGTTTGGCTTTTTGACCCAGCAGCTGCTGCTGGCACCGTTGCTGTTGCAGGCTGACCTGTCTCACTGCTGTAGCCCATCTGCAGGGCTGGGCCAGGCACTTTATGGAGGCCCTCAGCCCCTGGCAGGGATGGACCTGGTCTTCCTCAGCAGAGAAGAATGCCTGGCAGCTGCCAGAGGTCTGGTGGACCTGCCAAGGGCTTGGAAGAGCTCAGCACTTCTGCAGCACCTCCACAAACATGTTCCCTGAGCCCTGGGCAAGGTGGTGGCGAGCAGCCAGAGCACGGAGAGCAGCTGGTTGCCAGAGCTGAGCTGAGCTGAGCTGTGGTGGTTCCTGAACACATCTGTGCAGCGAGGCTGGTGATCTGAGAGAAGTCTGGCAGCGGGTGGTTGGCCCTCCAGCCCTCATGTGCCAGAGCAGACTTGAGTGTGCTTCTGTGTTCCTGCCATGTTCAGAAGCTTTCTCTGATCAGGGGTCCTCCTCTTCCCTGGACAGTAGATACTCTGTCAGCTGGGTTTCCTTGTGTCACCATGAGTGACTCTTTTTCTTCCTTTGTTGCCTCTTCCCTTCAGAAATGGAGATGCCATCATTACGTTCCCTCACCCCATAGTTGCCATTGGTCTATCTCAGCCAGCAGCAGGGTGTTTCCTAAGTGCCTGGAACAGTGCAGTGTTCCTCAAGGGTATGGAGAGATGTCTACCTTTACTCACCAGCCTTTGATGGCCTTCATCCTAGGCTCTTCCCCTCTGCCCAGTCCATCCAAGAGGTTTTTAAGGTACAGATCTCCTGCTGGATGGCCCCAAATGAAAAGTGACAAGCACCCAGGAAAGTGTGGGAAGTCAGAGGTGACCAGGATGGAGCCACCAGGGCTGAAATGACATCGTTGCCTGCTCTGGGGGAGGCGCTTTTACTTCCAAGGGTTTCAATGAGGATGGTTAGAGATGTACATGCAGGAGCTGGCCCATGTCAGAAGTTGTGACTTCTGGTTTTTTGTGTGTCTGGGAGGTATCATTCCCTCTTTCCACGTTGAATAGAAGGATGCTTCTTGGATCAGGAATGCTGAAGTGTTAATCTTAGAAAAAAATTACACGACCTGAGAACTGTATGGGGTAGAGACCAGCTTAGGAAGAACAGGCAGGCAAAGAGCTCCCATAGCTGAAATTCCTGAGGAGCCTGGCCTATGGGAAATGGCCACGAGTCCAACAGAGCCAACATCTGCACGGGTTTCCTCACCTACACCAGCTGCTGCAGCCTCATGCTGTGTCCCATTTGAGCAGGTACAGATGCCTTCCTTGCACTGTTTCCAAAGCAGGTTGTTCTGATCTCAGAAGGATGTGTCTCACCCTAATAATTCTCACCTGGTGCAGTTTGGGCATGTACCTGCCCCACTGCAGCCCTGCCTGCAGCCCTGCTCTGCCTGGGGTCTGGCCAGCACCTGTAGGGACCAGGGCAGAAACACCTCGTGGGCCAAGTCCAGCCCCTGAGCTGCTTGCTCCTTTGTCACCTCGAAGTGACAAAGAAGCAAGCAAGTGACTTTGGGAAGCTGCTACTACAGCTGCAATGTTCTTACCATATCTGGGCTTCCAAAGGTCCTTCCAGATTTCTGACAGAGGGCCCTTGACTCCTTTGTCAAGGCAGTTTCCCAAGCAAGGACCTGCTGGACCCAGGGACACTGCACAGAGACAGGAATAGGCTCTCCTGGGCTTGGTGGTTTTGCTTAATAACTCTCCTGGCAGGGCTGGGTGGAGATGTCTTGACAGGAACCACCTAAGGCTCACAGCTTTGCCAATCCCCAGCGGCATCTATTTGCTCTTCAGTGTCAGGCACTGACTGGAACTCAGCTGCTTTGAACCCAGGGAGAATTTTTGGTAGTAATAACAATCATAAAGCCCCTAGAAAATGTAGGCTGAGATACCTGGGTTTAATTAAAGTGTCAGCGATTTGCTGCGGGAGCTGCCTTGCTCCCCCCCGTGCTGCCTCCCCCGCCGGAGCAGCGCTCATCTGTCACCAGCCGTCACTCGGGAGCCGTTCATGTTTGCCGAGCACTCGGAGGTGTCAGGAGAGACACTGCTGGAGTGACACGAAATGCTCTCCATTGATCAGCTCCTCCAGTCCCGTGGGACGATGTGGCCGTGCTGAAGACACCTGATGTCTCAGAGCCCAGAGTCCCCCAGCCCTTTTGTACCGGCACCTCGTGGCTCTGTCCCTGCTCCAGATTAAAGGCGGCCGCTCGCCTTCTGTGCGGAAGCCTCAGACCGTGTAAACACACAAGGACCCTTTGAAACCACCTGCCATAAAGCAGCAGCTCGTGTTTGTTTTGCCTTGCAGTCTTCATTAGGCCAAGATGTCTCTGCAGCTAATTTGTTGTCACCCTGCTCTTAAGGCAGAACATTTCATCTCTTAGGCTGAAACCTTTCCTAGATGAAAGCGAGAGCCTTGTTGCTGAATCATTATCTTGTAAAAGCACGGTGGTTTTAAGGGTCTAGAAATCAGTATTTACATCTTGGAAGCATTAAGGAGCATCATAATAAGCTAGATGTGTTCCTAAGCTGGGTGTTCGTTTCATTGCCTCCTTAACGCAGGCATTATCATTATAGTAATGGTAATAATAACACACAAATATGCTACATTTGTCTTCTTTTGCGGTGGCTGAGAGCCGTTCAGCTGGGATGCTCTTCAAGCAGCTCAGGATCTCCACCTGCAAAGTGCCAGGCAGTGGGAGGAGGATGCGCAGGGAAAGGGGGAGGAAGAGATGGTGCAGATGATGCAAGGGAAGCAGTGGGGTAGGAGAAGCGATGCTGAGGCCACCTGTCTGTACTGAAGCCATGGGATGCTCAACACTGCGAGAAACTGCCCCAAAAAACCACCTTCCCAGGGCTGGAGAATGCTTCTCCCAGCTTTGGTTGCAGGAAAGGATGAAGTGCCATCACCAGCATCTCTGGTGGCAGACCGGGAGGGTAGAAGAGAGGTGTTGGGGTCTGTGAGGTGGGTGCCCCTCAGATGGATGCAGTTTGGCAGCTGAAGAGGAGCAGAGCCCTCCAGAAGGGACCATGAGCTCCTACCTTCCAACCTCAGCCAGTTTTCTGGAGAGTCAGGGAGTTAACTCCTCCGCACACAATGTAATTCAGTAAAGAAGATTGCTGTGCTGGTCAAGGTATCCTAGCAGCGGGCTCTGAGCTACTGGAACTTTATAGCAAGCTTAAAAAGATTTCCCCTGAGGTTTGGCCAGTGGATTCAGAGCCTGAGTTCCAGGCAGGTGAAGGGGCTTGAAGCTTCTCTGAGTGCTAAGAAAGGAAGGGAATCCTGAAAAGGGACTTGGGAGAAATGTCATCATTCAACTAATGCCAGTCTGAGGATGGAGAGCAGAGGAGAAGGGGAGCAGAGGGTTACCAGGAACGGGTGTGAGCAGTGGGAGGGGGCTCACGGCATGGCACAGAGTTGCCTTGGACGTTTGCAGTGGGTGCAGGAGACTGGTTGGTGCTCCAGCCTCTGAACAGCCCTGCAGTGCTCCTTCTGGCCTTCCAAAGGTCTCCCCCACCCTGTGGTTTGCTGATCTTTCAAGCTAAGGTGGCCCTGTCTCCCCCAGTGATGCCCTGAGCCCAGAGAGGCTGCTGGAGCTGGTGCTGCTGTGGGGAGGGGGTTTCTGCCCAGGGTGGGGGGTGCTGCTTCATGCCCTGGTGCTGTTTGGAGGGCGATGGGTGCTGTGGGGTGCCAGGCTGGGGCTGTGTGGTCTGTCCAGCCTTGGCAGCTTCTGGAGGGGTGCAAGTGTGCCACATTAGGGTCTGGTGATGGAGCAGGAGGATAGTCTGCACCTCCAGCCTCTTGGGAGTGGTTTTGTCCCCCCAGTAAAATTTTCTGGCTCCCAGCTCTGCTCTGGCTGTGGCTGCGGGGGGAGGACACAGCCCTGACAGGAGTGGTGTGGGCAGAGAGGGGTTGGAAGCTCAGTGATGGAGGAGGCAACAGCCCTGCTGGTTCAGCCTGGGCTCTGCCCCTGCAGACATCACTGCTGGCTTCTGAAGCTGATGCCACCGTGTGCCCAGGGGAGTGAGCAGGGCCTCGTGCTGGCTGTCCCACTGCTGCCCCTCTCCAGGCAGCTCAGGGGCCCTTGGTACCCAAAGTTAAAGATCTTGGCCTGAGGGATGTTGTGACAAGGAGCCACTTGGTTTCAGTGGTCCCTTGAGCCCAGGGCACAGGAGGTGGGGTTGTTGGGGCTGTTGGTTCCATGTTGACGTGCTCTGGGTGCCTGGGCTGGGGGACTGCTGGACCTCCCCCTGGCAGCATGCTTACTGTCTGTCTGGGAGTGGCCCTCCTGGACCTGTGGTAGGACAAAGTTTGGGGTTTAGTTGTTTCTGTGCAGCTTTTAACGTGTTAAGTGTGGTTGCAATGTAGGCTTTTATTGTGCTGGTTGTCATAGAAACTTGAAGGACTTTTTTCTCCTATCCCCCAGCCCCTTTCTTTAAACCAAAGCAGGTTTGGTCGTGTGTGTGTCCCTAGTGCCCCCCCAATATTTTCAGTTCTAGTCGAAATTAAAAACCTGCCTGGCTCTGATTCCCCTTTTCCAGCACTGCCACACAAGGACTCAATGTCTTTATCATAGAATCATCAAATTGTTTGAGTTGGAAAAGCCCTTCCAGATCACCCAATTCAACCATTAACCCAGCACTGCCCAGGCCACCACTGACCCATGGCCCTCAGCACCACATCTCCACGACTTTGAGATCCCTCCAGGCATGGGGACCCCACCCCTGCCCTGGGCAGCCTGGGCCAGGCCCTGACAGCCCTTTGGGGCAGGAATTGTCCCTCAGATCCAACCTAAACCTCCCCTGGGCAACTTGAGGCTGTTCCCTCTTGTCCCATCACTTGTTCCTTGGGAGCAGAGACCGACCCCCCCCATTCCAACCTTCTTCCAGGGAGTTGGAGAGAGTTCTGTGCTTCCTTTTGACAAAGGGGTCATGTTCCCATGATCCAGGTGCTTTTCCAATAGCACTGGCTGTGCTTCTATCCCACGGTGCCCTCACCAGGGTTGGGTCTGATCCCCATCCCATGCTCCTCTGTGGTGCCTCTGGGTAGAAGATCCCCTTGCTCACCATGGGCCGGGTGAGATGGGTGGGCATGGCCGTTTGGTACCGGGTTGCTGGAGGTCCTTGATCCTTTGGAGGAGCCACTGGAATGGCATCTGCCTGCCCCACTGCTCTGAACCCAGGGCTGCCTTTCCCTCTTGCAGGAGGGGAGGAGGATGCTGCCAGCTCAGAGCCGAGACCAGCACAGAAGCCACCTATGCACCAGCTGCAGCCCTTCCACATTTGCAATGCTCTGCATTAATCATGAAAAGGGAATCGAGCGTAGGAAGCTGGGCATTTTGTAACAAAATAAGCAAGGCTGCCTTCTCCCCTAAGCAAGAGAGCAAAGTGTTTGCTGCAGTGAGTCAACACCGAGATGCTTTTGGCATGGGAGGGAATGGTCCCACCCACAGCACCCCTTGGTCCCACAGCCAGCTACCAAAAGGGAGAGGTGGCTCGAGGTGTTTCCCGAGCTGCTGGTGTTTCTTCAGGAGCTGTGAGAGGTCCTTTTCCACTTGAGACCTGACAGGCCTCTGAGCATCTCTAACCCTGACCCAAAACTCCTTTGAGCTTGTTGGACTCCAGCTCCCCGGCTCTCTGTGTGTCTCCAAGTGATTGGCACCACTCTGGTCTGGGGGGGACAGTGGCAGAAATTTTGTTGGTGAACTCAGTATAGGTCAATTCTTTTGCAGCAGGGTATTTTCTCCAGCCCTTGGATCAATTTTGTGACTCATCCCTTCATCCCCTCTGCTTTTTCAATGTCCCTTTTAAACCTGGGCATCTCAAATGCAGGAGTGTTTCTGTTTCAGTCTCGGCAGTGCAATGCCCATAACTCTCCTCTCCCCCAAGAACTGCACCAGGTCTTTTCATCACAGCATCACATTAGAGCCTTGTGTTGGCTTGGTCACCCGTGGTGACCCTTGAGCCTTTCTGGAGGCTCTCCCTTGTCTGGGATACGGTCCCTGTTCATAAATACGGCCTGAAATCCTTCTCCGTAGGTGTGTCGTTTTGCACTGGGCTGCACTAACACGTACAGTGTTTGAATGGGCTCAGCATTACCAAGCAACCCACATTTCACTCTCTCCTCATCAATATTTACCATTACGTCAATCTTCCTGTCATCTGCTGATTTTTTTTTGAGCGAGGATTTTGTATTTCCTTCCCGATCATCGATGGAAATATCGACTGGCGTGTGCTCCCCGTGGAGCCTGGCTGACGATTCCCCACTGACGGCTCCTGTTTGAGATCTGTCAGACTGCTCTTAATCTATTTAACGTGCTGTATTGACACCCTACAGTGCTATCTTCTGAAATCAGAGTGTCAGGAAGCACTCAGTGCTCAGCCGTAACGTGTGCGGTGCCTTTCCCAGCTCCGCCTCTGTTCCCTGGGCTCATTTCACAAGAGCTCTTCCCCACAAAGGCTCACCGACTGACTTCAAATATAACTTACACCCTTTCATTATTAATGTAATTCCAGTCGTGCTCTGGCTTTGGGGGCTTGTATCAGGCTGACCATGGTGCAGTTGACTCGGTCGTCTTCACTGCTGGGTGTGAATGTTGCTGGGCAGGAGCCGTTTGCCACCTGGACACAGCAGCCCAAAGTTTGCTCAAAACAAGGAGCAGAGCCCAGAAAACTGCCCAGCTGTGGGTACACATTGTCTGTGCTGGCTCTTTAGTGTTATTTGGCCACCTTAGGTGGAGGTGAGGTTACTAATGGTTTAGGAAAGCTTCATCTCTCCTAGGAAGTACTTTACTCTCCTTCTTTCCCCAAACACAGGGTAAGTATCTGTTGACTATGTTTGCTTTTTTCTGCACCACTGTGAGCAATCCTGCAGCCTCTGCTTTAAAAACAGTCTTATCGCTCCTTAAAAATGATCCTATTGCTCCTCAAAAGTGGTCCTATTGCTTCTTAGAAATGCTCCTATTTCTAAAATTTGCCTGGCTCCCTAATATTAGATTTTGCATGCCCAGCCATGCATTTTTCCCTTCTGTAGTTTCCCTTCTCAGTTTCCTACACGTGATAATTCTTCAGCTGTAAAATTTCACTCTTTCACTCCGTTTCCACTCTGAGCCTTCATTTAGCAAAGGGGACTTTTAAGCGAGTTGCTCATTTGCCTGACTCTGAAATTGGGACTTCACAGACATTCATTGGACTCCCCTTAAAGAACTCTTTATTTCTTCACTCTACTTTCTTGAAGCCTTTCTTGACAGTCGGTTTTCTCCTCTCTCCTGGGATGTGGAAGGAGCCGGTTGCAGCACTGAGTGTTTGCAGTGCTGCTGCCCCCTTCTCCTAAGTGGTCCATGGGGGTTGCTCCAGCCTCTTTGAGCAGCCAGAACCTGCTCCACCTTTTGTTGCCTGCCGCCCATTACCTTCTGCATTGAAAAGTTATCAACTACAGTGTTTAGAAATGCATGGGGTGTTTTGCTGTGGGCTCTGTGAGTCTTCCAGTGTGCGACTCACAAAGCCAAGTCCTCCAGAACGCGTTATTTCCTTCTATCCATGGAGAAGATGTATTTAAGGCTGAGCTCCTGCAGCGCCGTGCTGGCTGAGGTATGATGTGCCGTGTCCTTGGTGAGGAGGTAAATCTCTATTTCTTCAAGTGCTGACTGCTAAAAGACCTGTAATTCTAAAGGAAAAACCACAATGGTGTGTATTGTAAGTGTACGGTGCCCTCCTCTTCCTTCCCTGCCACCTCTCCCACGCAGAGACTTCTGATCACGTAAATCATCTCAGCAAGGTTCAGTGGTGTCGAGGGCGTTACATTTCTGCTTGTGAGTGAAAACTTCCCCTTCCTCGTGCTCAGCCTCACTGCATCATCTCAAGGGCTTGCTGCTCTGCCCATGGGCACAGCACAGCCAAGGTCTCTGGGACTCCTCTGTGGGACAACCACAGATTCATCTGGCTTTGTACTCAAATGTACAGTCCTGGTGTTTTCTCTCTCTGCTTTCACCTGCAGTGCCACACAGACTGGTGGGGCACAGAGCCACCGGCAGCTGTGTCAGCCTGCACTCCCTTCAGAACCTTATCCTGGCCTAAAGCTTATCCAATCCCAGCCAAAACAGGGCTCTGCAATGTGGGCCTCCAACACCCAGGGCACACGCAGCAGCTTGGCCTTTGCTGTACACTCTTGTACCTTAGGGCTTCTCCTGCACTGCCCAACCCTGTACTAAGGGTTTTCATTGCACCATGAGCCTCAGCAATGGGTATCTCCTTGGCCCAGGGTGCCCAGAGAAGCTGTGGCTGTCCCTCCCTGGCAGTGTTGAAGGCCAGGTTGGATGGGGCTTGGAGCAACGTGGTGTGGTGGGAGGTGTCCCTGCCCATGGCAGGGGGTTGGGATCAATGAGCTTTAAGGTCCCTTCCCACCCAAACCAGTCTGGGATTTGATGACCCTATGCTGATCTGCAGAAGAGGGTTCTACTGTTCCTGAGCCCCCTGGCAGGTAGCATCTCCTGGGAAAGACTGGCCATTGGCAATGTCCTTCCAACCCCATCCACTCTTCCCAACTTCCAGTTTTCTCCAGCACGGTTGTCTCCTGCCTTGCTCCAGCAGAAACCCAAGTGCAAAGCAGTGTGTGCTGTGTGTGGTGGCTCTGCAAGCCCTTCTCCAAGCCACGTGAACTCCTGAGAAGCAGAAATTGTCGGTGGTGGTGGAAATAACAGTGTTAGCCTTGAGAACAACCAGTCGGCTCCCTGAGCTGCAGCGTTGGTGTTTCTCCTCTGGCTCTTGGCTTTGGGAGGGATAATCAGGCTGGATATGCTGATTTACTGGGGCTGTACGGAGCAGACTATGAAGAGACATGTAGGTAGAGCTAATTTGCTCAGGGAATGGTGTGTCTAAGGACATTAAAAGGGGAAAATAGGTTGTCTTAGCTGCATCCTGACAAATCAGTGTGTGCAAAGGTGAGACCTGAGGCTTTGAGCTTCCCCACAGGTTTCTGGCATTAACAAAGAGGATTCAGAGAAGCGTGGTGACTCCCAGGAGATGTGCAGCAGGAAGGGATGAGGGTGTGAGTGCTTGATTGTTTCTTCAGGCTTGGGACAGCATGTAACAGGGCACCACCTCCATTGTCACCATTTAATTTATGGGGAAATGACTTCCTCCTTACAGAAGAGATGATCAGAGGGCTGGAGCAGCTCTGCTCTGGGGACAGGCTGAGAGAGTTGGGGGGGTTCAGCCTGGGGAAGAGAAAGCTCCAGGGAGACCTTGGAGCACCTTCCAGTGCCTGAAGGGGCTCCAGGAAAGCTGGAGAGGGACTGGTGCCAAGGGCAGGGAGGGATGGGACGAGGGGGAACGGGTTCCAACTGCCCGAGGGGAGATGGAGATGGGATGGGAGGGAGAAATTGTTTGGTGTGAGGGTGGGGAGAGCCTGGCCCAGGGTGCCCAGAGAAGCTGTGGCTGCCCCTCCCTGGCAGTGTTGAAGGTCAGGTTGGCTGGGGCTTGGAGCACCCTGGTGTGGTGGGAGGTGTCCCTGCCCATGGCAGGGGGTGGCACTGGGTGAGCTTTAAGGTCCCTTCCCACCCAAACCAATCTGGGATTGTAAGTGCCTGATGTCTCCATGCATAGGGAGCCTGGGCAGCCAGCTCAGATCTCTGCCATCAGTCTTGCCACTGGTGGCTTTCAACATGTCCAGAAGATGCAGCTGAAGGTAAGATGAGCCTATAATAATCACTGAAGAAACATTAGATAGTGTCATTTATACCTAATTAAAGACTTGACTGAATCAAGCTGTGGACAGCACGGGCAAGTTAACTCTGGGGAATTTTACTGAGGGTTGTGAGAGATCTGTTAACCCCCAGCCACAAGAAAACACCTTCTAGGCCCACAGTGGATGGAAATGTGTGCAGTGCTTGGAGGAAACGGGCTGGAGAAGGAGGCAAAAGCAACCCTAGGGCCTGCAAAATCCCATTTTTACATTTAAAAATAGAAAAGCAAGCCTTCCAAAAAGCTTGAATGCCTGGAGAAAACCTGTGGAGCTGACAGTGCTCAAGCAGGGCCCATTGTAGGTTTTTCTTTGCGGTGGGAGGTGGGAAGGAAAAAGCACCCAGGGAGGGGAAGCTCAGCTCATTCATTCTCCCCCTCAGATGTCAGAGGTGCTTTGTTTTCCAGAAGTGCTGATTATTCATGCAGCCATCTCATTAGACAGTTGAAATGCAGCTACAGCCTGGGCCTCCTCATGGCGCCTTGGGTTTTCCACCCCATGGAAGCCCTGCCTGAACCAGCAGCGTGGTGCTTGGTGCCTGCCTTCGGGCACCACTGCTGGGGGTGGTTTGGTCATCTTTTCCCCACTGCATTCCTCTTTTGTCCCTTTTTTAAACAGAGGTTTTGTCCTGGATCCTAGGCCACCATCAGATGTGTGGGCTTAGCATTGCTTGTCCTGAGGATCCTTCAGCTCTTGGCAGCAGCTTTCTTGAAGAAGGTCCAGCACAAGAGCTGCTATCTCCAGATGCTTCCCTTTCTTCCGGATGTTTCCAGTCGGCCCCTCTGCCTGCACACAGCATCTTGACCACCTGAGTGGGGGTCAGGTTGCCAAGCCCAGTTGTGCCAGATCCCTATTCCACAATGTGGCCACTCGGCTTTGCCATTTCCAGACCAACTGGGTATCTCTGAGCATTAGGAGGACTCTGCTTCTGGGCAGAGCTTCTGTGTCCCCTCGCCTCCCCCTGGCTGGTGGGTGCTGCTGGACACTCTGGTGTGAGCCAGAAGCCAGTCTCAGAAACTGGTTTCTAACCATCTCAGACTGGTTTCTAACAGTTGTCTTGCTGCTGCAGATCGCTGGCTTCACAGATGCTGAGGCTGTTCTCTGAAGTTGGGGAGGAGACAGTGTGGCTCCTGCTGAAGGGGTCCTGCCCCATTGGGAGCATCCTGTGGAGTCCTTTGGGATTTTGCTGTCTGGCCGGAGCCACCAGTGCTCTCACCAGGAGGGACCACATGCATCCCAATGTGCTTCACTGTGGTCAGCAGTGAGCCCAACGTGATGGGTCCCACCTCCTCCCACTGGTGCAAAGCAGGGTCCCAGCCACAAGACCCTGCTCACCCGAGCAGGGGGGGACATTGGAGGGGGTGTCAGCCACAGCGAATGTGAAACCCTAAATATTTGTACACAAAGGCCACGCTGAAATCCCCGTCCTGTTCCAGACATCAGAGGTGTCATTTTTGATTTCCCAAGGACAGAGAGAGCCCTTTCAGCCCCGGCCTGCTCAGACACTGCAGCTTTAATGTCCGAGCACCCAGCATGTTTCCACTCCCCTCAAATGCATCAATCAGGTCTCCGTGAGGCTCTGAAAGAGCCAGTTTGTTAAACAAACACACTTAGTGTAAAAAGTTTATTCCAGTTAATTAGGACTTCATTGCAATGGAAACAAATTACCCGGCTGTCATCTGCCAAGGCAAACAGCAGCGGGGCAGAGGGGGTCCTTGGCCAGGCGGGAGACAAACAGCCATCTCAGGCAACCTTATTTATGGCCTTTTTATGTATTTCTGTATTTATTTGGACATTCCTGAGCTGGAGAGCTGGGTTCTGGCCGAGCCACGTGCCCCAGCACTTGCACGGCGCAGGCTGTCACCAGCAGCAGGTCACCTGCCCAAAGAGCCTGCAGGGACATGGGGACTGGCCTCTGTGTCCCTGGGCATGTCCCTTCAGCTCTGGCTCCAGAGATGGAGATGAGGTGCTGGATGTGCAAGTGATGGGCAGGTGGGGCGAGTGTCTGGTCCCTGCTCAGCGGTGGAGGTGGGGGTGTGGAGGGTCCCTGGATGGAGCAATGAGGGGGAAGCACTCCAGAGGGCTGGGGCTGGTGATCACCAGGAGCTCTGCCTGAGCTGGAGACTCCCACACTGCTCTGTTTCCCTGCCCTTGTGGTGGGGTGCCCCGTGTCTGCATTGCCCTGGGTACGAGTCCAGTTTTTCCAGTTCAAGCAGCGTTTGGATGATGCTCTCAGGCACATGGGGTGACCCTGGGGTGTCCTGCACAGGGACAGGAGTTGGACTCCATGACCCTGGAGGGTCCCTTCCAACTCGACATGTTCCATGATTCCATGATTCCCCATCCCTGCTGTAGCCTTTCTCTCCCCTCCCAGCCCAGGGCAGTAACAGGAGAGCCGTAAGCGCTGCCTGATGAGGCTCCCGCTCATTCCCAGCTCAGTTTATTGAAACAAACACCCCATCAACACCCTTTTTTCCTCCCAGAGCCTTTATTGAGAAAGAAGGAGAAGGGAGGAGCTGGGATGGGGGCTAGGGAAGCCGGCAGGCACGCGGGGAGCAGATCTGAGCTCGGTGGGAGCTGGAGGCCGTGCGATTCCCACGGGAGCGCTCGGGGAGCCGGGCAGGATGGTGCTGGCTCCCGCAGCTGGCACGCGGAAGTGACAGATAAACCCGTGGGATTAGCAGCGTGTTCCGTGTCAGGAGAGCAGCATCCCCTTCCTGCAGCATTTGTCACCCGAGCCTGGGCTGGGGGAGGCCAGGGCAAGTCATCAGGTTACCTCCTGCCGCCCGCTCCATCCCCCTGCTCACAGGTGGCCTGTCCTTGCCTCCTGTCCCCACAGCTCTGCCCTTCGGGACCAGGGGCTGGGTGGTGCCAGGGCTGCTGTGGCCAGCGTGGGGCTGGGCAGGGGATGCTGGCCCCGGGCATGGCTGGGTGCAAGGAGCACATGGTTTGGCTGCAGGGATGGTCCCCCCTGTTGGAGCCAACAGCATGGTGGGTTGGGGTGGCACGAGCGAGGGGACTCTCCCAGCTGCCCTCAGGGATGCACTGTCCCCTGCAGGCACTCAGGACAGGGAGGACAAGAGCAGGTTTCTGCTTTAGCACTGAGACCTTCCAATGGTGGATAAACCCAGGGCTCTTCCACCCTTCTCATCTACCATGATTGCATCCAGGCTGGATTTTTCTGGACCTGTGAAGTCTCGAAATTCACATTTGAAGTTCACATTGCGAGCAAGTTGCCATCCAGAGGCTTTTACACACTTTCCAATGATGTTTCTGTTGCCTTATAGCTGTGAGATCACCGTGGCCTGTGCTCTGAGGTCTCTGTCTGTGATGACACGTGCTCAGGGGGTGCAAAGCCTGGATCAGGGCATCCTTGGAGCGGCCTTAGAGGGGATGGAAGCTGAGCCGAGCACAGAGTTACAGAGATGAGTCCTGAGACTGGACTGATCTCATCTGGGGGATGTGGGAAAGATGGTGACCAGCACTGGAAAGGACAGATTTGGCTTTGTTTCTGGAGCTTGGAAGGGAGTGGAGCAGGGATCAGGGGGTTTGGCATGAGCATCTTGGTTCCTCACAGTCGGCTGGCCCATCTTGAGAGCTGACTTGGAAATACAAAGATAAAAACCAGCAAAGAGCCTCAGCACCACATTTCTCTGCCCAAGAGCTCTGTGGCAGAGCTTCAGAGGCAGCGATGTCCCCTTGGTCCCACAGTGAGGTGCATGGGGGTCCCCATGCCTCTGCTCTCTGATGGGGCCTCGGCTGGCAGAGCTGGAGCATGGGGTGCCAGGCATCTCCCCCCTCCGGCAGACAGCCCTCTATTCTTAGGGATTTCAGCTTTCTGTTTCTAGATTGACTTGTTGTCAGTGTGTATTTTTAGCTCCTCCAGTGCCTTGCAGATTCCTCGAGGGATTCTTTCCTTTCCTCTCCCTCCTCCAGGTTTGTTTGCAGTGCAGCCACATTGGTTGGAGCCCTGAGCAGGAGCTTTCGGTGCCAGCAGGGACTGGACTGTGGGTCCCACAAACTTGGTGGGTTTGTCTAAGGCTGATGGGCCCGGGTGCTCCCACCTACAGCCGTGGTTGCAGGTGCCTCGTGGTCATCACTCACAATCCCTTCTGAGTGTGCTGGGTGGTTGTTGGGTGGTTGTTGTCCCCTCTTGCTCTTCCCAGCACTGCCCTCCTGGAGATTTCTCTCCTTTCGCTACCCAGGGGAAGAAATTCTGATCAGCATCACCATCCTGGCTGCCTGTAAACAACACCCAGGGTCTCCCTTCGGCTCCGCAGCCAGGTTGGATGGAAATTTTTAAGCGTTTTTATTAAAGCCCTGCATAAAGTAACTCCAAACAAGTTGTGAGTATATTTTGGACTCCGGCGGAGCTGTCGTCGTCGCCTCGCTTCGCCCGCTGGCTGTCCCAGACAAGGGCTCACTTTGAGCCTCCCCTTCTGCTGAGCAGGGGGGAATGTTTTCATTCCTAATTTAGAGCATCCGTCGCGCCCGGGTCCAGCCCCCCATCTCCCGCTGAGCCCGGGGGGCTCCCTGCAGCCAGTTTACCTGTCACCACCAGCTCCAGGGCTGTGCTAACGTTTGCCTTAGAAAATATGACTCTCTTTGGACTTTGCCTCCTTCTTCTCGCCCTGGGTTGGCGCTCGGTGGGGGATGTCTGGAGGCACAGTTTGTGCTCTGTTTTTTCCAGGATTTCTGTTATTTTGTAGAAGAGGGTAAGTTTGCTTATTTTGAAACACCTAAAATGTAGGTTGATATTCAGTATAGGTTTGCTGTTTTTCCTGGGGAGAGACAGCACTGGGAGGTCCTGTTGGGGGATGGCTTTGGTGGTGGTAGCTCCATCACCATGGCCGTGATCCAGGAAAGTGTGTTTTTCTGAAGCATTGATCTCCATGGGCCACTCTTACCCTGGGAGATGAGCACATGCTTGAGTGTTTTGTTGGACCAGGTCCTGTAAAAGCAGAGTCCCTTCAGCAGCTGAGGGAACCAAAGCCAGTGATTCAATCAACCCTGAAAGCCACTTGCAAGGCCACATGAGTTAGATGCCCTTGCAGCAGCAAGACCTGAACAATCGTGGTGTGGCAGCTCCTCTTCCTCTCTGTGGAGCTGCAAGGAGGAGTAAGGAGAGCAGGCACCACACGTCCCCAAGGAGTGGGTGGTGGGATGTGCTGAAGGAGAAGACAGGGACTGGTGCCAGCACTGGTGCCCTAGGTGGCTCATGTTTCACAAAACCATCGATGATCCATCACATAATGGTGGTTTCTATGACCATCAGGTTATGGCTGGCTGAAATCATCCCCAGGATGAGCAGAGGGGCTCGGGTACCTCTGTGATGAGCCTAATTTCAGACTCCAATTTAATCAAGCAACCTGGTGCTGGAGGTGAGATGGTTTGCATGTGAGGTGCTGTGAGGTGCTTGAGCTATGCTGGACTTTCCCTTCTTTTCTCTGGGCTGTTTTGCCTTGGGGTCTGACTGCAGCTTTCCTAGGCTTGAAGCTGCCATTGAGGTTTTTCTGATCTATACTTTTATAATGTTCATCAGCACAGTTCCTGTCAAAGAACAGCACGTTCCCTGCCTGTCCTCGTTTTCTCCCCAGTTAATAACCCTTTGCTGCTTTGGCTCATTTGGAAAAAGAGACAGTGGCTTTGGGAACGACTCCTGGTATAATGGACAGACGTCAGCATTTTGAATCTGATCTGAGGAGCAGTGTTAATTCAAAGAGAGGGCTCAGAGAAATGCCTGCAGAAGGCCTGTGTTACATGTTTGGGGAGCATGGAGCCAACCTGCATCGAGCCGTGGCAGCGTGCGTGTGTTCCTCCACACTGCTGAGAGATGCTCTGAGCCCAGGTGGTTGCTTTTCCTTTCAGGAATGGGCTGTAACAGCAGCCTCCTGCTCCTCCCTTCCCTCCCTGAGGCTCTGCTTTGGAAATAGTCATCGAATCCCAGACTGGTTTGGGTGGGAAGGGACCTTAAAGCTCATCTGGTCCCATGGGCAGGGACACCTCCCACCAGCCCAGGTTGCTCCAAGCCCCATCCAACCTGGCCTTCAACACTGCCAGGGAGGGGCAGCCACAGCTTCTCTGGGCACCCTGGGCCAAGGAGATACCCATTGCTGAGGCTCATGGTGCAATGAAAACCCTTAGTACAGGGTTGGGCAGTGCAGGAGAAGCCCTAAGGTATAAGGGAAGCAAAGGCCAAGCTGCTGCGTGTGCCCTGGGTGTTGGAGGCCCACATTGCAGAGCTGGGGTTGGGTGGGAGGTGGTCATGGTTCCCAAGCATTGCTTGGCTCCTGAAGCCCCCATGATCTTCCTCAGCTGGGTTTTATCTGTGCTGAGGAACAGACCGGGGACACCAGGCTGAGGTTTGAAATGAGCAGGGACAAGTGTTGCAAGCCCGTGGTCCAAAGTTTCTGCCTTGGGGGTTGTGGAGCAAGTGCTGGCATTGCATCCCCTATGCTGAACCCACAGGCACCAGTAGCACCCCTCTGTCCTGAGGACCCACTGGTATTTACTGGAGGAAGGGAGCCTGCTGCTGGTTTGGGGAGAGTCAGGAGACCACCTGCCTGGTGGGACCCTTTCCTATGGGGTCACCATGGAGTAGGGAAGAGGCTGTGTCCATTGGGTGGTTTCAGTAAATCTGGGATTCAGTTCAAGTGTGAGTGTGAGTTTGTGAGTTTGGCAATCAAGAGGGAGGAAGAGGCACCAGTATGATGCCCTAAATCTTGGAGACAGTCCCAACTGACTTATTGTGGCCATGGAGCAGTCTCATGGTCTGACGTGAAGCCTGGGCTCATGGTCAGAGGGTCACCTGCCATGGCTCATGTCTCTAGCGTTGGCTTTGCCCAGTGGTTATGGTCTTTGCTGCAGGTTTCCTTGTTTATGAATGAAGGTGTCCAGTCTCCTGCATGGCTCCAGGATCAGTCCAGGATGAGATGTGATGCTCTCACATCTCCATCCCCCCACCATTGCCCTCATTTAGGTCTTGCAAGAAGGGTGTTTTAGGTGCAGGAGCTCTGCTGATGGGCAGTGCCTCATCTGGAGGACATCAAGTGCCACTGGTTCTCCTGCTGGGAGGTCACTCTTCTGCATGAAGAGGCTCTTGTGTTGAAATAAAATGCCTTTCACTGGCCTGGCTGGCACAGCTGTCCCTCATGAGGTTGGAGGAAATGGGCCTGATGGTGATTTAATGATGCTGGGCATGATGTGGTGTAGACAGCCGACTTCTGAGGAGCTCAGCTCCCCGCGAGTGTTCAGACAGCAGGGCCAATCCCTGCAGCCCTTGGGGATAGGTGGATAATAAGAGTGAATAGGGAAACTGAGGCACGGAGACTTTAGCACATAGGTGAGGCCATGCAGCCCAAACTGGTGCCCTTTGATTTTCCCAGTACCAGATGAAAGCCACTGTGCTGGGTCCTCTCACAGCTGGCCTGGAGAAGGACCCCATCCCCTTGCTCAGTCCCTTGCTGTGGTCCCCACCCAGCTGGTCCTTGGCCAGCTGCTGGCTGGAGACATGCCCCCCCCCACCCTGGGACCTCATCCCTGACAAATCCCAGCGAGGTTCACAGCCCTGGAAATGACCCCATCCTGCTTGGCTCCTGCTGCAGCACATCCCTCCTCCAGATCTTCCACACTTGGCTTTGGAGCTGCTCCATCTGAGCTGAGGCCGTTTGCTCTTCCCCGGGGGCACGAGTGCTCCTCACTCTCCTCCTCCTCCTCCGCTGCTGGGGTCCGCTGAGGAGCTCTCCTCTCCCTTGGCTGCAGAAACGGGCTCAGCATCCCAGAAATTGAGGCTTTCATGTGGGAGCCAACAGTCACACAACCTCCGTCCAGAAACCACCATTATCGGCCGCTCGCTTTTTCTTGGTTTCTTTGAACTACAGCTCCCAGGATGCCCAAAGCTATGCAGACATCCCGAAGACAGTGGTTTCCCATAAACTGTTGGGTTTCATGCTTTGCAGGCAGGAATGTTTTTATTGCCTCGCAAACCCTTCAAGTCCCTTGGAGCTCCGTGGCTCTTCCCCACCATGGGCAGGGGCGGGGGGAGGTACCCCCCGGGCTCTTCTCTCCTCCATTTTTCCCTTCTTGCAAGAGGGACCCTCATAAATCCCCGTGTGCCTTTTGAAGGGGACTGTTGGACTGGGAGGGGGTTTGGGTGAGCTGCAGTTGGCTTGTGCGGGTGCCTTGCCCCTTCTCCTTTTCCCCTTATTCCAAGCAGTGTCCTGTGTCCCTGTGCACGTTGCTGGGCGAAGCAGGGGAGATGCCAGGGGACAAGTGCCTTGGGCAGGGTGCTGAGGGGTTTTCATGGGACTGGGAACAACTGGGGATGCAAGGAAGAGAGAAAGATCATAGCATCATCGAATCCCAGACTGGTTTGGGTTGGAAGGGCCCTTAAACTCATCCAATGCCACCTCCTGCCATGGGCAGGGACACCTCCCACCACACCAGGGTGCTCCAAGCCCCAGCCAACCTGGCCTTCAACACTGCCAGGCAGGGGCAGCCACAGCTTCTCTGCGCACCCTGGGCCAGGCTCTCACCACCCTCACACCAAACAATTTCTCCCTCCCATCCCATCTCCATCTCCCCTCTGGCAGTTGGAACCCGTTCCCCCTCGTCCCATCACTCCCTGCCCTTGGCACCAGTCCCTCTCCAGCTTTCCTGGAGCCCCTTCAGGCACTGGAAGGTGCTCTAAGGTCCCTAAGACTTGGGGTCTTTTGCCTTTCTCCTTTTCCTTTTGGTTGGTTGAAAAAAGAAAAAGGAAAAAAAGCCCAGGATCCTCCGTGGGTTGGGATTTAATCAGCATTTCCTCTGTAGGTGCTGCTTTACCAGCTTGAGGAGCTTTGTGATTGGAACACAGAGGTGGTGGTGGCCCCCAAAGGGCACCCAGCACCACCACCCCCATGGCCCTTGCAGGTGGCAGCACAGGCATGGGTTAGGCTGTGTCTGTCCCCATGGGACACATCCTGGTCCTGCTCTGGGCCAGTGGGATGCTGCTGGGCGTCAGTTTCTGTGGGGTGTCCTGGTCCCTGCAGGGTCTGGGCTCACTCCCTGCCCTCCCCCCTGTCCCTCCCTACAGCACCCTGGACCTGAGCACACCTCTGGGGCTCCTGGGGCTGCTGGCACCTGCCCGCTCGTGCCGAGGGCTGGTGGCAGGCAGTGTGGTCCACAGGAGGAGGAGGGTGCCAGCCCAGAAAGGAAAACCATGGAGGCTCTGCGGGCGGCTGGCGTTAACCACAGCACTGCTCTCCTGTGCCTGGAAAAGCCTGGCCAGGCAGCCCAGAATAACAACTGCTCCATTCCTTGTGCAGCGTGGGACGCGGGGCCATGGAAAACAAGAGCAGCTCCAGGGAGCGCAGGGCTCGGGCTGAACCATGGCACAGCCCCCCGGGCAGCCTGGTCCTGCCATGGGCATCAGGATGGAGGCACAGCTGGCAGGGCAGAGCAGGGGGGCACAGAGGGGGCATGGGGACAGCACAGTGGGGGTGCCAGGACAGCATGGCAGGAATGTTGGGATGGCACAGTGGTGATGCTGGGATGGCACAGCAGGGATGTTGGGATGGCACAGCAGGGATGCCAGGATGGCATGGCAGGAATGTTGGGATGGCATGGTGGTGATGCTGGAATGGCACAGCAGGAATATTGGGATGACACGGCAGTGATGCTGGGATGACACAGCAGGGATGTTGGGTTGGCACAGCAGGAATGCCAGGACAGCATGACAGGAATGTTGGGATGGCATGGTGGTGATGTCGGGATGGCACAGCAGGGATGTTGGGATGGCACAGTGGTGATG
>VZRW01002121.1:276284-293634 GCA_013398125.1 Aegotheles bennettii
GCGGGAATGCTAGGACGGCATGGCAGGAATGTTGGGATGGCATGGCAGTGATGCTGGGATGGCACAGCAAGGATGTTGGGATGGCATGGCAGGGGTGCCCGGGTGGCACAGTGGGAATGTTGGGATGGCACAGTGGGGATGTTGGGAAGGCACAACAGGGATGTTGGGATGGCACAGCGGTGCCTCGCCGTGTGTGGTCTCAGTCTGAGCAGTGGCCAGAGCAGGCAGGGGAAGGTGAAGACCCCAGGATGGCTGAGCCCCTCCAGGGCTCTCCTCCCCCATCCATGCAGGTTGCTTGTGAAGAAAGAGCTTTGTTGGGTTTTGTCCTTTTCTCTTTTTTCTTTCTTTTCCCTGGTATCTTTTTAATTAGGATAAGAGTTCTAATTGGTAGGTGGAAGTTCTGAGAAGCGGCTACCAGGGCTGTATGCAGAGCTCTGCTGTTCCCTGGCAGGAAGGGAGCAGGACTGCACCTTTCTCCACCTTGGCACACATACCCTCAAGCACACTCATGACTGGAAGAGCCCAAGCTGTCTGTCCCACTGCTCAGGAAGGAGGGATATCTTAAATAAAAACAGCCATAAAGGGAAATGAAAGAATCCTTAAAAATAAGCAAAGTGTTGGGGATTTTGCCCAAGGAAAGGAATTTTTGCCCATTTTATTGTGGAGGTTTTATGTAAGTGGTGTGTATAGATGGTTTTTAAAGTAGATGAAGCTAATTTGGAGGGTGAAGCCTGTAGGTGCATGCCACTTGTGAAATGGTGCTCGTCCATGGTATGGTTTATGGTGGGGAGTCAGAAGATCTTCATTTACATTTTCTTTTAAGCTGTTTGACAGCACCAAATGGAGACAATGAGATCTTAATGTGGCTGTATGGAGATCCCATCCTAAACATTGCTTGGAGTATAGGGAGAGAGGAAACTTCCAGATCATCTGATGTCATCTTCAGGATCCCACCTCTTCTGAAGTCCTGCAGAACCTGTTCACAGGCCACGTTCCTATTGCTGGGTGCTGGGTCTCAGCAGCACATCCCACCTTCTCCTCCCTTGGCACCCATGGAATGCTTCCTGGCTCATCCCTGTGTGGGGATGGGTTCCCATCAGGGCTGTGTGTGCCCATGAGTGATGATGATGCCCAGGGAGGGAGGTGATGCAGGGACAATTCCCAGCCCCCCTGGGTGGCACAGGCGTGCGGGGGGCAGCGAGGCTCAGCCTGACTCACCAGGCTGTGGACAGCATGCCCAGCATCTCTGTTCTGCACAGACAGCTGTTGGTCAGAGGGGGAACAGTTGTTATTGTCCAAATGCAAATGAATAAAATCATTGGTTTGGCAGAGAATTTTTAGGGGAAGGACATGCAAATTTACCTTCCGTTCAGAGTCTACATTGGTATTAAAATACAATGTTTGAAAGCCAAAACAAAGGAACATTTTAATTTGGGGCTCATCAGATGGTTCCTTCTGCTTGGATTAGCATCAAATTCTTTGCAGCAAATGTTGTAAGTTTGACAAAACTGGTTGTCAAAGAAAACAAGAACAAAGTTCTGAAGCTGCCATCCATTTCCTTTCATTTGCCTCTGTTGTTGTGAAGCGACTGCATACTGGTCAGGCCAAGAGGGATGGGTTTGGGGAGATGCAGGTAGGACATGAGGTTGAGTTTCTGCCTGGGTGCTGCTTTCATTTGGCCTTTGAATATCTCAGAAAAGTCAGCCCGGGGGTTCTGCTCAAGGAGCAGGACCCAGGAGGTCTGGTGGGACCTCGAAGCACACCTGAAGGGTGCTGGCAGACCTTGCCATCAGGATGGGAGTGAGTGGGCAGCTGAGATTGCTGATGGCAGCTGCACTGAAGGGATGTGTTGTGCTTCTTTCCTTTGCCTTCCTTATTAAACACCCTCCATCTCAAACCTGCCTTTCCACGGTGCTGGGGAACAGCTGCACTGCTGATTTAAAGGCACCCGTGAAGCATCTCCGTCCTTCTGCCCCTGCTTCCCTTCTCCTTTCATCCTGGGGCATACCCACCCGCCTGGTGCCGTGGGTCAGAAATAGAGACCAGCCACCGCCTCGCTAACTGCCTGCAGCCTGATAATGCCAGCTATAATTAGCCACATGTATCAAAGTGGTCTTGCTGGCAGAAGTTTTTGGTGACCCTGTTACTGTACCCTAAATAGAGGATCCTGTCTGCTCTGCCCAGCTCCTTGCAGCAGAGCCATGTCCTGCAGAGCCCAGGGCAATCTGTCCCAGGGAAGCCAGGCGAGATACCTGCATCTGCCAGACTTGTGAAGAGCCAGGCCTGGCAAAAGGCCTAATGGTCTAATGGTTAGGAATATGATGGGATAAAGGTTGGACTTGATGACCCTGGAGGTCCCTTCCAACCATAATGATCCTATGATTCTATGATGTACAAAGCAGCACTCATGGGCAGTTGCTAAGCGCTGCTTAAGCCCTTCAATGTGTGGCAAATGTTGGGGACCACTGGGAGATTTGCTGCCACAAAGTCCCTTCCCCAAGCCCTCCAGCACTGCAGCCAGGTGTGCTGTGCCAGCCGATGGCCCTGCCCTCTGTTGTGGCTGTTGCTCTCTCCCTTACAGCTTTAGGGCACTTGTCACCCAAGGGGCAGCTCGGCTCATGTTGGTGTGTGCTGTGCTGCAGGGAGGAACAGCTCAGGATCTCTAAACACGGCATCTTGTCTGAGCAGCAGCATCATGGTCTAGTGGTCTAATGGTTAGGAATATGATGGGATAAAGTTTGGACTTGATGACCCTGGAGGTCCCTTCTAACCATAATGATTCTATGATTCTATGGTCATGTCCCAGGCCTGTCTCTTTGTTCCCTCTGGCTTCTTCCTTTTCCATCCCCTGTAGCTCCTTCCCCACCTGCAGCATCCCCACTGTCCCTCTCTCTGGTCTCAGGGAGCCTCAGCACGTTGGCCGTCTGTCCTCCCCTTGCCATCACCCCCTTGTTAGGTCAGAACAGGCGTCACCAGCTTTGCTGGGTCCCTCCACACTGGCTGGTGTAGCTTGTGAAGCCCCATCCCCAGCTGGTGGCTGAGCCAGTGCACTCGCAGGGCTCATCCCCTTAGCAGTGCAGAAGGCTTTGGCTTCTCCTCTGCAGCATCCCCCAACCTCAGTACATCACACAGCTCCCGACCCTGCTGTGATAGCACATGGCAAAGTTTGCCTGGGTGGATACGCCTGAATCCATCCCCGTGGCTGCCCACAGCCGCTCTGTCACACTGTCTGCTCTCTGCTGAGCTCCTCAGGGGGGAAGCCACTGCCTCTGCCACTGATGTGCTCCTCAACACGGGGGAGAGATCTCCTAACGCCATAGCCCACAGGCAGACCTGGGGCTGTAACAGCATCAGATCTCACACACTCATCACAGCTGAGTCAGCAGGAGACGTGGGATGCCGAAGTCCCCAAGGAAACCCAGGGACTTGGGGGAACTGTCTGGGTTCCTCTCTCTTCTGGTGAGGGACCAAACCTCTCGAGATGCTCTCTGTTGCTTTGCCATAGGAAGCACAGGCCTGGCCAAGGTCCTGTGCCTCTGCCTTGGGGAAGGCACCTCACTGCTGTTTGGGTTGAACTGGTGTGTTCTGGCAGGAGATCACCCAAGCTTCCTTTTTTCAACCCTGAGCAGTGTCTGGGGAGTGGGGGTAGAGCCCCCAGAGGTGTGACAGAAGAGCAATGTCCCACAGGGACAGGGGGGTTCATCAGCAGAAGCCCTGCATGGGCAACCTTGGCAGGCAGCAATGGCCACATGCAGACAGCGAGGGAACACACTGAGGGCAGGCTCTGCTCAAGGGGTCCCCAGTGCTTCTCACCCAGTGCTCACCTGGAGCTAAAGTGTGCAGCATCCATCGGGGATTGGGAAGTCCCTGTGGGCAGTGTCCTGTGTCTGTCACTCAATGACCCAAAACAGTGGTGGAAGAGCTCAGCTCATGGCATGTTCACCCCAGCCCTGAACATTACTCATGGATTTAGGAGACTGAGGAGGAGAAACTTGAGGAGAGTGGAGTTTGTGGCTGTCTGCAGCTCACCAGATTCCCTGCATTGTCACCCATGAGCCCACAAAGATTGGAGACCGGTGACCAAAACCATGTTCCTGAGTGGTGAGGACAGGGGCAGGGCAAGTCTGGCAGCATGGGGTGGCTCTTGGGGCTTCCTCCTCTGAAGCTTGCCTACAGACCCCAGTTTTGGTGGGTGTCAGGGCAGTTTTCAGCATCACTATCTCTACTTTAGTGCCTTCTCAATGGGAACAGAGGGTAAGCAGGGCCGTGCAGGGTGGCAGGGGCTTGTGGCATCCTCCCATGGATGCCAGTGGGGTTTGGTGGCACATTGCATCAGGAGTGCCACAGAAAGCCCAAAGCCAGTGGAGGGGAGCCTGAGGCTTTGCTGCCTTCTGTCTGGTGTTTCCTCCACAGCTAAACCTGGGCCACCTCATCTGAGCCCAGTCCCTCTAATCTGAGCCTGGTCTCCTCATCTGTGCCTGGTCCCCCCATCCATGCCTGGTCCCCCCATCCATGCCCAGTGCCCCCATCTGTGCCCGGTGCCCCCCTCTGTGCCTGGTGCCCCCATTCCTGTCTGGTGCCCCCATCCATGCCTGGTCCCACCATTGGTGCCTGGTCCTCCTATCTGTGCCCGGTTGCCCCATCAGTGCCCAGTCCCCCATCTATGCCTGGTCCCCCCATGGGTGCCTGGTCCCCCCATCCGTGCTGGATCCCCTGGCTGAGCTGGTGCAGACTCGTGGTTATGTAAAGCCCCGGCGAGTGTGACCGGGAGATTCTTCAGTGTCGGAATCTGAGTCACATGGGGCTGTTTTATTTCCCCCTCTGCTAATCTCGTTTCTATAGAAACAAGATTGGGAGGAAAAAAAAAAAAAAGAAAGAAAAGAAAAGAGAAAAAAAGAGGCAAGCAGAGAGCGGGCGAGAAACCTGAGGTGATGGGTGAGGGAAGCGGAGGTGGCGGCTGAGGAGGTCGGGCGGTGGGAGCAGGGGATCCCGGCCGGGATGGGAGCCTGCCCTGGTGTGCGTTGAGGGGACGGGAACTCTCCCAAAGAGCCACTCTCGGATGAGCTGTTCCTCCAGCGGCAGAGCCCGGAGGGAAGGGAGCAGAGGCTGTGCAGGTGAGTGAGCATCGCTCGCGCCGCTCCCGGGCATCCTTCCCCGGCACGGCACGGCACGGCTGCGCCTGGCTCACCAAGGGTCCTGTCCCTGGCTGTGGCTTTGGGGACACACTGAAGTGGGCTGGTGAGGGGTTTGCTGGAGCGGTGTTTGCGGTTGACTTTTGCCCAGGGGCTGGCTGCGTGTGCGCAGCCACGCTCCGCTTCCAAAGCCCAAAAGGCTGCTGCCAGCTCCAGAGGCACCTTTCCACCCCCAGTCATTTTCCCTCTATTTTATTCTACCTGCACCTGTGCAAACGAAATGCTCATAGGAGCCAAACCCCGCAGCCGCGGGGAGCTCCGAGAGCTGCACTCGCTCCCAGCCCTGCTCACCCCGGAGCAGGTCCTTGGTGCAGGATGTCCCTTCCCCAGCCACCAGGCCAGGCTGTGGCTGGGATGCCCGTGAGGATAATCCCAGCTCTAAAGCTGGTTTTGCACTGACTGTTCCCAAAGGGAGGGCAGACAAAAGTGCTGCTGTTTGCCTGCTGCCAGGTGCTGGGGCTGCCTACAGCCAGCACACAGCTTGTCCCAGGACTTGCTCTTGCCTGTGCTGAGTCGAGAGCAGGAGCTGGGTTAGTTCAGAGCACGTGCTGGCTCCGAGTCTCAGGCTAGAGAGTGCAACAAGTGGGAGTTATTCCTGCCTGGACCAAGATGTCTGCGATTCTGTGGGATGGATGGCTCGTGCCTACGTGGTGGAGGGGGCTCTGGGTGGGCATGTTGGTGGAGCAGGAGTGTTGCTGGTGCTGCCGGTCCTGTGCCGGTGCCCACACTGGTGCCCACTCTGGCACTGCCTCGTGATCTTGGCCATCCCATACTGGTGGTGTGGTGTGGCTGTGCCTGCATGGACCACAGTCTGCCCCGCAGCTCCGAGCTGTGCCGTGCCGGCGCCTGGCTGAGATGCTGCAGGAGCACCTGGGCTTCTGCCGGCACGCATCGCTCCCAGGGCTGCCAAGTGCTGGACCGTGCTGCTTTGCAGCAGAGCCAGCCCACGGTGCTGCTCTGGGGGGTCACCGCAGGGGACAGGGAGGGCCGTGGAGCCGAGGGGACAGGGATTTTGCTTGTCATCACTTTCCAGTTGTGGCGTGGCGTGGGCGACGCGGCGGTGAGGCATCGCGAGCCCCTAGCCCGAGTCGTGCCTGCGCGCAGCTGCGGGAGCCGGAGGAGTGAATCGCATCCCTGTGGATCCCTGTGTGAAGGGAGCCTGGGGAAGTGTCGCTGTTCATCCGCCTGCCTGACCAGCGAGGGGGTGGACGGTGGCAGCTCAGCCCCTTGTCCTCGCCCGCGGGGGCAGCTGAGTGGCTCCGTGTGCTGGGGTGCTGAGTCCCTGCAGCGCTCAGCGAGTGGCTGAGCTGTGGGCTGCCAGCCCGCCCTGCCTCTCCCCTGCCACCTCCCCAGGGGCTTCAGCAGCCACCCCTGCTGGGGTCAGACCCCCAGGAAATGTGCCTGGTGAGGGGGTGGGCACCAGGGTGGTGTTACATGGAGTGTCCGGGCAGTGTAGCTGGCGTGGGAGCTGTGCCCAGCTCCAAGCCAGAGTCTCCCCCTTGGCTGGGCTGTGCCAACAGCGAGGGTCTGAGTGCCGCTCTGGGCACCTTCTGCCCATTCTGGTTGAACACCAGCACGTGCTGGGCTGGGGACAGCACTGTCCCCGGCTCCCTGTGGCAGCAGCCAGGGCTGGGTGCCGTGGCTGATGCTGGGTTGGTGTTTGCCCCCCAGGTGTGTGTGAAATGGTGCTGTGATGGGGGAGATGTTGCGTGCAGGCTCGGTGTCCCCGTGCCCTGCCAGCAGCGGTGGTCCTGCCTCCCAGCAGGTCCGGGGGGAAGGGCTGAGGATGGGTATGGCTGCAAGAGTCTCCAGGACTGATCATTATTTCTGCTGAAAAGATGCTGGGTTCTGACTTAATCACTGATATGGGACTCTGAACATGTGTAATCTGGCTGACAGATGGCAAGTCACAGAGGTGTGATTTATGATACAGCACAGTAGCTGAACAACCTTCTCTGGTTGTCAGGAGACGGCTCTTCCCCGTGCTGCGGTCGATGTTTCAATTGATGGTTTTCCCCCATGTCCCCTCGGCTCCTGGGTGGCGTGTGGGGACCCTCCAGGAGTGGTGGCAGGTGCTGGCAGGGCAGGCTGGGTCCGGCAAGCCCCGGTAGCACCGATGCTGAGCTGCTGCAGAGATGCTGCTTTGTGTGGTGGGGCAGGTGGGTTTGTCACCCCAAATCCTGCCCAGGTGGGACTGTGAACACTCCCATGCAGCCAGCACTGCTGGTCTTGTCCCCATCCCATGGCTGGGGTGAAGGTGGCAGTGGCTCTCTGGGACTGTCTGTTCCCCAGGGAACTTGTGGTGCCGAGTGTGCTGGTACTGATAGGAGAAGGCACAAAAATCTTACCCATCAGTGAAGTGCACAAGAGGACAGATGCCAACAGCCACAGGGAATGTGCCACACGGCCACCCTGTGCCTCAGTTTCCCTGCCTCTACCTTAAGATCTCCAGCACTGATGTTTCTCAAGGGACAGGGGCATCTATCTGTTAGCATCTGGAAAGCACCTGGGAAGTAGAAGTGTGGTCCCAGCAGCATCCCCACCCTCTGTTAGAGGCTCACTGCCACCCGCAGAGCACAGATTCCGGGAACGGCAGGAGCATCCTGACCCTGGGATCATCCTGACCCCAGGGAACCGGAGCAGCTCCAGCACGAGGAGCTCAGGGAAGCCTTGGTGGGATGAGGGGAGCAGGGCAGAGCAGGCTGCTGGCATTGGGCTGCGTTTGCCTGCATGCAGCCATGGCAGAGCAGGTATGATTCATTCCCTCTCCTGCAGCACATTTTATGTAAAGCAGCACTGTATAAATAGCCAGATGATACTGTAATGGGCTCCTGGCTCTCAGTGATGCTTCTGCTGGAGCCTTTGGGTCTGGCAGAGGTGAGAGGTGGCAGGTTCATTGCTGAGCACTGGGGGACTTGCTGCCAGCTCTCAAGGGGGAGGTACCAGCCCATCGGAATGGTCACAGCTGTCTCCTTTAACCTGTGAGCAGTCAGAGGTGGTGGGTGAACCTGTTGGGTGTCCGGTACGTTGAAACGTTAGTCTGGGGGTGAAAGTAGCACCCAGCATCTCAAGATACTTGGTCACCTTCTGGCTTGTACGTGACCTCACTCGTCCACCCTGGGTCAGGCAGACCTGGGCAGCACCTGCCCTGAGCTGGAGGGCATTGCCTGTGTCCCCACACGTGCCCCTGCAATGCCACAAGTGGAGTGACAATGACTCCACGTGTCTCCGAGCACTCAGGCGGCTTCTCCAGCCCCACCAGTGCTGATCCCCAGGCACCAACACTCCTTCATTTTGAACTCTGTTGGCACGTCACTCTGTTTCCCCCCGCCAGCTCTTCTTGGCAGATGCTGTTGGCTCTGCCCAGTGCTGCTCCTTCTCTGCTCTGAGCAGGTGGATCTGTGTGGGTGAACCTCCCGGGTGGGGGTGGTTTTCCCGGTGGTGTTGGTTGTGAGAGGCATGTACCAGCATGGCAGAGGCACTTGCTGGGTGCAGAGGGCAGCTGCCTTCCTGCATCCATGGAACTGGTTTGGGATCTCCCAATCCTCCATTCCTGCTGGGGACCAGTTTGGGAGGGGTGGCTGTGATGGTCCCCAGTGGGGACAGGACAAGCAGAGCAAATAGCACAGTGTTCTCCAGGCAGTTCCCAAATCTCTGGAGATGAATGTCTCTGGGCATGGAACTCTCACCCTTGCGGGGTGACAGGAACCTCTCCTGGGGAGGTGGAAATCTGGGCAGTATCAGGACTGATGCAGTGGGAACAGCCAAATGCCACCGAGGAGGTGCTCTAGGAAGCCAGCAGCACCCGTTCCCACCACCCAGCCCCATCCCTGGGTCAGCCCTGAGCCCTGCTCGCCCCAGGGTCCACACGGAGGTCCACATCCGTGGTCAGTGCCCACGCCTCCCTCGATGGGGATCTTATTCCTTGGAGCTGAGCTTTGACAGCAGATCAAAGGAGACGCGAGGTGGTGGGGAGGGGGCTCTGCTCCATGGGCTTTCACAAGGCGCCGGCACCGCTCCGCTTCCAACGCCTCGTCCTCCGGCTGCGAGCTGGGCAGAGCTGGAGTTCGGGTTTCTTTTTGGGTTTCTTTTAAGGCAAACCTCATCCTTTACATCAAAGTAGCATTTCTTCTCAAGAATGTAAAGAATGACCCTGGAAGGTCTGAGCGGCTCTTTCCCGGCGGTGAGTGGGGAGACGAGAGCCCTCTCCAGCAAGCTGTCTCCACCCGGCCCCAGCAACAGCAGTTCATAAGCTGAAAAATAAATCAATAACCAGAGTTAATGAATTGAAGATGTCTGTGTTTAAAATGTATCAGGAAAAAAACTGTTAGCTGGTCGTGGTTGGCTTAATTATTGCGAGGGAAGGCAGAGAGCTCTCGTTTCGGAGAAAGAGCTTTTTCCTTTTTTTTTTTTCTTTTTGAGGTATTTTGGTTGGTTGAAGCTGGTCAGGACTTGAGAGAGGAGGAGGATTGGCTTTAGCTATGCATGTGCCCTCCAGGTCTGCCCCTCATCCCCCAGAATCTCTGCCAAATCCCTCCTGTCCCTTTCCCTGCCCAGCTGACCGGTGGGAGCGGGACCGAGGGAGGAGGAGAGGCAGTGGCCGTGCCACCAAACAGCACCAGTGCCACCAGCCTGGTGATGTGCCCAAGTCAGGGTGTCCCAGGCTGCTCCTGCCTTGCTCCCACCTCTGCTCCTGGTGAATTGGTGGCAGGGATGGGTTGTGGCAGTGTGTTGGGCTGCAAGCCGTGCGTGCCAGCCCTCGGCACGGTGGGCACCGGGGTCAGTGCATGGTGCAGAGGAGGGCACAGTGCTGACCAATGACAGGACAAGGGGCAATGGATGCAAACTGGAGCACAGGAGGTTCCATGTGAATATCAGGACGAACTTCTTTCCTGTGAGAGTGCCAGAGCCCTGGAACAGGCTGCCCAAGAGAGGCTGTGGAGTCTCCTTGGCTGGAGACATTCAAACCCCGCCTGGATGCGTTCCTGTATGATGGACTCTAGGTGACCCTGCTCTGGCAGGGGGGTTGGACTGCATGAGCTTTCGAGGTCCTTTCCAACCCCTAGGATTCTGTGATTCTGTGATTCTGTGGTTGTGCCCCGGGACAGCAGTGCTCTTCTGGAGAGAGCCGGGGTGGAGGGGGGTGTGCAGCACGGCCCCAGAGCCTGGGGATGCTCTGTTCCTGCTCCCAGGAAGCGGGAGTGGTGCTGGAGCATCCTGCCTGGTGGGACTTACAGCTGAACCCTTTTGCTGCCAGGTGCTTCTGTTTCCTCCTCTGAAACATCTCCAGTGTGGGCTGATTTCTGTGTCAGCCCCCCAGAGGAAAGGTGTCCCGGTGTTTGAGAGCTCCAGCTGGGAGCCCACAGGGGCTCTGAGGCTTCTCTGAAGGAGAAGTACATGGTAGAGGTCTGCTTGACTTCTCTCTGCTGCTGAGGGGACTGGAGCATCTCTGTCCTGAGGAGAGGCTGAGAGACCTGGGGCTGCTCAGCCTGGAGAGGAGAAGACTCAGAGGGGATCTCATCAATGCTTATAAATATCTACAGGGGATGTCAGGAGGATGGGGCCAGACTCTTCTCAGTGGTGCCCAGTGACAGGACAAGGGGCAATGGGCACAAACTGGAACATGGGAAGTTCCATCTGAACATGAGAAAAAAATTCTTTCCCTTGAGGGTGCCCGAGCCCTGGGCCAGGCTGCCCAGAGAGGGTGTGGGGTCTCCTCTCTGGAGACATTCAAAACCCAACTGGATGTGATCCTGTGCCACCTGCTCTGGGTGACCCTGCTTGAGCAGGGGGTTGGACTGGGTGATCTCCAGAGGTCCCTTCCAACCCCCACATGCTATGATTCTGTGATTCCCTGGCTGCCTGAACCCTCTCAGGCTGGCACTACCAGAAGCAGAAGCAGCCAGCGTTTCTCCAGCGTTGGCCATCACCGGTTGGCATTAGGGCAGGAACACACGGCTCAGGGAGGTGATTTTGCTGTGATGGGGAGCAGGACCTGATGCTAACTCAGCCTGCCAGGCTCACAGCTTCTGCTCTGCTAACAGTGTGCCATGGACCTGTGCTGGTCCTGGCTTGCTAAAGCGATGCTAAACCTGCTGCTGCTCTGCTCCTTCCCCTGCAGCTGGTGCCACCCCATCCCTGTGCCCCTCCGGGAGCCGCCTCCTTTCAGCTCCCAGCACCACCTGGCTTTGTGCTGTGGACCTGCCCCTGGGAGCCAGGGTGCTGCAGTGACATTAACGCCTTTCCTCTCCCCTTCCCCAGGTCGGAGAGCAGCCTCTCTAGGTTTGCCCACCGCTTGTCGGTTAAGCAGAAGCAGGAGAAGAGAAGGAAAGCTGAGTATGCCTCGGCCGAGCTGTCTGCCTTCCGGCCCAGGTCTCTGAGCATTGAATGGTAAGAGCTGCAAGGACAGGGCTGGGGAAAGGCTCTCCTTCCTCTCCAGTCCCCCCCCTGCCCCCTGTCCCCACTGCCACTCTCTGTGCCTGTCAAAGGAGCATCCTGTGGGACAACACACCTTCCAACCCCTCCAAATGCTGCAGAAGCTCCCCCAGGGTATCAAGCCCAAACATCCCCAGTGCAGGGACCAGCGGGGAGCCCCGGGTGGCTCCTTCCTCGGGGGACTGAAGGAGACCATGGACTCAGCCAAGGGGGTCTTCTGGGGCTCATGTGGGACGTGGACATGTGTGTCTGCTGGGCTGGGGCAGCTGGCTGCTCCTCTCCTCTCCCCTTCCCTTCCAAACCCTCTGTCCTTATAGGAGGTGCTGGAGGATGCATCCCATGGCCCCTTGCTGTCTGATGCACCTCTGTTGGATAAACCAGAGCCGAGAGCCATGGTGGGACAGCCACAGCCAGCATGGGGGCACTGGGAGCTGCGGGGGCTCCCTGGGATGAGCGGAGCAATGGGATGACACAGGGCACCCTCTGGGGCAGCCCCATGTGCCCACCCCAGAGGGATGCAGTGCTCCCTCCTGCCCAACGCTGCTGTGGTGCTGGTGGGGCCCCTCATGCCAAGCACAGGTCTCAAACTGCAGTCCCTGCTCGAGCAAGGAGCGATTTATCCTGGGTTTCTAAGCTGTGATGCAACAGCCTTGGAAGGAGATCACAGTCAGCCCTCGCAGCGTTAGAGGTGACCTGCTATGGATATTTAAAAGAACTGGAAATTGCATTGCCTTCTGCTTCCTTAGATGGATAAAGGAGGGTAAAACTGAAAAAAAAAAAAAAAAAAGAAAAAAAGAAAGAAAAAAAAGAAAAAAAAGAAAAGCAAGAAAAGCTTAGCCATTGCAAGAATGCCGAGTTTGGGTTTTGTTTTCCCTGCTTTTTTGTGGAGATCTTCTGGCATTTGTTGCATGTTCTAACACTTCAGTGTGAGCTTGTGGAGCCCTCCTCAAAGGCTTCCTCTATCTGTGAGGTTAGCTAGGCATCAAAGCTGACTGGGAATTAATGAGGCCAGACAAAGAATTTAAGCTATTCAGTGACAGACTGCTTTCTTCTCCAGTTGCACAACTTTCTCCCCTTTGCTGAAGCGATGTCATTGTGGAAGCTGTTCTGCAATCACTATGAATCTTCCAAATAGACAGATATGTGAGTTTGTATGATACCAAATAGGAGAAAAAGCGAAGAACTCCTCAAAAGCAAAGGGAGTTTCCCTTTATTCATGATGAAGGTGCAAGAGGAGTCAGTAAATCTCTTTTCTCCCTTTAAACATCTCTTCGAGGCCCACGGGTCCCCTTGTCACCCTGCTGTGTCGAAGTGTGTCCATGCACATTCCCACTGTCACCTTGTCCTGGGGGAAGCCATCTGTGTCGTGTCGGTTTGCAATGCACCTTGTGCAGCAGTGACACTGCAGCAGTGGTGAGGATGTGATTTTATGGGGCTTTTGGAAGCCAGCTCAGCAGTGAGGAGGAGTCACCATTGCCCCTGGGTTGCTACATCCCATCGCGTTGGAGATGGAAAGACAAGGACCTGATGGCACCTGAGGGGACATGGGCATGGCTGTGCTGGCTGCAGGGAGGACAATGGCCCTGCAGCTTTATTCATGGCTGGAGCCAGCTGGATCTGGATCAGACATCCCACCTGCAGGAGGGCTGGGGTGCTGGGGCTCGCTGGCCCTCAGCAGTGTGGCTCAGAGGAGGGGTGTCCCTGGGTGGTGGTGACGAGGAGCTCCAAGGGCAGGACCCTGCCACCGCCTGCTGCCCAAGCACCTCAGTGTGCTGGTTGCCCCTCTCCCTGTTGCCGTGGTTGAGCAGACAGCCCAGGAGCTGGGCTGGCCGTTGAAGCAGGGCAGGAATTTCATTGGCTTTTCCATGCACACAGCCCAGTTTCCAAAGAGCACACGAATTTCGGTGAAGCACAGAGCTGCCTCCTCACAGGATGGGCACGCTGCAGGAAGGTCTTCATGGTGGTGCATGTCCCTGGTCCGCACCTGCATGCTTGCACCTGGGGAGGCACTTGGAGGCTTTCCCATGCACTGACCTCCTCTGCAGCCACATCCTGCAAAGGGGCCTTTTCCCTGCCATGAAACATCATTTCTCTTCTTCCCCCATATCTCTCCAGGGATCCATGATCACTGAAGCAGGATCAACATCATGGATTAGTCATAGAATCACGGAGACCTAAACTGGTTTGGGTGGGAAGGGACCTTAAAGATCATCCAGTGCCACCCCCTGCCATGGGCAGGGACACCTCCCACCACACCAGGGTGCTCCAAGCCCCAGCCAACCTGGCCTTCAACACTGCCAGGGAGGGGCAGCCGCAGCTTCTCTGGGCACCCTGGGCCAGGCTCTCACCACCCTCACACCAAACAATTTCTCCCTCCCATCCCATCTCCATCTCCCCTCTGGCACTTGGAACCCGTTCCCCCTCGTCCCATCACTCCCTGCCCTTGGCACCAGTCCCTCTCCAGCTTTCCTGGAGCCCCTTCAGGCACTGGAAGGTGCTCTAAGGTCTCCCTGGAGCCTTCTCTTCTCCAGACTGAACATCCCCAACTCTCTCAGCCTGTCCCCAGAGCAGAGCTGCTCCAGACCTCAAAGCATCTCTGTGGCCTCCTCTGGACCTGCTCAAGCAGTTCCATGTCCTTCTGATGTTGGGGACCCCAGAACAGGACCCAGCACTATAGGGGGTTCTCACAAGAGCAGAGTAGTCACTTTAAGTCATCGTGCTGCACACAGGGGAAGGGCCCTTGGAGCCAGGGGTGTTGCTGCCCCTGCTTGCCCCATGCCTTGCACAGGACGGCAGGTGAGGCTGCTGGGGGCTGCAGCTGACAGAAAGCATGGCTCGTGCCCTGGAAAATCTACAGGTGCCTAATTTGGCTTCCAGAGCAGTTATCTGTGTGCATCAAACCTGTATGTATTTACAAGCTTAACCCAAGGTCACCACTGTGTCCTTCTGCCTTCCTCCCTGCAGAGGGTGAATGTCCCTGCTGTGTGTCATGGGGGTTCAGCTCACCTCTCATGGTCAGGAGGGTGATGGAGAAGCCATGGACTGTGTTGTCCCAAATCAGCAGCTCCACAGAATCCTGCCCATCTTAATCCCATGACTGGAAGATGTGAAAGAAGAGCTCGTGGATCTGCTTTTACGTGTTGCCAAGGAAGAGGGAGAGATTATAATCACAAAATCATCAGTGCCCATTGCTTTGATAGCTGGGTGTCACTCTGCTGGAGGGATTGATGTTTTCTTCCTGAAATTCCTACCAAAACACTGTCAGTCCAACCCCTCGTGTCTCTGCCATAGCAGAAAGCATCCTTACCTCTCATCCCCACGCGGGGCAACCTGAGCCAGATTTCCAGTGTTCCCAATTACTCAGATGCTCAGGTAGGGCTGAGTGGAGCTGAGACAGAAGAGAAGTTGTACAGCATCACAGTGTCTGCCTGACACCATGTCCCCCGTGCTGAGCGCTGCCAGGTCCAATGGGGACAATAGGTCCCTTCATCTCCCCTTGGCCCCTCTCCCTGGGGACACCTCGAAGCCCTGCGGGGCAGGGTCCCTGGGCACTGGTGTTTCTCTGGGTGACGAGATGCAGTTATAGAATCATAGAATTATAGAATCATTCTGGTTGGAAGGGACCTCCAGGGTCATCAAGTCCAACCTTTATCCCATCATATTCCTAACCATTGGACCATAAGACCATAAGACCAGTTATGTGCTGCCATAATAAATGATGTGCAGAACGCTCTGCACTGCCCACCCAAAGGCGCAGGGGTGCTCCAGTCGCAGGTCTCAGGGTCCGTGTGTCCATCAGAGCACATCTCCCCCACCCACCGGTGGGACATGTTCCTCCTCAGGCACAAGGCAGGCTTTATTCCCATGGCACGTGTTTGTGTGCTGCACCGGGTGAGCGCAGCGTGGTCCTGCTCCCGAGCAGTGAGCGGAACCTCGTTAGTTCCACTTATTAAAAAAAAATTGCTGGGGGAGGAGGGAGAGAAGGCAGGGAAAAAGTGAAGTATTGAGGAAACACTTCTTTCATTCATATGTTGTTTACTGAAATAAATACTTCATTATTAGGCTTTTTTTAGGCTGTTTTTTTTTAAAATGCCAGTGCCACAAAGTGCCCAGTGTTCGAGTCCCAGAATGTGCCGTATCACCTCAGCCCCTCGCTCCCCGAGCCGGTGTCTTGCTGCTGGGAGGTGATGGGAGAGAAGCACCGTGGGGAGCAGGGCAAGCCAAGGTTCTCCCAAGCCTGGGGGAGAAAGCTGGGGGCTGCTCCTGTATGGTCTCATTTAGCTTTGCTGGTTCCTTTCTCATCTTCTTTGTCAGATGGTGCACACTGGGCTTGTGGGGCACCAAGGCAGCTTGAGCTCCAAGTGAGCCAAAAACTGGCAGTTGAGGCAAAGAAGTGTTTTGGGTCAGATTTATAAAAGCTCTGCTTTCTGCTGGTCTGTGATACCCCGAAGCTGAAATAGCACGAAGGTATGCGAGGCAAAAGGACTCTTTATTTGAAGCTTGCCACCTTCTGCTGTTGGATTGAAGAAGTTGAAAGCTGGTGGCTCCCATGGAGCCTTCCCACTGTCCCTGCAGGAACCCAAAACCCCAGCAATCCCTTTTCTCCCCCCTTAGGGTGAATCAAGGCAAACAGAGCCTCCTCTCCTCTTGTGTGTGTCACCTGAGAAATGATCCATATTTGTTTTTCCTCTTAAGCAAGTCTAAATCCAATAGAAGGGCTGTGCCCTGCTGATTTACTCCTCTGTGTGTGGAGCCTGGGAGCCTCAGTCCCTCCCTCGCATCCTTCCAGCTCCAGTGCTCATCGGCAGGTTTGTCCTCCTGGCATCCATTTGTCTCTTCCTTTTTCTTTCCAGCCTCTTGGTCTGAATTTCCTTCTTCCGTTTGTTCCACTGCTTCTCTTCTCCCCCACGCCCTTTTCCCATACTCACCTCTTGTGGTCCACCCCAATTGTCCTCTCTTCTGGATTGTTTACTCTGCTTGCTGCCTTTCCTATTTGGACTCCCCGAGTGTTTCATGCCGGGCAGCCTCGCCATGATCCGTGGTCGGAATAGTCTATTCCCATGGTGGCTCAGGAAAAATGCAGCACATTCCTTGCTTCCGTTATCTCGGTTCTGCTCCTTGGCTGCCCACCACGAGCTGTCAAAGCAACGTTGGCAGGAGCATGTGTGGTGGTTGGAGACACAAGGAGGCAGCCAGCAGCTCGGGTTCAGTCCTGCCTCTCGTTTTGCTGCCTGACCCCTGGCACGTTGCTGAATCCCAGCTCCTCACTTGCCCTCTGGGGGGGCTGGTGGGCATCCCTCCGGGATGGGACTGCAGTGCCATGGGGGTGGGAGCCACAGCCACCAGCATGGGAACCGTGCTGGCACTGTGGGGCTGGCAGGGGTGGCACACATGTGCATGACACGTGTGTGTTTTCATGAAAGTTATTTAAAATTTTATAATGAAATAATAGTTCCCCTTTGGATTTTAAGTGGTCTTGTGTGGTGTGGAAACTCTGCCTGAGTTACTGTGCTGGGGCATGAAATCTCACCATGAGCCAGCAATGTGCACCCACAGCCCGGGAAGCCCCCAGGATCCTGGGCTGCATCCTCAGCAGCGTGAGCAGCAGGGCCAGGGAGGGGATTCTCCCCCTCTGCTCCACTCTCATGAGACCCCCCCTGCAGTGCTGGGTCCAGCTCTGGGGTCCCCAACACCAGAAGGACACGGAGCTGTTGGAGAGAGTC
>VZRW01002121.1:293753-313933 GCA_013398125.1 Aegotheles bennettii
GTGGCTGCCCCTCCCTGGCAGTGTTGAAGGCCAGGTTGGCTGGGGCTTGGAGCACCCTGGTGTGGTGGGAGGTGTCCCTGCCCATGGCAGGGGGTGGCACTGAGTGAGCTTTAAGGTCCCTTCCCACCCAAACCAGTCTGGGATTCGATGAAATCCATGCCATGGACGTGCCTGGCACTGCTCAGCCTCCTTCCATAGCTGCTCTCAGCTGATGTTGGCAGGCAGTGATGACCTTTCCCCATCAAGAGGCTCCTCATCTTCTGGCACCAAGTGCTGTGGTCCCAGGGGGCCGCAGAGCCCCTGGGAGGTGCTGAGCTGCCGGCTGATCCATCTGACTGTTCCCGAGCCAGTGCACCGGAGAGCTGCTACTGCAGAGCTCCACGAGAGCCTTGTGCTGTTCCCATCACAGTCCTCTATGGTCATCCAGGACTTTCCCCAGGAAAGTCAGCCAGGGGCAGCCAGCACAAAGTGAATTGTCAGCAACTTTTTGGGAGACAGGGAGGAGCAGCACCGTAAAGACGGAGGGCTCAGATCTCCTCTGGGTTTCAGAACCCTGCTGGAGCTGTCTCACTCCTGACCTACACCACACATCCCAGAGGAGGCTGGGAGCCACTTCCCTTCCCAGACAAGGAAGGGAGGGAGAATAGAAGGAAAATCTGAGCTTTCCAGTGGGATGGGAGTGTGGGCCGTCGCAGGGCTTGGGAGGTGTGGAGCCAAAAGATGCTGTGGGCAGGCTGAGATGTGGCACCACCTCTGCCCAGGGGCAGTGTCGGGCACCCAGCCTTGCTGGGAGCCTTGCTGGGAGCTTCACCTCCCCAGCCCAGCCGTCCTGGCCATGGATCCGGGTGGAGCAGGGCCGATCCCGGCTCGTGGTGCCGTGTCCAGGCCTGGCCAGGCCGGCGCAGCGCTGAAACCAAACGCGAGGCTTTGTCTGACTGGGAGCGCTTTAAGCCCTCGCTGGGGAACAATGGCCAAGCTATGGGGTCATTTGTTCTGGTATTTCAGCAGCTCCTCATGATTTATGGGATGTTTTGTTCTGCTGCTTGTCTTAGCTTCCCCCTCTCCACCCTCCCCGTCTCCATCCCTTCTCCATTTCAGCTCCACCTCCCCCTGCTCCCAGCTCCCCTAATAGCTGTGGAGCCTCTCTGCCTTATGAAGTCATGGTCTCTGTGACTTATTGAATTAGCTGTGTGGGACCTGGACTTCCCCACCATGCTGTGGCCTGCCAGGGCATCCTGGCTGCCCAGGGAGCCAGCCCGGAGCAGGGCACCTTGCCCAAGGACCCCTTGCCCAAGGGCTCTGGGCAGCAGATTGATGTTGCCATCAGCAGGACACTGGAAAGTCAGTTTGTGGGTGATAAATGTGGTCGAAAGGAGCTGCAGGGTGACCCTGTCTGCAGAGACTCCCTGTGCCAGGGCAGGACAGGGGGCCTGGCTGCCTGCTCCCAGTGCCACCATCCCCGTGCCATCCCAGGGCACATCTCCACAGGTGAGGAGGACACTGGTTGGGGACCCCCAGAGATTTCGTTGTTGAACCAGGCATGTGGTTCCACAGCCTGGCTTTGTCCCTGGCACCCTGAGCATGGCCACGGTCAGTGCCTCTGGGTGCGTGGAGGGAGCAGGAGTTCGGACTCCCCTAGAGCTGGTGGGACAATGATTCACCAGTGGCTGTGAGGGACTCACTGGTGGGGATGGGGAGGAGCAAGCCCTCAAAATATCCCCTTGGAAGTTGCATTTGCCTTGAGGAAGGCATTTGAAAGGAATGATTTATTTGTGGAAAATCACCTTTTATCCCCATTACCTCTGAGTCATCCGCAAACAGAGGCCCAAGGGTGTCTGCTGCTCATGGTGACACCGATGTTCTGCTGCAGACGGGGCTTTGCCATGGCTGAGGAGCCCCAGTCCGTGCAGCTCCACTTCTGCCACCCCGTGCTGCTGCAGGGAGCTGGGAGCACCCCGGCCAGCGGGTGTGGGTGGGCAAGGAGGGCACCACAGGGAGCACCCGGGACCCTCCAAAGCTATAGGGTCTGTGCAAGGCTTGTGCCTCTGCCTCTGATGCCACGAGCCTCCATCAGCCCAGGTTTCCTTCTTGTCTGTGCAGAGGCAGCTCAGCTTGTGGTTACGATGAGGCTGGAGAGGTTGGGAGAAGACCGAGGGCCAGGTCCTCTCTGTGTGCAGCACTGTGACCCGTGCTGCAGGCACTGGCTCCGGCAGGTCCAGCAGTCCTGTCTGCATTTGTTTCTCGTGTCACTTCAGCAGGAAAAATTGAGCCCTCTGGGAAAGAGACAGAAGGCAAATGTTCAGAGAAGACTGATTTCCAGGTTCTGCCTGTCTGGGACTGGAGCCCTCAGCCAGATCCCTCCCTCACCGAGAGCACAGGAAGCAAATATCATTTATTTAAAAGACAAATTTAAAAGATTGCGTTGATGTGTTGTTCTGGCCGCTTGCCTCTGCTGGTAGCTGATACCTCCAAGCCACACTGAGATTATTTCTCAGTGCAGCCTATCCATTATCCTCAGCACATTATCCTCCTATTTCTCTCAAATAGCCCATCTAGAATCACAGAATCATTTAGGTTGGAAAAGGCCCCTAAGATTACTGAGTCCAAGTGTGAACCTAACCCTGTCAAGTCCCCATTTGCCTGATTTGTTTTGTTTTGTTCTCATCCCCTCTCTGCCATGTCCCATGGCGTGGATCTGCAGAGCAGGATGGATGTCTTGGTCCCTGCTGAGGAGTGTGGAAGATGCTCTTCATCCTGCAGGATTGGTCTTCTTCATGGATGTGTCCATGCCCAGAGGTTGCCAGTTGCCTGGATTTGTACAGCAGGCACCCCGAGCCCTGTGGTTATGCTGAGGGTAAAGTGTGGAGATGCCACAGTCACAGAATCACAGAATCACAGAATCTAAGGGGTTGGAAGGGACCTCGAAAGATCATCTAGTCCCCCCCCCCTGCCAGAGCAGGGTCACCTAGAGTCCATCACACAGGAACGCATCCAGGCGGGTTTTGAATGTCTCCAGCCAAGGAGACTCCACAACCTCTCTGGGCAGCCTGGTCCAGTGCAGTCCTTGGTGTAAAGGGGAAACCTCATGAATGTCTGAATCACAGTGTAAGCCAAGCCCTTCCTGATGGCCCCCTGGATCCTCCACACCAGGTGGTATTCCCAGAGTGTCAGTGCACTGGATTTGAAGGGTCTTAGCTCTCCCAGTCGTTTTAACCAGCACACAAAAAATACTTCAATGTATTTCTTTTAGTGGGACTAACAGTAATAGTCCTGGTTTCCCACTAGTGGTCAGGTCTTCAGACCTGCTGGCTTTGAACCTGGCTTCTCTAGGAGCCAATTTGCACCTGGGCAAGGGCAGTGCAGGTGAGTGGTGAGTCTGGAGCTGCCCCCAGCCCTGGAGACACATTTGCCCTGCAAGCAGATGGGATCCCTGGTCTCACTGCTGATGCTGCCAGGGACACTGGGATCAGGAGGCACCAGAGCATCAACGTGTCCAGATAGTCCTGGCAGCCAGCACTTTGATCGTGTGCTTTTAATCCTCCCTTGTCCCTTAAACAGCAGCAGTCCCTGTTGCATGGGTTTTCTCTGCTCTTAGATAGTTCCTTCCTGGCTGAGACGCTTCTGCCTGCCAGAGCTTCAAGAAGCTCCTGTTTGTCTTCCTGGAGAGCATCTCCCAGTGCCAGGTCAATATTGGACCTACTGGCTCGGATGCTGGCAGGATGGGCAACACTCAGCAAGGAGGCCAAACTGGAGTTATGAGTCAGCCCAGGACACTTGGAACACCAAGGACCAGGTCCTCGAGTGCTTTGGGATCTCTCTCCACCTTTGCTTGAGTCTTTCCTCCTACCTGCACACGTAGTCTTCCCCATCACTTTGCTTCACACCCATCCCTCTTACCCACCTTGCTTCTGCCAGCTGGCTTGCCCTTCAGAGGAGGAGCCCAAGTGAACTCCATATCTGCTGAGCCTCATGCCCGGTGGAGGTCAGAGAGAAGCAGTCATGTTCCCCTCTGCTCCTCACTTCCAGATTTCCTCCTGTTCTCCCCAACACTGCAATATTCTTTCATCCACCCCAGTAGCTCACTGCCTAGGGGTGTTCCTCTCCCCATCCCACTTTGCCTCTCTTGCCTTTACTTGCACTGTTAACAGGGAAGGTGGGACAGGGATGAAGATCTTCTGCCACAAAGAGCTGTTGGGTAAGGTGGAGGATGTTCAGGCTTTACTTTGTCCAAAGTGGAATTGGACACCTGGCAGCAGCTGCCAGTATGATCATGAGAAACTGCATGTGGTCTTCAATCTGCCCATGGTGCAGAGGTTCACCTGAGCCCCCTCCATGTCTGTTGCAATAGTCTGGTTTCCATCCAAGAACTGTCCCAACAGGGCTTGTAAGGGCTCACCAGTTAGTAGCTGGAGGGCAAATCTTTCCTGCCTGAAGTCAGGGCAGGCTCCATACTGATGCTCTGCTGTGAAAAGCTGTTGTTTCTGAGCTTTGAGAAATGGATGTAGGACATCATGTGGTGGCATTTGTTGAGCATGGACACCAAAGCTGAGCACAGCTGCATGAACCATCTCTTCTTGGCATTAGCAGGGTTGACTCTGGCCCACTGCCCCAGGAGGAGCCATCATCACCTTTGGCAGGATGTTATGGCTTGTTGAGTTGATGTTCTCCATGCAAACCCCACAGGTTTCTGAGTGAGTGGTTGTTGCAGCCTCTGAGATGACAGGGACTGCAGGTAGATCTGGCAGCGTGGTTATTCAGCTCTTCCCACAGTCTTGTTTCTCCTCTCTACCCACAGGCTCCACATTTATGTGCTAAGGTAGCCAGAGGAGAAATAACCCAGATGAGAAGTTCCCAGTCCAAACCAACTCATCAAAGTTTCTGAACTTCATCCTGGGCCCCCTCTGTGATGGGTGAAGTGCTGGCCTGGGCCATATGGAACCTGTCTTCTTCTGGTCTGCTGAGTGATGGAGGGCAAGATCTGCCCCTCTTCGTGCTTCAGTTTCTCACTCTTTAAAAGGATCACAGCAATGCTGACCTCTTCTCAGGCACTCTGAGATCAACTGGTGGAGAAGCTGGCTATTCCATTAGGACACTTGGTAGCTGGGGTCTTCTGCTGTCTTCCCCCAGCCCCGGGGACTAGGTGTAGGCTTGGTTGGAGCTTGGAGAAGGCAGGTCAAGCTTGCTGTTAGGCTTTGTAAGTTTAGCAAAGAGAAGGAAGAGGAGGCAGTTACTCTGGGCAGAGGCAGTGGCAGGTGTGGAGGTGGGCAGATGACTCTAGGTCTGGGGAGATCTGGACAGGTATAATCTTAAAACAAATTTTTTTTACAGAATCATAGAATCATTATGGTTGGAAGGGACCTCCAGGGTCATCAAGTCCAACCTTTATCCCATCATATTCCTAACCATTAGACCATCAGACCATGGCCTCAACCCTTTTTGGGTTTAAATGTCACTGTGCACCAGGCTCTGGAGTCAGAGGGGGCTCGCTCCTGCTATGTGATGGAGCCTTCAGCCTCCCTGGAAGCCTGGTGCCCATCAGAAGATACAGGCCTTCATTGGTGGGTCAGTCCCTGCTGCTCATGCCAGGGAGCAGCCTCGAGGGCAGGGACAGCCCTGTGAGGCTTGGCTGGGTTTCTGGTGCTGGGAGGAACTGCTCTGCCTCTGGTCCTCATCAGGTGGTGAAGTTGGGTGAAGGCATGGGTTTGCTGGTGAGGAAGCAGGTTGGCTGAAGTCCTACATGTGCCTTGTCACTGCCTGGTGTCCCTTGGGGGCACCCACCATGGGTGGGTGCTCACAGTTAGGACAGCTGTGGTGGGTTTCTCTGGGCCAAATCCTGGGAAGCAAGGAGGCTGCTTCTGGGCACAGATAAGCTGGTGTGACATTTAGCTAATGCTCCTGTTTTCCCTGTCTAGACCTGGTGTCTTGCTGGCTGTCCAAGGGGCTGTCTTCTGAGGGAACCTCAGCTATGAGCACGTTCTTGGAGCTCCTTGAGCCAGGAGGTGCTTTCTGTGCAAGTGGGAGACTGATGTTACTAAGAGGTCCCATGCTCCCAGTGCTCTTCTGGCCCTGCTCTGCCCCAGTCGTGAGCTCTGGAAGCAGAAAAGCAGTGTTGCTCCTGGATCAGAGCTCCACTTGGGTGAACTTCACATGAACTCGTGAACTTTCCTTGGCCGTTTTCTTTCCCGAGGATGCAGGCAGGTCAGGAGCAGCATGCTGCAGGTCTGTCACCAGGAAAATCAGGAGTAACGGAGAAAAGAAACCTTCTGGGCTGAGGGCTGGTTGGCACAGTGAATTGGAAGGTGTGACTGCAGCCTCATCCAGCCTGTGGCAGCACAGGGGACAAGGTGTGCCAGCCCAGGCACCTACAGAGGGGCTTTACAGGTCCGTGAGCATCTTGGTCCTGAGGAAGCTGCCTTGCAGCACCCAGCCAGGAGAAGCAGAGTGAGGAGTGTGGTGGGGTAAGCAGGGTGTCTCAGGTGCATGAGGGTGTCTCCACTGCCCCTCTCGCTGTTCAGGGGATGGTGAGGAAGGAGACAGCAGAACCCACTGTGCCTTGAGGCCACCAGATCTGGGAGATGTTTCCCAGCCTCTAGTGATGGAGGAGCCCAAGTGTTTAGGTGTGACTTGAAGCTCCTGCTCGGTGTAATCATGTGAATGGGGATCTCCCAAGTGCTTCAAGAAGTCTCTGGGGTTCTGTGGTCAGAGTGGCTTCCTCTCACCCTGTGCTGCCACCTCCCCTCTCCAGGGCCACCTGTGGCTGTTGGCCTCTGCCACCCTTGCTCTCTGTGCCACAGTGAAGTCACCCTCGTGTGCTGCCATGGAGGAGCGAGGTGGATGACACATTGGTTGTAGTTGGAGCCAGCAGACCCCTGTTGTTAAGGCTGTAGAAGACTTTCCAGCAGAAGTTTGCTTGCTTTTACCTTTGCCAGATCTTAACTGTTTGGGCTGAATTTTTCCACGTCTGCTCTGCCTCAGGCTGAACTTTCTCCCCCTTTTTTTCTTTCCCAAGTTTCAACAGAAGGTTGGGGTAAAATGGTAGCTGGGCCAATTTTTAGTTTTTTTTCTTCCTGCTCTTCGGGGACTTCTGGTGCCTCCATGCTTTGAAAAAGAGACTTGAAATTTGGCATGGTTGGTGCATTCCTGGTGGAAATCAGCACAGAATTAGGAAGATTTTTAGACTCTGGACAGCATGGCTGTGGGTGCTTGGAAGTGCTCTTCAGAAGTTAGCTGTGGAAGTGCCCATCTTCTGTAAAGAGGCTCTGGCCACTGCACCTGCTGCTCTCCAGCTACCCATGGCACCTCCTGTTCCCATCTCCAGAGGCACCCCTTTGCCCACACAATTTCAGGAAGGACCCCAAGTGGGTGTTTGGTGCTTCTTGTTAGCAAAGCTCAAAGCACCTTACAAAAGACAACATTGCCTTGATCTCTGTTTCCTGTGCGTGGAAACTGAGGCAGTGGCTGTGGGCATCACCTACCCTTGGTGGTAGAGCAAGGAGTAGAGCTCAGGTCAATTTGGGCAGTGTCTTGTCTCTAGACCAGAAGCTGAGTCAATGCTCAATGGTAGGAGACAGCATTTCCCAATGCTCCCATGTCCTGTGGGACCTTGGGAAAGGGCCTTTGCACCCCTGTCTCTCCCATGGGTGTGCTCAGCAGCACTGGTCACATTGTCCTCATGGCTGGAGGTTTGACCTGGTGATTACTAGGATTTTTAATGTTGCTCTCTTATATGAGGGTGGAAATCTTTCCTACTTGCTGTCCTGGATGTTCTGACAATTCCTCTGTAGGCTCTGCTATCCTCAGCTTGAGCTTCTCCACCTGATGGTATCTCAGAGCAGCTAGAGGGAGAATAAAGTGACACATGAAGTGGGAGAGCTCTGCTCTGATGGAGGCAGCAGGCAAACCTTGGCTGGAACGAGGTCTGGCTGGTGAAGAAGGCTCCCAGCTAGTGCTTGAGCCCTTGTGAGGGGTTTTCTAGCAAAATGGCATAAAAATGTTGGCTTCTTCTCTTGGGCTGCAGCCTTTGGACCCTGGCTCCACTGGAGATGCATGGAAGGAAGGTCAGTGTTGGCATATGTGAGTGCCTTTGTGGTTGGGTGGCAGTCAACAAGCTCCTCGGGCGTTGTGCTGGGTGGTGCTGGCACGACACTGGCAGCAGGGCTACGTGGTGGGGTTGGTCTCTCCTGTCAGAGAAGACGACCCCAGTGGGTGCTGGGCGGGGAGCTCGTCGTGAAACGAGCCGAGAGCAAATCCTGGTGTGAAGCTGTGCCGAATAGGAAGCCAGCCTGGGACATGCCACCAGCAGTCCAAGGAGATCCCCAACGGGGGGGGTGGCTGTTCTTGGTAGTGGTGCCAGGGACACCCTGTGGGTAGTGGCCAGCGTGCCCAGTGCTGCTGGCTGGCTCCTGCTGGTTGCCTTCTAGTGGGAAAGGGGTTTTCTGACTCCAGTAACATTTACCAGCTGGGCAGGAGCTCTGGAGCCGGGTGTGTGCATTTGTCTGTTCTTCCATTGTGTCTTGGCCGTCGTCATCTCCTCCCCGCTGAGATCAATGTCTGTGGCCTGCCTTTTATAAGCCCTTTGGGTGCAGCTCTGGAAGTCTTCAGCCAGTGGTGCTGGTTTCCATCGTGCAACTTCAGCATGCTTGAGCAGCTTGGTCCTGGTCTAGCTGGATGGCTTGGGTAGGATTGATGGGCTGGAGGTGGGTTTCCACCAGAAGGGACATCCCAAGAAAGGGCTGGGGAGGTCCCCTGGGGGGCTGTGAAGCACTGGTGGGATGTAGTTGGCTGGGGATGGAGACCAGCCACAGGTATAGGGGAGTGAGCTCAGATGACCTCCAGAAGTCATTCTTGGGCCAATTTTCTAGGATTTCATGGTTTTGGAGAAGAGGTGGTTTCCCGTGAAGGCCGGATCTCACTAGCGTATTCTTCCTGGTGGCACCAGGTGGCGCAGGAGGGTAAAGGATTTGCTTGTCATCCCCGCAGGTCTGGGTTCAAATCGATTGCCTCTCACTGCTGTGATGAGTCTGTAGGTCTCAGCTCCCATGGCATGCAGCTGTGTCTCCATACTGGGGCAAGCTACAGCCCCAGGGCCAGGCAGTGGGGATGCAGCTCCCAGGACCCCCGTTCCCACCAGGGCAAGGAACTGAGCCAACGTTTGAACTGTCATGGTGGGCCTGGGTGCATGGGGACTGTGTAGCCCCACCATTGCAGGAGTGGGGCACAGCAGTGTGGAGGAGCCAGTCATGGTGGGGTGAGCCCTGGTGGGTCTCAGCGGGGTGAGGAGAAGGCCGTGCAGTGGTGCCCTGGTGTGAGGCCATGCTGAAACACAGAGCATCCCTCCAGAGTGTGCTCAAGCCACCATGGGAGAAGATAAGTTAGCACTTCTTCCTGGCTCCCATGGGGTCCTGGGCGTTTCGCTGGGATGCAGTACATGGCAGAGTAGCTGGGATGATGCCATCCCAACCCCAGTGGTCCCTTCTCCCATCGGGATGGCTCTCAGATGCAGGTGCTGGCCTCGCACATACTGGGGTTGCCACAGCAGCTTCTCCAGCAGCCTGACCTGCTCCCTTCCAAGAAGTGGGTGTCCGGGCCTGAGTGAGGGGATGGGACCAAGCTTGGGTGAGTGTGGTCTCACATCCCTTCTCACTCCTCCCAGCCTGGCAGCCGGGTCCCAGCCACACAACTGAGCATCCCCACACGGAGCATCCACCTCCTGCTCCGGCTGGGTCCCAGCCACCCCACAGAGATATTTTTTTCCCCTCCTTGTGCTTTGGGTGATCTTTGAGAGCAGGCATCGTATGACTCAGCTCCTGCATTCGATACCCCCAGGAAGAGTTTGCACACATGCATCCGTGGCACAGAGCAGTGCTCGTTCCTGGCAGGCCAGGCTGGGGTAGGATTTCTTCCTGCAAGAGGGGCAGTGAGTCCCCGCTCCTTATCCGCTGTTAATATGCGGAAGTCTGATTTAGCCGGGATGGTGCCAGCAGGTCGGAGGTGTCTTCTAGAGCACTGCTGACCAGCCTCAGCATCCGGGCTTGTGAGATCCTGGGAGGACTGGAGAAAGCACCACTGCAATGCAGAGCAGGTGCCCGGCCAGTCCCTCTGTGCTCTGGGAATCTGTCTGTCCTCCCGTCCCTACCTGCAGAGGTCCATCTGGCTGCGTGTGCCAGAAGCATCGGGCACATTGTGGGTGCTGGGGCTGAACTGTTAGTCCTGGCAGTCGGCATGGGGCACGGTCAGCAGAAGTTGACACCAACGTAGATCCTGTGAAGGGCAGTTTGGGTGCTGACCTTTAGGTCCTGTGGGTTTGTGCTGCCCAGTCCCTGCAAGCAGCTCAGGTCTGGCAGCTCCCGGCTGGAGCAAGGAGCACCCACCACCCCCAGGAACAGTGCTGAGCTCCCTCTCTTGGGTGCTGGGCGAGCACAAGGGCACCAACCCTGAGTGCACGGGTTTGCAAAGGGCAGCAGTTTGTAGGACACAGGGATCTGCAGGAGGAGGAGGAGGGTTTGCAGGGTTTGCAGGGCAGCTGCAAGCCCCAAGTGAGCCGAACCCTATGGCTGCATGCTCGGCTCTCAGCACCACAGGACCGGCTCCGTGTTCCTCCTGCCCCACAGCCTCAAGGTTTCCAGGTGGTCCCATGCTTGTGGTCACCCCGGGTGCTGCCCCTTGCTGCCCTGGGTACCTGGCGCCAGGGCGGCCGTGCAGGGCTTCCCCAGGAGCTTCGGTCACGGCTCAGGGCAGCCCATCCTGCTCCGTCCTGTCTCCATCAGGTTCCAGTTAAAACCAAATGTGTTCTCCAGCCTAAGCTGCGCTGCCGTTTGAGCCCTTCCAAAAATGAAACAAATACCCATGGACTGCAATTCAAATTGCAGCTCAATTAGGGCTCGTTCCCAATGCGATCATAAAACCTCCAGTACGAAAACAAACAACCCAACCAAACCACATCCAAGCCTGACAGCATCCTCTGGAATGCCTTTAAAATAACAAGGGGGGCAGAGGAAGATGAAAGCAGCGTGGCCAGTGGGAAGAGGGCTCTTGGGCCCCGAGGGGCAGCCCGGAGGTGTGCTGAGCAGGTGTGGGGAAGGGATGGGGACCAGTGCCCAAGTGCTGGGTGTGATGGAGATGGAGTGGGATGGGGACCAGTGTGGAAGTGATGGATATGGTGGACACAGGGCAGCTTGGGGTCCGTGGAGTAAAAGCTTGGGCTGTGTTCCCACCAGGGTTGAGCGGGGCGAGGATGAAGAGGATGTGTAGATGTTTTGGAGGGTGGTGGCTGTGCTCTGAGCTGCTTCGATGGCGGGTGTTGGAGCAGGCTGGGGGGAGCCCGGGGCCGGAGCAGGACCGCGGCACTGGAATGCGTGTCTCGCGTAACCCTGGCTTGCACCGAGTCCAGCCAGTCTGGTGCCGCGGTTCGGGTTTCACGGCGGACTTTAAACCCAGCCATATTTAGCGTGAGCTGCGCTGGGCTGTCAGGGAGGGGAAGCCACAGCACAACTAATAAAAAAAGCCAAACAAAAACAATGTAATTAAAGAGACTCAGCACTGTGTGTTCCCATAGCAAGAACATTTACCCAAGACTTCCTTGCTCAGATACTTAATGTCAAGCAGCAATTAAAGGCTGGCATTGTGGGGAGCGCAGCGAGGAGGGTTTGCCCTGGCTGGAAGGTGGGAGCCTGGGGCTGAGCACAGCTCCTGGCCACAGATCTGCCTTTCCAGTGCCCGTGCTGGCAGGAGGCATCGGGGGCTTGTGGCACTGGGACAAGCGGTTCTGGGGACAGGGGGATGCTGCACATCCAGCCCCTCCAGGCAGGGACCCCCTTGGTCTGTAATGCACCGGCTTAGCTCGACCCCCATGGAGATTTGGTGGTGCAAAAGCAGAGAAACAGATTTTCTAGGTGCGATCCTGTGGGCAGGAGCTCTGCTGGGGCAAATTCTTGTGAAAACAGTGAAGCCAGTGGAACTGGGCTGGGTGCAGAGCCGAGGGGCTGACATGGATGTTGCTTCTCCCCTCCAGCATCTCCTCCCTGACCTGGGTCTGTGGCTGGAGTCCGTGTGAGCCCCCAGGGTTTCTGTTTCCCTCAAGGGTGGCCAGAGCTGGGCTGTGCCCCCTTCTGAGCAGCTCAGGGCTGATGGCACTGTCATTGCACTGTCCCCTAGCACAGTCACCCAGGAGAAGCGTCTTGGTGTGTCAGCAAAGCCACATGAGAGGTGTGTGTGGGGATGCTGCCCGGGGGGACGTGTGTGTGTGGGCACAGCCGAGACGGTGCCACTCTGTGCCCCACAGCAGCCCAGGCTGTGACAGCAGGCTGGCACAGGGGACCGGGGCACTGAGAGTCTGATTTTGGTGGTATTTTAATGGGGGTTGAGCCATAGGCTCCTTCTGGGCTCATTTAAAAGCCGTGATTGGGATGCTTAATTGAAAAAAAAAAAAAAAAGGGAAAATAAAGAAGCAGCAGCATTATCATGTTGCAGCAGAACTTGCTCCAGTGTCTGCTCCTTTCCTCCCCCAAATGTACTGCCTGGCCTGCAGAAAGGGGGTGTTTTATGGGTGGCCTCCGCAGACTGTCAGCAAGTGGCTGACTCGGTTGGCTCCAAACCTCCCCTGGAGTCCTGAAGTCTCCGTCTCTCCCTAACTCAGAGGCTGTGATTTAGGAGGGAGGTGTGGTGGGGCCGAGCCCTGCGGGCAGGCTCTTCCCTGCCCTGCTGCATTGGGGGTTGTGGCTGTGGGACATGACACCTCCAGCCTGTGTGCTTCCCTCTGGTCCTCACCGCATGCTGTGGCTGCTGCACTCCCAGTGTGAGTGTTCCCCAAGGGGTGGAAAAGTCTCCTGACTTGGGAACAGCCTGGGTGGCGAGGCATGGTGCTGACTCCCTCTTGCTCCCATGGGGGAATCCTCCACTTCTTCCCCTGCAGAGGTGGAGGGTGCTGAATGCTGGTGGGATGGTGCAGATCTCACCCAGCATCTCCAGTCTGTTCTAGCACTGATCTGCTGCAGTTGGCTTTCAAATCCAGTTCCATGCCATAATGAGTGGCCATGGGGTCTGCTCTCTGCTGCCTTGGGTCGCAAGCTCCTCAAGAAGCACCAATGTGCCTGATATGGAGACAGTGGAGACAATGTGCAGCCATACCAGCACTGCCAAACCCCTGCCTGATGCTCAGGAGACTCTGAACTGAGCTGGGTGCTGTGCAGCAGCTCCTGGCCTCACACCACGCTGAGCTTCTCTGAGCATTGGGCTAATAGCGTTGGGCTTCTGGAGCTCAAACAAAAATGTCCTGGCAGGAGCAGGATCTATATAAGTTAGTTGTTATTGCTAAACAAAAGAGGCATGCTCGCTTCAGCTCCATTCAAAACAAAATCCAGCAGGTTTGCCAAGTGGGGAAAAAAGAAAAAATCTGTAGGAAACAAACAAACAAAGCCCTGGATCTGGTTTGGTGCCTTTCCCTGGACCCAGGTTTCAATAAGCAAGTGCATTTTCCAGGCACGCAGATGTTTCCATGGAGCAGGAGTGTTTTCCTCTGTCTTTGCATGGCTAGGCACAATATTTAACCACCTTTGTGGTCCATCCGCCTCAGGATGGGTAACTGGTGTGCAGGCTGCTCCCCGAGTCCTGCCCCGCAGGGGTGCTAAGCACAGTGCTTTGTCCTAGTTTGGGGTGTGCCCGTTGGTGGGTTATGAAATCCCACTCTCTTGGAAGGGCTCCTCAACTTGTGCTCCATTTTGGTTCCTGTCTCTATTTCCCCAGTCCTGGAAAATTGCTTATATTTGGGCAAAAAGAGTGGAAAACACAAGTGCATCAGCAGCTCCTCTTCTTGCTGGCCACTGCCTTTCTGGTTCTTGTCCCCATGAGCCAAGAAGAGCTTTGTGTGTTAGGAGCTCGAGTGGACTCCGCCATGGAGTATTGGGTGTCCGAGTGGTTGTGGCCATAATGTGATTTCCTCTCCTGTGTGCACCAAGGGTGAGCATGGCCCTGGTCACAGGGTCAGGCCAAGTGTGCTCAGATGAGGAAAGAACCCTTGTGCTCCCAGGTCTTTGGAAAGAGCCTGGAGGTTGATCTTGCCTATGGACCTCTTGATGCAAGCTCCCAGTTTGGGGTGAGGCTGCCTGCATTGGGTTGGCTCTCCCTTATAACTGGTTTTTAGAATCATAGAATTATAGAATCATTATGGTTGGAAGGGACCTCCAAGGTCATCAAGTCCAACCTTTATCCCATGATATTCCTAACCATTAGACCATCAGACCATGGCCTCAAGTGCCTCATGAACCCGTTTTTTGAACACCCCCAGGGACAGTGACTCCACCACCTCCCTGGGCAGCCCATTCCAGTGCCCAACCACCCTCCCAGTAAAGAACGTTAGGCTTCTCCTGTTAATTGTTTTGATAACCCTATGGACTGAATTGGATTGCAGTTCAGGAGAGCATCCCTGGCAGCTTGTGCTAAGGTACCGCTGACATCCACAGCACCATGAGGCTACGACGAGCTCTGCAAGGACCCAGTCTTCCTGCCTTCTCCAAGCCTTCTCATCCTTTCAGAGCATTACCACCTTTCATCCTTCAGGCTCCCTTTTTTTTGTGCACAGAGCCCCATGGCTTCTGTCCCTGTTTGCATCAGGCTGCAGATGGCAGGGAGCAGCTCCCCCAAGTGACAGCCACCCACGCTGACCCCGAGGCCAGGCGTGTGGTGCTGAGCTCATGTCTGTGCTGCAGGCTGGACACTGCCCTCCCGCTGGCAGTGGGCTCATGAGCTCATCCTTTCCACAGCCAGCCAGGGGGGCAGCAGGGACCGGGCAGCCTCAGGTTTTGGCTGGAAGGCCATTGCCACCAGTGGCAGCATCACTTACGCATGAGCCTTTCCACAGCCCAGGCTCCCATTGGTGGGAGGTGGTGTGGGATGGCCACTGTGGTCCCCACCAGCAACATCATAGAATCATGGAGTCACAGAATGGTTTGGATTGGAAGGGACCTTTAAAGGTCACATCCAGTCCAAACCCCCTGCAGTGAGCAGGGACATCTTCAACTACATCAGGTTGCTCAGAGCCCTATCCAAGCTGACCTTGAATGTTTCCAGGGATGGGTCATCCCTGGGTAACACCTCTCTGGGCAACCTGGGCCAGTGTTTCACCACCCTCATCATAAAAAAGTTCTTCCTTACATCTAGTCTGATGACCTCCAGGCAGGACAGTCATTGCCTGCCTGTCCAGGTTCCTCCAGCCCTGTCCCCAGGATGGAAGCATGTGGTGGCAGGGAGGACACGGCCCACAGTCCACCTGAGGTTTGCACATCTGGTGCCATGGGTGCTGGGGGAAGAGTGGCCAGGTCCTGCTGGCTCGGGGCAGCAGGGCTCCTTCCAGCCCCTGCGGGTCCCAGGTTCCACCACAGGGCTGCCCTGTCTGACATGGACTGGTTCTCTGCTGGAGGCTCGGTGAGGCTACGCCCTTAAACAAAATGCTCTAAAGATCATATAATTACAACAGTTATTAACACTGTTTACTAGGCCAAGATCCGCAGCACTGGAAACATTAAAAGCTTGAATATGCAGAAACCACAACCTTATAAACTACCCAGAGGATTTGCTTGCGTTCATCGCAGAAGGAGGGATAAAATGAATTAAAATGAAGTTGTCTTATGCACATCCATCCTCGTGCTCTAAAAAAACCCAGCCTCATTACACGGGTTTCATGAGATGGGTCTGGCCAGCTCTAACAGATCCTTTGGCAGAGCCTCCGCCTTTTCCATGGAGTTGACATGGATTTAGGGCATTGCAGACCCATTGTCCATGCCACCTCCCTGATGGTTGTGAACACCCCATGGCCAGAAAACTGAACTGCTGGGGCAGGCAAAGCCCCATCCCCTGCTGCCATGTTTGCAGTAAGTAGGTGAATAATTAGCAACAAGAACTGATTGTGGTGGAGATAAATTTAGCTGGGCTACACTGAGCCTATAAAGGCAGAGGAGATGGGATCTCCTCCCATCACCTCTCCAAAGGATGGCGAGCTGGTGTTGGCTGGTCATACCTTGAAGGCACGACATCTGTGGGTGTTGTTTCCAGCTCTCAGTTGCTCCACGGCAAAGTTTAGCTCTGGATAAATCAAGGCTATTTCACTGAGCCCAGATGACTCACAACCAAAGGGCAGGAAACTCTTTTATCTTTGGGCAGGAGGTTTAATATAGATAGATCTTCACTCCGGAGCCCTGAATGATTTCCGTCTCTTTACTTCTCATTAAAAGCAAATCAGATGAGGGAAAATAATGAGAAATTTCTCTGTGTCACCTCTGTTTCTACCATCTCTGAGAGAACTTCCTCCAAACTGTGCAGTCGGCCTCTACTGGGTCATTTGCAGAAGCTCCAAAGCACCACTCCTTTTCTCAACCTTGACTCTGCAGGCATGGACGAAGCAGGGATCTGTTACAGCAGGGTCTAATTCAGCATCCAGAGGTTACTTTTGGGATCTTCCCTCCTTTACTGATATGGGAGAGCATCAGTGCTTCCTTGGATGAAGGGGAACTGCAGAGGAACTGGGCATCTTGTTAATGAGCCTGCTAGAAGAGCTGTTTTCACATCCAAGCAGCAGCTGGAGGTGGAGAGAAGAGGACCTGGGCAGCAGGAAGCTCTTATACCCACCAGAAAAGGCAAGGCTTTACTGGACAGTCTCTCAAGTCGGTTATTTCTCTTCCTGAGTATGTCACGTTTGCTTCTCGGGCTTGGTCCATGCCAGGACCTGCCTTCCTGGTTGCCTCTTCCTGCCCGAGTGCCCTGCCTGCACAGGCATCAGTGGTTTTTCTCTCTTAATTTCTGCCTACCAGTGACAGCAGAACTGCTTAATGCTTTTCTGCTCCTTTCATATCTGGGGTCTTGTATTGGCCATCTGTAGAGGCTTGTATGTGCCGAGTATGGAGCCCCTTGGTGTGAGGAGCCTTCAGCACTGGCCATGCCAGGAGCAGCTCTCTGTCCATGATGAAACATGATGTGCTCAGGCTGGCACAGCCATAAGCTGAGGACTCTGTGTCCAGAGCTGAGTAGGTCCCAGCGAGCCCAGGGCCAGCTCTCCAGCCCTTCCCTGTGTTGAGCAGTTCTCTCTCGTGTGGTGATGCCCTCCTGGTGGAGACCTGCTCCCCTTCCTCCCCACCAGAACCAGAAGAACCTTGCTGCGTGCATCTCACTGACCTCTGCAGAGTGGCTACGGGGCATCTGGCCACCTGAAGCTCACGTGGTTTGGTGTTCCCTGGTCTGCAAAGCCCTACGTTCAGATAACACTCATCCCTGGAAGAATCCAGGACAGCAACTTGACACTGTGGTTTGGGCCACACTCGAGACCTAAATCCGTAGGCTGAAGCCAGTGAGATGAGTGATTGGCAGGAGCCAACATCCCCATCATTTTCCGCTTCTAAAGATCACAGTAATAAAAGCTAAAATCATTAAAGGACTTCTGCAGCCCACTGTGCCTCGTCTGAAGTCAGGATGATGAAGAGCACGTAGCGAGGTTGTTATTAATATCCTGCCTCCTGATGATGGCTTTGTAAACATCATCATCACTGGCACAGCTTCACGGGAGCATTTTGACATGACCTTCCAGCCAACTGTCACGCTTTTTATCACACTTGATATTTAACTAATAAAGTGATACGGGGGAGACCTGGCCCCTAAATATCTGACCTTATACACAGGGGTATGAGGTCAAAACAGAGAAACTGTGCTACGCGTCGCTGTGCTGAGTGTTCTTTAGACCTGGTGCTCCTTGCCTGGGAACTGTGTCACAGGCTATGGTGAGGATGGAATACCATGGTTGTTGCCATGAAAACGCTTGGTGCTGTGAGTGATGGCTCATGGGCAAAAGCTTGCACCAAAACAGGGGACTTTGTCTGGTGGGGATAAGGTCTTGGTGGGGACATGAGGGTCACGGTTATGCAAGGAGAGGGGAAGCTCCCCCTCTGGGAAGCCAAGGAAAGATGCCAGTTTTTCTAGTGACTCGTACATATTTGTCATGGCTGCTTAATGTAGAAATCAAAATCAAAGCGGAGAAAAAAATTTGTAGCTTAATCAATGTGGGTGGAGAAGGTGAGGAGCAGCTGTGGAGCCTGAGTCTGCTGGTGAGCAGCAGACTGGGGGGTCACTGGTCTCCATCAGGACCTGGCGTTGTCTCAGTGCCATTAGAAATGGCCGTTTGTCCATCCCCTGCTCTCCCTTTGCTTTCAGAGGGTGCCCTTTGCTGGAATGAAGGAAAGTCATGTACCAAAGAGGGCTGAGGAATGGCAGTAAGAGCAGGAGATGGGTTCCTGCTGGAAGGATGGATGTGGACAGAGTGCATGAGGCCATCCCAAGACAACTGCATGATGGGCAGCACTCATCCAGCACAGGGCTGGGGAGTGTCAGTCCCTGTGGCTCCCACTGCTGAGGGGGTCTGGGAAGCCCTGGGTGGGGCAGCCCATCTCTGTAGGATCTGGGTGGCAGAGACTGGGAGTAAGGAGTGGTTTCCCTGGAGTGATGGGTGGGGACCGGCTGCAGAGCTGAGCAACCTTGAGGTTGCTTGGGGCATCCCAGCTCAAGGGCAGCTTGGGGCCAGACTGACCCTTGGGTGAAGAAGGACACGCTGCAGATGTGCCTCTGCCTTTCTGTCACATCCTCCTGTGCCTCACTGTCCCACACCTCCTTGCCCTTTCCCAGGTCATCCTCCCCTAAAATGACGCAGCAGATGCGGGACCTGCAGCTGGCACAGGCCAGGAAGCCCCCTGGCCCTTCCTCGCCGAACGCGGCCAAGAGGCTCTACCGGAACCTGTCGGGGAAATTCCGGGTCAACTACACCTCCTTCGACGAGGGCAGCCTGGCGGGACGGGGCGAGAAGGAGAAGCTCCGCAAGTCCTACCTGGTCAGTGCCACCGGCTCGGTCCAGCGCCACCGCAGTGGGGAAGACAGGGGTGGAGGGTCTGTTCATGGGCAATGCTGATGTCTGAGTGGAATCACAGAATCACAGAATCCTAGGGGTTGGAAGGGACCTCGAAAGCTCATCCAGTCCAACCCCCCTGCCAGAGCAGGGTCACCTAGAGTCCATCACACAGGAACGCATCCAGGCGGGGTTTGAATGTCTCCAGCCAAGGAGACTCCACAACCTCTCTGGGCAGCCTGTTCCAGTGCTCTGGCACTCTCACAGGAAAGAAGTTCTTCCTGAGATTCACATGGAACCTCCTGTGCTCCAGTTTGCATCCATTGCCCCTTGTCCTATCATTGGTCGTCACTGTAAAAAGCTTGGCTCCATCATCCTGACCCTCACCCTTTACATATTTGTAACCATGGATGAGGTCACCCCTCAGTCTCCTTTTCTCCAAGCTAAAGAGCCCCACCTCCCTCAGCCTTTCCTCATAAGGGAGATGTTCCACTCCCTTCATCATCTTTGTGGCTCTACACTGGACTCTTTCAAGCAGTGATGCTGATGCCTGGGTGGAAGCTGTGGGTGGAGGTGGTCCGGGTGTTTGCTGAGCATCATCCCACTGTGTCTGCAAGGAGCCAATGTTCCCGAGCCTCTGGGACCAGGGCAGTCCCCCTGTTTGGGTTTGTGGGGTGCTGGAGAAGGTCTGGGGTGTTGGGTGCGGTGGAGGAGGGTGCCCAATGCTCAGCCAACCCCCTCTTCTCCCTCCATCCAGTTCCAGAGCAATGCTGCTCTTTTTGAGGCCGTGGAGCTGCAGGACCTAGACAGGGTCCAGGATCTGCTGAAGCAGTACAGCCCTGAGGAGCTGGACCTCAACACCCCCAACAGCGAGGGGCTGCTGCCCCTGGACATTGCCATCATGACCAACAACGCTCCCATCGCCAGGGCCCTGCTCCAAGCAGGAGCAAAGGAGAGCCCGCACTGTGAGTTGGTCCAGGGGAGCCGTGCCATGCCCATCACCTGGGTCTCCAACCCAGTGGGGGCACTCCAGGCAGCAGGGTTTGGGTAGGGTGGAGGTCACTGGGCTCTGGGGAGCTGGTGCAGGCAGTGGCAGGAGCGCAAGTGGAGCCATGCACTTGAGTGGAGCCCAAGAGCAGGACACGGAGGGGAGGACGGGGTCTTGGGGTGGGGATCTGGTGCCAGCAGAGCCTGGGCTTGCCCTAACCTTCTCTTCTCTCTTCTCTTCTCTTCTCTTCTCTTCTCTTCTCTTCTCTTCTCTTCTCTTCTCTTCTCTTCTCTTCTCTTCTCTTCTCTTCTCTTCTCT
>VZRW01002121.1:313999-375723 GCA_013398125.1 Aegotheles bennettii
CCTCTCCTCTCCTCTCTTTCTCCTCTCTTTCTCCTCTCCTTCTCCTCTTCCTCTCCTCTTCCTCTCCTCTTCCTCTCCTTCTCCTCTCCTTCTCTTCTCCTCTTCTTCTCCTCTTCTTCTCCTCTTCTCCTCCTCTTCTTCTCCTCTTCTCCTCTTCTCCTCTTCTCTTTCTCTCCTCCTGGCATCCCTGCTGGGACCCATGGCCATGCCCACCCACCATGCAGTCGTGAGCCTGGAGAGCCGCTCACTGCACCTCTCCACGCTGGTGCGGGAAGCGGAGCAGCGCGTCAATGAGCTGACGGCACAGGTGGTGAACGAGGCGCCCAGCGCCGACTGCTCCGAGAAGGAGAAGCAGCTCAAGGCCTGGGAGTGGCGCTACCGGCTTTACAAGCGCATGAAGGCAGGGTTTGAGCATGCCCGTGAGTGCCCAGTGGAGGGCTCGGGGGCGCTGGGGGGCAGCCCCTGTGCTGGGGGAAGGGAAGGAGCGGGTCTGGCGTGGTCCAGCTTGGTCCATCAAAGCACATGGTCCATCAAAGGACCCCCACACCCTGTATCACAGAATCACGGAATCACAGAATCCTAGGGGTTGGAAGGGCCTCGAAAGCTCATCCAGTCCAACCCCCCTGCCAGAGCAGGGTCACCTAGAGTCCATCACACAGGAACGCATCCAGGCGGGGTTTGAATGTCTCCAGTGAAGGACACATTCTGTAGCTTCTTTATGCCCTGTGTGTCAGGTGCGGGGGCGTGAGTGCTCCAGGGACATGTCCCTGGGTCTGGGGAGAGGCCCAGGAGGGACACTGAGGGGTTTGGAGTGACCATCCTCACTGTAGTGGTCCCTGTGCTGTGTCCCCAGGAGTGCCAGATGCCCCCAGCAATGTCCACCTCTCTGTGGCCAGCAGCTCCTCGGTGCAGGTGACCTTCTGGGAGCCCCTGAGTGTCAATTCAGCCGTCGTCACCAAGTACAAAGGTAAGGACCAGGGTCCCCACAGCCATGGCAAGCACCTCAGGTGTGCCAAGGGGACGTGCTGGGGTGCTCCCCATGCCAGCCCAGCATGCCAGGGGCACAGGCAGTGCTGCTGAGCCCCTGTCAAGCCAGGAGGAGTCAGGGCTGCACGCTGCCACCACTGGTCACCACACAAATGGTCTGAGCTGGACCAAACCACCGTCCCGCACCAAGGCAAAACTCAGAGTGTATTTGCTACCCCCTCATCCTGCACACGGGGGGACTTTGCTGTCCTGCTGGTCCTGCACCCCTCACCCATTTACACCAGATATTTTTGGCTCCTGGGAGGATTTCCTCCATCCCCAGCTGCTGACCCATGGTTTGAGGGTGCTGACCCATGGTTGGAGGGTGCTGACCCTGCCTGATGAGGCTGGGTGAGGAGGACCAGAGCTCCCCAGTGCTGTCACCCTACTCTGGCTCCCCTTCTCCCTGCTGTCACCTCCCTCCTCCAGCCCTGGTGCTGCCCACCATCCCCTGTAGCTGCTGGCCCCGCTGGGCTGCAGCCAGCCTTGGAAGCCCAATCCTGCTTCGGGGCCACACAGCACCTTGGGCTCTCTCTCCTTTCAGTGGAGTGGAGCTGCTCCCCCACCTTCTCACCGCCGCTGGGGGAGGCTGTGATCGACAAGCTGAAGAACCTGCACTTCACCATCCGGGGGCTGGTGTCGGTGAGCTCTCGGGGTGCCCCGCGGTGGTCCAGGCATGGGGGGAGAGCCCACAGCTGGGAAAAGTCACTGCCAAGGAGCAGCCCATGAAGTCGTCCCATGCAGCTGGTGTGGGGTGGGGACGGGGCATCATTTGAGCAGGAGGAACCAGATTGTGCCACGGTGGTGTTCAGCACAGCCCATGGGCAAACCTAGGAGTGTGGGGCTGGGAGAGGCATCTGCCTGTCCCTGCACGGCCACGGCCACCCTGGAAATGGGGGAACCCCTGCCCGGGGTGCCTGGGGACTCTGCAGTGAAAGGCAGAACGGGGCCATTCACCCAGCGCCTGATTTATCCTCCACCCCCCACCCCACTCCCATCTCCACCTGTGCTCCTCCCGGGCCATAAATCACCAGCTTGGTCCTCTGCCACCTGCACAGAGCGACCCCCCACACCACCCCCCGCTCCCTGGGGGGGGGCACCAGCCCTGTCTCCATCTCTGGAGCTCAGCAAGGTCACGGGCTGCTCAGGGCTGGGGCTCCCCGCTGTTTTATCTCCTTGAGAACCATGGGGGCCACGCTGCCTGGCAGCTGTCCCCTCCCCGGGGCTGCCAGCCCGTCCCTGGCTGGGGGGGAGAAGGGTGGGATGGGGACCGCGGCGGGATGGGGATGGAGATGGGAACATGGGGAGGTGCTGGGATGGGTGGGGTTGCCCTCACCAGGCAGGTGCAGCTCTGAAGCTTCAGGGCAGCGGCTCGAGGATCAGGGAAAACCCTCCATGCAGTTAGAGGGACTTGGCCAAGAGAGCAGTGCTGGAGCCCTGGAGCTGCTGCTGAGACTGGAGAGCTGCCCTGGTGCACACAAGACGGGGCTCAACTAGCAAGGATGCACCCATCAATCATGCTTCACAGGCTCCTCTCCCACTTCATGAGTGCCTGGAGGCTTTGCAACATCTGGCAGCTTGACTGAGCTTTAGTCAGAGGCCTTTAATCACTGTCCCATGCCACAAGCCCTTGACAGTGTCAGGCCACTCCCTCTCTCCAGGGGCCAGATCCTTGCACGTCCCAGTGGGAAGGCAGCCCCCAGACTCTCCAAGCTGTGGAAGTCCCATGTCTTAGGGGCCAGAGCACGTCCTGGCAAGGAGCATTCGCAATGTCCCATCTTTCTTTTGACTCCCCCCAACACCAGCCACCCAGGACGTGGGGATTCTCTAGTGTCTGATCACAAGAGCCTTAGAATCATAGAATCATTATGATTGGAAGGGACCTCCAGGGTCATCAAGTCCAACCTTTATCCCATCATATTCCTGACCATCAGACCATCAGACCATGGCCTCAAGTGCCTCATCAACCCGTTTTTTGAACACCCCCAGGCACGGTGACTCCACCACCTCCCTGGGCAGCCCATTCCAGTGCCCAACCACCCTTCCAGTAAAGAACTTCTTCCTAATCTCCAACCTAAACTTCCCCTGATGGAACTTGAGGCCATTTCCTCTTGTCCTGTCATCAGCAATTTGGGAGAAGAGACCAACACCAGCCTCACTACAACCTCCCTTTAGGTAGTTGTAGAGGGCAATGAGGTCTCCTCTCAGTCTCCTCTTCTCCAGGCTCAATAACCCCAGTTCCCTCAGCTGGTCTCCATAAGGCTTGTTTTCCTCCCCTTGTACAGCTGGGGAAGGTCAGACCCGGTGACCTGGGGTGTGGGCTCCCAGTTCGGTTCTCTTCATGGTGCACGGGGGGTTCCTCCTTCCCTCACACACCTTGCTGGGGAGGTGCCTGTGTGCTGAGCGTGGTTTCCCTCCTCGCAGGGCACAGCTTACTACGTCCAGGTGTCCGCCTACAACATGAAGGGCTGGGGTCCTCCGCAAGCCTCCGTGCCCCCTTTTGCCATCCCTTCCAGTAAGTACCACTGGGAAGGCCCGCAGGAGCCAGCACCAGCTGTGGGATGGATGGGGGGAGGTGGCAGCTCCCTGTGCCAGGGGGTCCCTGTCACTGCTGGGATGGGATCTGGTGGCACCGTTTGGACTCTTGGGCCAAGCAGAGAGGCTGTGCCCAGGGTCTGGGATGCTGCCTCCAGCCAATAGGAGCTTTGCCAAATATGAATTTTTCAACCTGAAATTCTCCTGGCCATTTCAGGCCACCTGGATCAGCTCATCCTAAGGAGGGAGCTGGGAGAGAGGATGCTTTGCAGCTCTCAGGAGGGCTCAGTCCTTACCACCTCCATGGTGTCTGCCCCAGAGCAGCCAACGCTGCTGCAAACCCACATGCTGAGAGGACACATGGTGGGATGCCAGAGCTCAGCCCCTGGAGATGCCCTCAGGGTTCGGAGCCATCCTGGTCCTGGGCAGCAGTGGGCCTGGAGCCCTCCCTGTGCCACCACATGCTCTCGCCCATCCAGCCCAGCGCCTGTGTTCCCTGGCACTGAGCTGGGATGGGGGTCACCAGCCCCACCAGAGACCAGCTCTGGGCTGTCAGCACTCGCCTCCCCACACTGGCACCGGGGGCAAAAGCCACCCACGTTCTCACAAGGCACCCCAGGGTGCTGGGGGCAACAGCCCAGCAGGACTGAACTGGAAGGAGCAACCCAGGGGGTGAAGCTCAGGGCTGGGCAGGCTCCGAGGTGGCCTCTGCCCCTGCCACCGGTCCCAAGCTGGGTCCCCACTGCACAGTGGCACTTCAGAGCCCCTTTGCCATCCCACACTGGTCACATTCCCCGTGCCCAAGATATCCGCAGGGCTTCTGTGCAGAGTATGGCTGAAGTGGGTCAGACACAAGTGGGTTTGATTTATTTTATCCATTAATATTTCTCCCTTCGGTAAAGATCCCTCCCTGGCCCAGCAGAATATAGCCAGGCACCTCCCTGGGTGTTTTTAAAGCTCCTAAAAATAGTGGCGAGCCCCAGCCAAAGTTAACAGAGCTGAACTTTCCATGGAAAACAGCAGCAGGCTGGACACAGGGGGTGTTTAAAGCAATTAATGTAAAGCTAACGGGGGAGCGCCGGCGGGTCCCGGCCCCGCTCCCGCTCCTGCTGCCGTCCCGCGGCGGGGGGAGCTGCCAGGGGACCTTATTTATGTGTTTGCCTGGAGAAAGCTGCAGCTCCGGGGAAGACCTGGAGGAAGACACTGGAAAGAATTTTATTTTTCAAGGTCGGTGAAGTGCAATGGCAACAGACCCGACCTTGTTCTGTCCCCGTGCCCTGTCCCCGCCGTGCTGCGCGGTGCCTGGTGGCCTCGGGTGCTGTGCGGAGCCAGGGTGCTCCTGGGAAGAGGGGCACACCACCAGGGTTCTCCCAAAGCCCAGCCCACCCAGAGGTACCCATGACTGCTGCCGTGCCATGCTGTGCCATGTTGTGCCATGCCGTGCCATGCCGTGCTTGTGGGACATGTAGGTGGGATGCCAGGAGGTGACCTGCGGTGGGGAGGAGGGGACGGGAAGCCCTCTTTCTCCCAGGCTGATGGACAAGTGGTGGGGGCAATGGGCTGGGTGCTGGGGGTGATGCTGGGCTGTCCCCCGCAGACTGGCGGGAGTACGATGGCAGAGCTCCACGGCGAAGGGGACAAGCTGAAGCTCTGGACCATCTGCTGAGCCAGGTGAAGACAGTCCACCAGCACTGTGTTTGCCATGGTGAGTGCACGGTGGGGCATCCAGTTGAGCCCCCCGGGGTTGTGACACTGTCTGAGGGGCTGGGGTGGCACCAGGAGTAGGTCTGTCCCATGGGGACCTAGCAGGGAGACAGCTCAGGCAGTGGAGACCTTGGCAGAGCCTTCGCACGGGGTTGGCATGCCGTGCCATGGGCTGCTGGCACAGGCCTTCATCTCCTGCTGCAGCATCCTCTGCTCTCCGCTCCCCAGAGCCCTGCAAGAACCAGCCCCAGAGCAGAAAGCACTCCGTCTCCAAGAGCCTCAAGCACCTCTTCCACCCCGGCAGCAAGTTCCTCAAGACCTTGAAGCGGTGAGAGGCTGATGTGTGAGGGTGGTGGAGAGCCAATCTCCCATCAGGGACACAGGGCTGCCCATCCTGGGCATGGCCAGGAGCTGCGTGGCCAAGCCAGGGACTTGGGGGGGCTCAGAGGTGGGTCCTTGCCTGAGACAAGCTGGTGGTGTCAATGGAGATGAGTCCCCAGAAATCAAACATTTCTCCTTGGTGTTTCCATTTGGACTGGCCAAGCTGTGCCTGTGCCCACAACCCTGCATCACCCAACACCCTGCCCTCTGCTAGACCCCACCACCCTCCCACCACCCACCTTCACGCTTGCCCTCCAGGCATCCCAGCATGTCTCCTGTACAGGCCTGGCCCAAACACCTTCCCTTGTGCTGGCCTGGCCATCATCCATGGCATCAGCTGTGGCACTGGCCAGGCTGGGTCCCTGTTCCTGCTCCTGTACTGGCCATGTGCCTCTTCTGAGACCTGCCACAGGGCATCTCCTCTGCCCTCGGGAGAGAGACCCTTTGGGAAATGCAGCTGGCAGCCAGGGGTGACACTGAAGCCTGTCTTCCCTCCCATGCAGGGGGCTCTACCTGACAGCCATCTTCTACAAGGATGACAACATCCTGGTGACCCACGAAGACCAGATCCCTGTGGTGGAGATTGATGACACCTACTCCTGCCTGCTCATGCAGGACTTTCTGTGGTTCACCAAGGTGGGTGGCCCAAGGACCCTGTGCTGTGCAATTGGCAAGGCAGCAGTGTGTCTCCTGACACATCTCTGTCTGCCTGGCCACCACTGCAGAGGCTGCTGAGATGATGGCCACCACCCTGAACACTTCTCCAGGGGTGTCACGATCTGCAGAGCACCTTCCTTGGTGGTCTAATGGTCTAATGGTTAGGAATATGATGGGATAAAGGTTGGACTTGATGACCCTGGAGGTCCCTTCCAACCATAATGATTCTATGATTCTGTGATTCCTTGGTGCTACCCATGCAGGCAGGAGTGCCTGTTGTGCACGGGGCACTGCAGGGCTCTTGCTGGGGCTGGCTGGGGCTGGTTTGGGGTGGGAGCAGCACCAGGGGACATCCCATGTGCACAAAGTGAGCAGGAGCAGTTGTGCACACCAGGCAACACAACACTTGGCAGTTCCTGGGCTTCCTGACCTTGCCTCCAGGACCTCCACTGTGCCACTGCCCTTGTGTGCTCCGTGGGGCAGAGCCCACCTTGCTGCTCACCAGGGTCCAGCATGGACCCAGGAACCACCAAGGAACAGTGTTTTCATCCCAGTCCCTGAAAGCCCAAGGGTGGGTGATGGACCAGGTGGGCACTGCCTCTCCACAGGGTGCCAGCAGCTTCTCAGCTGCTTCTCCACAGCGTCCTGCAGTGCCATCTCTGTCACTGCCACATGGAGTGGGACGTGCAGGGTGCTGCTGCCTGGTCTTCTGCTGGCACTGTGCTCAGGGAAAGCACAGGTGGGCAGCTCAGGCCAAAATCTTTTGCTGGGTGGTCCTTATCTACCGAGGGAGAAGGTTACCTTCTCCCTCCTTCTCTTGTCTGCCTCAAGAAGGTCTCAGTCCTAGGTGAAGACAGGCACCTGAAAGGACACAGCATGCAGCTCCCCTTGGGGACAGGCTCTGGAGGCATCTCAGGATGCCTGTGGCATGAAATCACCCCCCTGCTGAGAGGCCATGTGAGCCCATGCCTGTTCCTAGCCCAGCTTGGACAGAGAGCAGATGGATTTCCCCAGGACAACTCTGTGTGACCCCGTGGTGGCCAGTGGTGACGGCCCTTTGGTTGCTGCAGGTGTCGTGCATGTGGGATGAGATCCTCTGGCTGCGGCAGTGCGTCACCGTCTCCCAGTCCTCCTGCTCCTGCATCCTTCAGACACGCTTCAAGATGCTGCTGGCCATCTCCCAGATGCAGGTGAGGGTGGGCCTGGGTGGGGGGTGAGTGCTCTTTGGGGGACAGCATGGGCTGGGGAGCAGCACATGGATGTGCCGTGCTCAGGAAAACCCCCAGCCCTGCCAGTGTCCCTGCCTTGTCCTCCCTGGCCATGGGGCAATGAGGTGCCAAGTTCATGGCAATCTTGTGCAGAGGGGCTGGGGGCTGTCAGTGGGGGCTTTGCCAAGCAGGCTGGTTTTGAGCAGGCAGCTGCCAGTCACATCCCAGCTGCCCACACCCAGTGCCTCAAGGATGTCCCCTGACACTCTGCTTTCTCCCGTCCCATTGCAGGGGCTGCTGGGCATCCAGGACCTGGGGCAGGTCTTCTTCGAGCCCGTCAAAGACAAACAGGGCAACATCCTCATCGTCACCCTGAAGGAGGTGAAGACCAACCAGACCTTTGAGAGCGTGCGCTGGGTTCCCATCTGCAAGCTGCAGACCAGCCGCAAGTCCGTGTCCTCCCCGGAGGAGCCCACAGCTCTGGACACACTGCTGATCTCCATCCAGGTGCTGCACCAGTGCTGCTGGGGCAAGGGATGGCAGCGGGCTCCAATGTGGGACCACCAGCTCCCACTCGGGCTAGAAAGACCACGGCAGAGCCCAGGCCACCAAGGGTTCAGTCCTGGCTGGAGGCAGAGGGGGAGCAGATCCCAACCAACCTGTGAAAGTCCTGGTGCTTTGAGGGGAGGCCTCAGGCTGGTGCCAGATCCACCCCAGCAGCACCAGATTGTGCTCGCTCTGCTTGTCCCAGCAGCCAGCACAGGACAGGAGGGAGCCCCGCTGGGAGGGTTGCTCAATCCAGCAGTGCCTTTCTCCTCAGGACAAGCTGGCTTACCACCAGCGGAGCAGCCATGCCCTCTCCTCAGGCCTCTATCTGGGCTACTTGAAACTCTGCAGCGCCGTGGATCAGATCCGAGTGCTGGTGCCGGAGCAGCTCCCCAACATCCTGTGCCATGTCAAGATTCGCTCCAACCCCAACATCTCCAGGTGGGCCTTGCAGGACAGCTCACGCTCCTCTGTCCCATCCAGCACCCATCACCTCCTGCTTCTGCTCTGCTGGCCATACAGGGCAGCATGGAGCTGGAGCAAAGCAAAGTCTCCCTCTACCTCCACAGCTCCCACGTCACTTGGGGTGCTGCACTGTTGGGGGGAGGAACAGCCAAGCAATCACAACTCTCGTAGCAGCTGCATGTTCAGGTCCACCCTGAGCTGCTCCCTCCTTCACGTGTCTGTCTCTGCCCTTCTCCAGGGAGGAGTGGGAATGGCTGCAGAAGATGGTCAGTGTGGAGGAGCCTGTTCCTGCAGAGCCAGAGGCTGAGACCTCCCAGAACCACTTGTTTCAGGAGCTCCAAGTGGCCATCAAGGAGCTGATGACCCTGGTCAACATCCCATTGCAAGAGGTACGGGCAGGTGCTGAGGTCTGGGGAGGGGGGAGAGGAAGGGGCCGTGTCTCACCATGCTGGTCACTGCAGCAGGCAGGGTACCACAGCCTCTGGTCCCTCTCTGGGGGCCCGAAGCATCAATGAGATTTTGGTCCTGTGCCAATAGAAGGCAAGTGGTGGACAATGAGCATCTGAAGTGTCTGCCTGCCCAGGGGCTGTTTGTCCTACCCTCATCTGTACCAACGAAGCAAGGTGAGTGTGGGTTTGCTTTATAACTTTCTGTGTGGTTTGGTCCTGGGCTTGGCCTTTGCAGCACAAGACCAGCCCAACTCTGCCCCTCAAAAGCAGGATGGTCCCTGGCCAGTGATGGGGTGGAGCTGCAGCCCCCGTGGGCCAGACTGCACAGGAGGAAATCCCTCCTCCACCCTGCTGAGTATTCACTGGGAAGGTGCCCACCAGCCCCAGTGCCAGGCACATGCTTCTGTCCAGACAGCTGTGAGGGCACCTCTCTGAGCAGGGCTGAGACCATGCTGGTGGCACTTCTTAGAATCACAGAACCATAGAATCATTATGGTTGGAAGGGACCTCCAGGGTCATCAAGTCCAACCTTTATCCCATCATATTCCTAACCATTGGACCATTAGACCATGGCCTCAAGTGCCTCATCAACCCATTTTTTGAACACCCCCAGGGACAGTGATCAAAAAACAGGTTGATGAGGCACTTGAGGCCATGGTCTAATGGTCCAATGGTTAGGAATATCTTCTCTGAGACCATGTTGTAGTGACCTTGACCAGTACTTCAGAGACTTTTAGGAGAGATAAGAGAGGAAGGGAGGAGCACAGATCACGTCAAAAGCAGGGAGCCTCTGGTTGTGTGCTGAAGCAGCAGTGTCCTTTGGCTGGTGGCCCATGAGGACTCCTCTGCTGATGAGGGTCCATCAGGAGTAGATGTGCTCAAAGCCACTTCCCCCACACCCAGCAGCTGCTGGGCCTCACACAGCTGGATGTTGTACTCGTGACATTTGCAGCCATTACCTGCAGTGTCTTCTTGCAGGCCAAAGATTTCCGTCTGTACAGCCAAGAGGTGCTGGACTTTGGGGGCCAGGTCTCCTTCCTGCTGCTGCTGCCTCCCTCAGACGATGTGTGCACTGCTCCAGGCCAGAACAACCCCTACACTCCTCGCTCCGGCTTCCTCACGCTGCCACTGCAGATCTTCGAGCTAGGTGAGGAGGGGCAATGCCCAAGCCCATCCTTGCCAGTCTCCTTGCCCTCTGAGACCTCCCAAGAGCTGGGATGGGCAGTGAGGTGGGCGGGAGCTCATTCCCCACCCAGGAGAGGAGGGATGGAGGGGGATGCTGAGGGCTCTCCAGGTGGGCTAGAGGAGAGCGTTGCCTCCTCCCTGTGTTGAGTGAGTGTGGAGGAGCTCACAGGGCATCCACAGACATTTTTCAATCCCTTCCCAGTCCACTTCTTCACGTATGACCGGGAGTTCATCACCCAGTACTGCCAGGTGTCCGCCCTCCTGGAGCTGGAGTCGCTCCTCTCTCAGCAGAGCCTCAGGGAGGCCTTCTCCGACGCCGAGCTCTCCACCGCCAAGCAGAGGCACCAGCAGGTCCAGGACTACATCCAGGTACATGGAGCAGAAGCGTGTTGAGAGGGAGCCAGGCTTGACAATGGGCATGGGACGTGGCCAGGACAGTCACGACCTGGGTGAGCTGCAGGAGCATCCCCAGCGGGGCCACTCGCTGGTCTTGGTGGCTGTGACCCCCTGGGGGGGCAACAGCAGGCAGAGCTTCATGTAGCAACTTCTTACTGCAACGATCACCTTATGAATCCTGATCAGAGAGCTGGAGGCTCCTGCTCAGCAGGTCCCCTTTGCTAGAAAAGGTCCTGGGAGAGCATTTTGGGATGGAGCACCCATGCTGCCCCCTTGCCCTGCGCCCCTGCCTGCAGCAGACAGGTCCTGCTGAGCCCATGGTTGAAGCAGCATTTTCCCACCCGAGAGCACTGGGATTCCCCCAGAGCTTTCACCTCCAGGGGACGGTGTGTAGGGACACCCTGTGTTTCGCCGCGGGGCTTTTTGGTTGCTGTTGTTTGCTTTTTGAAAGGGATCCTTCGTTTCCTGTTTTGGCAGCAAATGGAGGAGATCTGGCGGGAGATGCGCTGGATCATGGATGCCCTGCAGCACGCCCGGTACAAGCAGCCCTCCTGCGGCGTGTCCCTCAGCGGGTTCCTCAGCGAGGCCGGTGCCATGAAGGAGAAAACCCAATCCACCTCGTCCCACCTTGACTACCTTCCCTCACCAGCTCCCTCACCAGAGACCAGCCGTAAGCTCAACTCTGGTGAGGACCTGGCTTTGTCAAGCTCCTGCCAGGGGGCTAAGGGGGCTGCCTGTGCTCGGGGCAGCAGCAGAGCTGCTCTGGCTGGGTTCAGCGTCAGGAGGACAGGCAGGGCAGGTGGGCTCAGTTGGGGCAGGACCTGCTCTGCCCGTGCCTTGGTGAGCGCAGCACGGGTGTGAAGGGGGGGTGAACGTTCGGGTGCTTCCTTGGACTCCATTGGGTTTCCCAAAGCAAGGCTGAGCCCCTCTTTGCTTCTCTCACGCCCCTCGCAGACTCACACGGGCTGTCAGATGAGGAGGGCTCCTCGGAGGTGTTCCTGGCCACCGACAGCGACTACGACTCCAGCAGGGCGCAGAGCCCCAAGGAGCTCGACCTGGTGTACTCCTCCTCCTCGGGGCCCGAGTGCTGCAGCAGGAGAGTGACCCGCACGCTGCGGGACAGTGCCCCGGATGTCCTGCAGACCCACGAGCTGAAAACCCCCCCGCTGCCCCCGCCGCCGGAGGAGCCGCGGCCCCCCCCGGAGCTGTACGACAGCGACTTCGTGCTGCCCAGCCGGCAGATCGAGCTGCTGCGCATCACGGAGAAGCGGCAGGCCTACTGCGTGCGCACCAGCAGCCTGGACTTCCCCAAACCCCTCTGCCAGGCGGCCAGGAAGTCCTGCCCCGGCTCCGTCGACAGCTCCCCGACGGAGAGCAGGACCGCGGGCCACTGCGGCCAGCTCAGGCTGGGGACTGGCTCAACACCCAGCCCCGAGCACGGCCGGGCCCAGCAGGGCTCTGAGCCCGTCTTCCGCACGCGCTCGGCCGAGTGGACTCAGAGCTTCCAGGAGCAGCTGGAGCAGCCCGGGGGCTCGGCCGAGCGAGGGAAGAAGCCGGGCTCCGTCACCTTGCGGGTCTGCCCTCAGTACGAAACCGGACTCCCCAAAGAGACCAGTGTCAAGGTACTGGGACCCGCACAGGGCACCACTGGGCTCTGCCATGCCCGACGGAAAGGGCTGGCAGAATGGGGACGCAGGCGGCACAGGCTTGCCTGGCTCTGCCCTCTCCATCCTCCACTCTCCTGGGGATGATGTCCCCTGGAGACCTGCAGCACTCCTGCCCCATGTCCTTTTGTCCGTGCACAGTGGCAGTGCATCCCAGGATGGGGCACGTGGCTCTGTGGGAGCAGTAGCCACTGCTGCGGAGCGGCGAGCCAGGGTGTTTTTGGGGGACAAGGCAGTGGAGCCGTGGTTCAGCTCTCAGTCCGTGGTTCAGCAGCTGACAGTAGGCTTGTGACACCCAGCGTGGGCAGGTAGTGAGCAAAGGTCACACTGCTGGGTTTCCCTCTCCACATCCCAGTGTTCAAACATGCCAGCTCCCTGTCCAAAATCCAGCTGTCACCCCCCTGCCCTGTCCCCAACCCTCCTGCAGCCTCCACTCCTGCTCCAGCCCTGTGTGACCTGGGGAGGGCAGAGCCAGAGCCGCTCGTCTGCAGCCCCATGAAGGGGAGCAGGCAAAGCTGCCTCCTTGCTGGAGGTGTTGGGATCCCCTGGAGTCACTGTGCCACCTGGGTCCTCTCCACAAGATCTCTGCTGCTGAGAGCTGACCCCAGCTCTGACCACCCTCACTTGCTCTAGGTGGGATGCCCCATGGAGGACGAACGCCCCATGGAGGAGGTCCTCCAGGGCACACATCTCCAGCTCTGGCTCTGCCACCTCCTTTGCTCCCAGTCACAAAGCTCCTTCTCCTGTTGGAATTTCCCTTCTGCCATTCCTGGTGCCCAGAGTGGAGGCTGATGGAGCAGCCCGAGCACAGCTTGCCTGTGAAATGGCAGAGGGAGGACAGAGCCAGCAGGCCAGGCCGATGGGTTTTATTGCTGGGGAGTTTTGATAGCTGCTTCCTCCGCAGCCAGCAGGAACCTCGGAGGCAGAGGGGACTCTGACTCCCAGTATTTATTTTCCATTTGAGAAATTACCATAGATTTCTATGGAACTGAAGGGCAGCCCTCGGGTTCCTGGCGGGCTGCCCACGTGGCTTTTGAAGTTGCAAAGCTCTGGACACGCCTGCTTGAAAGCGTTTTACGATGTTCTCCTCGGAGAAAGCCGAGTTCAAAGGGAAGGCTCCTCAGCTGGTGTAAATCAGCTGAGCCCTGCGATGATTGCTGGGAGCTGGCAGGGTTCAGGCGGGCCCAGGGCTCGGACCACCCTGCCGGGGCACCGCTCGCGGCGCTCCACAGCCCTTAGCGGGGATGCCAAAGGAAACTGTCGCCTCGCCTGGGCGAGGATGGATGTCCCATGCCAGGGCCTTTGAAGTCAAGTAGTGAGCTCCCGACAGCCGTTAGCAGCCAGAGCTCCTTTTCTCTGCTGTACTTGGGATTCAGTCCCCAAGGGAGCGGAGAGGGAGAGCAAGGGTGGCTGTTGGTGGGGGAACCCCGAGCTTGTGAACGGGATGAAATTCAGTGCTGCTTCCCAGAGAGGCTCTGGCTCTGCACACTGGTTTGGCAGTGTGAACCCTTGTGGTTCAACCAGTCTGTATCCTGCTGGTGAGAGGGACTTCACGCAGCTCCCTCCATGGAGCCAGGAGCAGGGCTGGGACTGCCCCTCTTGGGCTGCAGGTGGGGGGACGGTGGGGCAGGCTGAGCGGAGCAGGCGAGCTGTGGGTGGCACATGCAGGGGCTGAGCTGTAAGGGCTCAGGGAGGGCAGTGGAGGCAAGAAAGCAGTGCATGAGTTGGGGCTCCACATCAGGCTGCTGCAGCTGGCTCCCTGCACACCTTTGGGGTGGCTGTTCCTCATGATCACCGCTGTAGGACACACTGTGCTGCCTCTGGCCCCCCGGATCCTCCTCCTTCCTCCTCCTTACCATTCATCTCTCTCACCTTTCTCTTTCCACAGCTACACATCACCAGCCAGACGTCCGCTGGGGAGGTGGTGAAGCTGGTGGTGCTGGAGATGAATGATGTCTCTCGCGGCGTGCTGGGCAGCTCGGCCGCCTTCTGCTACAGCGAGGAGCAGCTGGAGCACTTCGGACTGGTGTTCGCCTCTGGCGAGAGCGAGCAGTGGCTTCCCGATGATTTCTTGCCTCTCTCCCTCCAAACTACCCAGCCCGAGGGGCGGTTCTATGTCCGGATCAAGGAGACGTCCCCTCTGGTGCTCCAGTACGGGCCAGCGACCACCGTATGAGAGGGGGAGAGCCGGCTGGAGGCACGGGAACCTCAGCTTCCAGAGAGCAGACAGCTCGTCTCTGATGCTTCCACAGACACCCTCTCATCAGGCGTCCGCGCGGTGGAATGGGATCATACTGGGCTGTGTGTTATTTGTTTGTGTTATTTTTTTTATTATTATTTTTTTTAACCAAAGAGACATCGAGACTCAGTTTTTCTGACTGCAGAAGAGGAGGGTGGAGTGCGGAGACCTCAGAGCTCAGGAGGAATCTCTGCAGGAATGGAATTTTTGAAAGTAAACATTTTTAAGGGAAAAGGGGGAGAGAGAGGAAAAATATTACAAGAAGAAGCAGCAATACCTATTTTTTTCCTTTCTTCTTTTTCTGAAAAGCCTTGTTTGGGATTCGCTGAAGGCAAAGCCACAGAGGATGGCTGGGGAGGGCTGTGGTGTCAATGAGGAGAGGGCACGAGTCACAAGGAGAGCACTGAAAGGGGTGTTTCCCTATCTGCCCTCCTTTCGCTGTGTCTGGAGAAACGATTCTTACACATAGCTCTTGGAACAAAATGATATTATTATTTTTTTCCTCAAAAAAAAATTTAATAATAATTGTGCTAGAGACTGGAGTTGTGTAAGAGGTGAAGACCCTGTGACTTGTTCTAAAGGCGAAAGGAGCCCACACAGCCAGCCCCAGGCACACCCAGATGTGCACACAGCTGGGTTGGTACCACCACGAGAGGTTTGCTATAGGGCACCCCCTGTGCACCCCCCTGGGATTCCCTTACCTCCTCGGTTGCCATTTTGTTCTGGTGATTGTGCTTGGCCTCTCTTGTATGTCCTATAGCATGACATCTTGTTAGCCACTAGGTCTCTGTTAACGAGGTTATTTTTCTGATCTCCTGTGGTCCATAGTAAAGATGACTGCTGCTGACTGCGTGTGGCTCTTTCCTTCCTGCGGCTCGATGTGTGGAGTTCCTCCATCCCCCACATTAGCCCAGGCTCAGCTTTCCCAGGAGTGTTCCATGGGATGCTTCCCACCCAGGGGAGCTTTACGTTAAAACACAAACCTCGTATGGGAGCCAAATGCAAGCTAGGAATGTCTTTCTGGGCTTCATTGCTCCGTAAGGCAGCAAAACAAGCTTTGGCATGCAAAGACAGTCACCTCCACGTGGTGATTCTGCCCTTCTACCCTGCTCTGGTAAGACCCCTCCTGGAGTACTGCGTCCAGCTCTGGAGCCCTCAGCACAGGAAGGACATGGACCTGCTGGAAGGTTAGATGGGGCCCTGAGCAACCTGGTCTAGTGGAGGATGTCCTTGTCCCTGGCAGGTGAGTTGGACTAGATGACCTTTAAGGTCCCTTCCAACTCAAGTGATTCTGTGACTCTTCTGATTCTGTGTTGGAAGCCCGATGGTTGTAGGGCCTGAGCATCTGCAGTGAAGTGCATTAATGCAGCCCTGCAGCCCCCATTGAGGGAGGAACCCCAGGAGCAGAGAGAGCTCACAGCTGGGCTGCAGCTGGCACAAACACTGCAAGCAAGGTGCGAGGCTGGTGGTCCTCCACGAGGTGAGGCTCATGGTGCTGATGCCCCTTTAGCAGCCACCTCTGCACGGAGGGGTTGGGGCTGGGCAGCAGATCCCTGTGCCAGGGTGCAGGCAGGGGCTGTGCCGGCAGCGGCGTCCGTCAGTCCTGGGGTGTTCCTCTCCTCGCTGCGGGCAGGAATATATCCCAGCACGAGCCCTCAGAGCTGCCATGGAGCACGGGATCATGTGCCAGCCCCTCAGCTGGTGCCAATCAGCAGCACCACATTGACGTCAGCCCAGGCACCACCATGGGACGTGGAGGCGCACAGCAAAGCCACGCTTCAAAATGCCCTCTGCCATTCCCTTTCCCCTCCACTCGGCTCCCACCTCCAGTTAAAACCGATCCCACTTCCCCCGGTCAAGGAAGAGGCTGGTTGGTGAGCATAGATGTTCCCATGGAGTTTGTCCTCGCCGGGCATCGGCATCGCCAAGAGGCAGGAGCTGCAGGGGAGCCCTTCACTAGCAAGAGCCTGTTCACACGTTGCCTACTGATGCTCAGAGCCTGGGGCAGGGGAGAGGGAAGGCAAAGCTATTGCTGGAAGTTGCAGAGTGAATTTGGTGTTGGAGCAGGGCGACACACAGAAAGCTCCATCTGTGTTCCTGATGCTCCCGAGCACAGATCCACGCAACTCTCACTGCCCTTTTATTTGACCCCAGAGGGGAAAAGGGCCTCCCCTTTTCTTAAGCAATTGTTCTCCCTTCCTAGAAGCCCTGCTCCATGGAGCCGTGACCCAGAGCCAGGCGCTGGCTCTTTGATGTGGGGCAAGCCCTGCAGTGAGACCCTGCTGGGCTCTGGGTACCCCCATTCCCTGTCCGTGGGAGGACCTCGCTGGCCCTGCAGTGCTTTCTGCAGGAGTTTCTCTGGCCACGTTGCAGGATGCATCACTTGGCTGCAGGGAACAAAAGCAGTACGTGGTTTCATGGGAGCTCCTCCTCTTGCCTGGAAGAGGAAGAAGCAAAGAGCAGGGGCCTGGGTAGAAGCAGGGTTGAATGCAGTCAGAGTGGAAGAGTGGGAATTGCATAGCAGTGGTGTAGGAGACCCCCTACCAAGGACACAGGATATGTGATGTCCTGGTGGAAGCTTCACTCCTTCCCCTAGCACATCCTGAACACTGGTGAGATGGACTTTACAGACACTTCTGCCCTGCAGTCATAAATGATTCATGATAAGGTGGGACCACCATGAAGAGCAGAGCAAAAAGGGCCAGCGTGAAGAAGAGGTTTTCTGGGGCAGGCTCTGCTGCACAATGCTTCTTGAAGAATGACATTTGCAAGGTGGTTGCATCTTTTCATGTTCTCCTTCTCTCTCCGAGTGGCTTCCTGAGCACATCCCAATGTTTTCTGTCCAAACAGGTCTTGAAGCCTTCAGATGCTCTCCTGCCCTTTGTCATGGCCAAGAAGCAGGAGCAGAAATGGTGCAGGCTCTGTATGTGGCAGTCTCTAAGGTTGTAAACTCAGTGCTAAGGGCTGTGGGGAGCTGATGTGGCTGCTTGAACCAGCCTGGAGCCATGAGCTGCTTACCTGCAATATTTGAAAGCCGTGTCTCACGTGCTTTTAAGCAGGATGGTGTTCCAGTTAAGGCTGGAGCTCAAGGCCCTGAGGGGCATTGAGGCTCTGAGCTAGGTGGCTCAAGCTCTGCTCTGTCACTTCTTCACCACCACCCCCATGCCTCAGTTGCTCTCTGTTCCCTTCTTTCTCCAACCCAAAGTCATGCCCTTGGCAGCAAGTGGCCAGAGCAAGGCTCATCAGGGCTGACACCCCCCCACCAGACCCAGCATGGCTCTCAGGGCAGTGACACACCGTGACCAGGGGTGCTGTCAGGTGAGGAGGAGCCAGGGCAGCCATTCCTCAGGGTCAGCAGCATTTGCCCTGGGAGGTCTCCTCACGCTGGTGGCAGAGGTTTGGTGAAGGGGCTTTCTCAGTGGGGACCAGCCTGGCACTGGCTCCGGTGTCTGCACCACGGCACAGGTGATGGAGGAAGATCCCCAGAGTGCTTGGCCTCAGCCTTGCTCTAACCTAGCACAGGGAAGCAACAGACATGGAGCTGGAAGAGGCATAATTTTGCTTGTAGCAATCCCTTTTCTCAAGTATTTTGATGAGCAAAGCAGGCTGGAGTGTGGGAGGGGCATGGGGAGACTGTGCTGGCACAGTCCTGGATCTCCAGGCACAGCCATCACCTACAGTGATGTCCCCAGTCCTGCCAGTCACAGGTACTCCTGTGCCCATACCTGCTGCACTCCTCTGCATGTCTTACCCCAGCCTGAGCCCAGGCGAGCTCCTCCAGTGCTCACCAACCCCCTCTGCACCAGGGTGCATCCACACACACACCTGGCTGCCATACACCTGCCAACCCCAGCCACCCCTGTGTCCTGGTGGATTGGGCATCCTTAAAAAACCTCACCTGGGTTAGGGCAGATGGGAACGAAGCTTGGCTGGGAGGTGGGGCAGAAACAAAGGTCTGGGGGAAATCAAGAGCAGCCCATTGTCCACAGACCTGAGCTCAACAGGAACACTCACTGTGACAACACTGAGCGTCTCCTGCTGACCTTGAACCAACAGCAAACCAAAGGGCTCTGGGGTCACTATGTGTCTCCTGCTGACCTTGAACCAACAGCAAACCTTTCCAGCAAACCTTTCCAGGCTCTGGCACCATGCAGGGCCTGAGGGGTGCAGTGGGCATCACACAGGGATGCACTTCCCACCTTTCCTGGGAGGCAGGGGCTGTCTCCTCAGCTGGGATGTATGGCCTCCTCTTCCAGGTGCTGTTGAGCACCAAAAGATGACGCTGCAGAGCAATTTGTGCTTTGTGAGGGCTGCTTTGTCTCTTTGCCGACATCCCTCCCATCACCAGCAGCATTTAAATGCAGGGTGGTGTGTGAGTTTTTGCTGTTGGGGACAAAAAGGCAAAAGACCATCTCGTCCAGTCCGGCAACCAGGTCTTCTCCTCCCTCCACTTGGAGGTAGACCCAGGTCCAGAAGCTCAGCAGGAGAAAACTGGCGTGCTTCCATGGACATGAATGGGAATGTATTCATTTATATCACCAGCAGAGCCATGCCTGCGTGGTGTTTTGCTCACATTGTATGGATTCACAGAAATAAACCGGACCTGGGACATGGAATTTCCTCCCCAAAATGAGGAGCTTGTTGGAATCAGTTGTGAAGCATCTGCATTTCTTTTCTCCCATCCAAAATGGGTTGCTCAGTTTATCAGACACAAATCCAGCCTTGTGTTTCCCAGTGTTTGGCTCTCTGGGTCTGAGATGTGGGGTTTTGTTGTTTTTTTTTTTTTTCCTTTGTTTGCCTTTTTCTTCCCTTCACCCCCTCCCTCTTTTTTCCCCAGCGATGGTTCTCTCTTGTGTCCCTGCTTTGGAATTTCTTTCCTTAGTTCTGGTTACAGGGGAAAGCTGAAGAGCTGCCCTTTCTCTAAAGCAGCTGCAATTCCCGCAGAGGAGAGATGCTCTGTTGAAGTCTGTGGAAGCCTTTCTTCCCCCAAACAGGAGGCGAGAAAGCAAGCAAGAGCTCTGCCAGCCATCCAAAACATGGTAGAAGTTCCAGAGCTATTCCAGCACATGCAATTACTGGGTTAATTATTGCTCTATCATCTGTAGGAACTCTGTACAATTACTGTGCAGTTACACGGACTGTTTACCCACGTAGCTTATAAATAGAGCTGCTGTATAATTGAAATGTGGTGTCATCAGATTTCTGCTGGGCAAAGCGAGGGGTTGCAGAGTGCCCACACTTTCCATCCCCAGCACAGTTGCCCACTGAGGACGCGGCTTCGCCGAGCGGCCACTGAGCAAAACACTTGCTGTCAAGTAACCTTCACTCAGACAGCCCAGGTTCCTCCGAGAAACCACACACTGGTCTACTCTGTATGCTGTGGGCAAAGCCACTTCCCATGTGGAACCAGGCTGGACAATGCAGATTTTAGACTGAGATTGCAATTTCCCAACCACAAAGACACTTGGATTGGAGGAAATGAGAGTCCTGGTGATGTTAGCACCATCGGAAAGCTCCGGCTGACTTTGGTGTGTCTAGGATTTTTTGGCTTGTGGTTCTCCAAACCCACCTATAGACCAGGCAGAAAACAGCTCTTTCCAGCCCATGAAAATTCCTGGGGCACCGGAAAGTCTTCTGTTCCCAAAGCGACCTGAAAAACAAAACACTGTGAGCACAAGAACTGAAAATACAAAGGTAAAAATTCACGAGGAAGCAAGGATGCTTTATTTTATTTTTTACTTAAAAAAACTCAAACAACCAACCCATCAAACCAACCAAAAAAACCCCTGAAAATTGGTTTTTTGACCAAACTCATTTTCACCTGAAAAACAAAAACAGAGACAGTCCAGTGACTATCTAGAAGTTCTAACTCAATAATTTGGAGGATGCCACTTGTTGAAACCAACAATCCTTTATGAACATTTATGAACCCTCTACAACTACCTAAAAGGAGGTTGAGGTGAGGTTGATGTTGGTCTCTTCTCCCCAGTTGCTAATGACAGGACGAGAGGAAATGGCCTCAAGTTCCATCAGGGGAAGTTTAGGTTGGAGATTAGGAAGAAGTTCTTTACTGGGAGGGTGGTTGGGCACTGGAATGGGCTGCCCAGGGAGGTGGTGGAGTCACCGTCCCTGGGGGTGTTCAAAAAACGGGCTGATGAGGCACTTGAGGCCATGGTCTGATGGTCTGATGGTTAGGAATGTGATGGGATAAAGGTTGGACTTGATGACCCTGGAGGTCCCTTCCAACCATAATGATTCTATGATTCTATGATTCTATATGGCTGAAATTGCCTTTTTGGTGAGAGGAAAAAAGAAGAACCCAACAGATGATGTGTTAAAAGGACGTTTTTATATGGTTACTCCCCTGCTAAATCTGATGGATCGTAGGCCACGTGCTTGGAGCTGAGCGTGCACTTTTCTGACTCGGGCTGCAAGGAACCTTTGGAGGAGTAAATGTGTTTGTCCTGAAGTAGTTTAATTTGATCTGTAAATTAAGAGAAAAATAATAGTATGATTTTGCTCATCTTTCTTTGACCATTTTTGAGCTGCTGGACCCTGTTCCTAGCCTTGCTGTGCTGCTGGTTGCGGTGGGGTGTCAGGCACCAGGTGCTGCAGTGCCTGGCTGAGAGCAGAGGTACTTTGTGCCCATCCTGCAGATGTTGAGGTGTGTTTTGCTGGGGCAGCAATAGCTGCACGTGCTGCTCCTGAGACAGCCACATTCCTCTCTTCCCCCAAAGCCTCGTGTGGTGCTGGCCACAGCCAAACCACAACAGAGCACTCTGCACAAAGAAATGTCACTGCTCCTGCTGGCAGTTCTAGAGGCCCCATCACCACCATGGTACCAGTTGACCTGATTCCCTTAACACAGCTCCATTCCAACAATGCCTCAAAACTGGAAATTAAATGCACTAGATGCTTCCACTGAGGTCCTGGAAATCCATCCCACCGAGGTCCTGACCATGTTATCTGGAGAATGAGATGGAAAATCATGGAATCATCGAATCCCAGAGTGGTCTGGGTTGGAAGGGACCTTAAAGCTCACCCAGTGCCACCCCCTGCCATGGGCATGCATGACCATAGAGGACTGTGATGGGAACAGCACAAGGCTCTCGTGGAGCTCTGCAGTAGCAGCTCTCCGGTGCACTGGCTCGGGAACAGTCAGATGGATCAGCCGGCAGCTCAGCACCTCCCAGGGGCTCTGCGGCCCCCTGGGACCATGGCACTTGGTGCCAGAAGATGAGGAGCCTCTTGATGGGGAAAGGTCACCACTGCCTGCCAACATCAGCTGAGAGCAGCTATGGAAGGAGGCTGAGCAGTGCCAGGCACGTCCATGGCATGGATTTCACCGAATCCCAGACTGGTCTGGGTTGGAAGGGACCTTAAAGCTCACTCAGTGCCACCCCCTGCCATGGGCAGGGACACCTCCCACCACACCACATTGCTCCAAGCCCCATCCAACCTGGCCTTCAACACTGCAAGGCAGGGGCAGCCACAGCTTCTCTGGGCACCTTGGGCCAGGCTCTCACCACTCTCACACCAAACAATTTCTTCCTCACATCCCATCTCCATCTCCCCTCTGGCACTTGGAACCCATTCCCCCTCATCCCATCACTCCCTGCCCTTGGCACCAGTCCCTCTCCAGCTTTCCTGGAGCCCCTTCAGGCACTGGAAAGTGCTCTAAGGTCTCCCCGGAGCCTTCTCTTCTCCAGGCTGAACAACCCCAACTCTCTCAGCCTGTCTCCACAGACACTGTGTGTGCTGGGGCACAGAAGCAAGGGAGGGGGAATATGCCAGGGTCCCACTGTTGCACCCTGCAGTCAGTGTAGGTCAAACCTGAGCATGGGTCACACCAACAGGATGGTGGGCAAGCCCTGGCTGTGGCCAGTTGTATCCTCTCACAGGGTCTCCCTGGTCCTGCAACAGGCAGGGTGGCCACACTGCCCATCGCAAGCACCCAGCGAGAGACTACAGTGAGGGGGTGGTACCCAGTTCAGACTGGGATGGAGGGTGGGAAGAGAGGCGGGTGGCCTGCCTGCACAACAGGACCCAGTGCTGCAAGGTCTCACCAAAGGGTTCAACTTTCTTGGTGTCTGATGAAGGGGAAGGTGACTGCAAGGGGAGGACCCTGTGACATGGTCTGCAGTCACTGCGCTCTAGGCTGAGCCCTGAGCATGGATTAATGATGCACCCACGCTGCCACAGGGGCTTAAATCCCAGATTTTGTTGTTTTGACTAGAAGTGAAAACATACCTTTTTACACCAGGCTGAAGCACAAATATCTGTACAAAGTCTAGGACGTGGGATAGACTGCCTGGTGCCATGTGCTGCTGTGGCAAGCAGAGATGGAGCTGTGCTAGCAGAAGGCTGTGACCCCTTGCTGGCCAGGCATGATGGCACAAGGGTGTGCATGGTGGTGCAGATGGACAGCTTGCATGCTGCCAGGAGTCGGGGTTCCTGGGTACCCACAGGTGAAGTAAAGTAGTAGTAGAAGATACACTGGAGAGTCTCTAGGAAACTCCCATCTGGACAGTTTTGTGGTGGTGTTTCCTTCCAGGTGACTTTCCAAGCAGTCCTGCTTTGTTAGGTTAACTCAAGGTCAAGTCCCAATGAAGTAAACTGGAGAGTTGCCCTTGGCACCAGTGAGACCAGAGATCTAGTCTGGGAGCAAGGGGTGGTGACCCGCCACTGCAGGGACCGCATCTTCCAGCAAATGCCCATGCAGCAGGTCCCTCATCCCTCACCACAGCTTGACTCTTGTTTTCAGGTCCAGGTTGTGATGGGGAGCTGAGGAAGGACACTCACTCCCTCCATTGGCGGTTATCTCCTGTTTCCATGTGTGGCTGGTACAGGACAAACCAAGCCCTTTTTGATTTGTCACCAATTGCGGGTGACTTCACGAAGCTGAGCTCCATTGCGCCGTCATGCTCTGGCTGGAAGCAGCTTTGATCTGGGTGTTTAATGAAGACGTTAATTGATAGCACGTGGGGAGGAATTTGAGCTACTCTGAGCTGTCTCCGAGCCTCTCAGATCCCAGAGCCATCATCCCCTTCAAAACAGAACAGAAGAAGAGTTATTACAAAACAAATCATGTTTGTATAGGCACTCAAAAAAAAAAGTCCTCTCCAGCTCTGTTAAGCTCAAGTTGCTGGCAGGGCTGAGCTAGAGAGACCATGTGCACCATCCAACGCCTTCAGCAAATTAAACCAGTGTCAATGAGAGGAGAAACAAGGCACTGCTGTCCAGATCCTCAGATCCTGTCCAGACCAACCCTAGACAAGATGTGGTGTGGGGCAGCCGTGGGTCCTGCTCTGCTTGGCAAGGAGCCTGCGCCGCGGCTCCACTCCTGGAGATGTCCATCCCCAGTGGAAGGGAGACTTCTGCCCGCTGGGATCCCATGCCTTCCAGCCAAGCATCCCTCAGCCCCGGCGCTTCAGGGAGCTGGAGGCTTTTCAGCGCTCAGCTCCACACATTCTGGCAGCCATGGCTTGCTGCAGGCTCTGTCCTCCTCTGCCCAGACGTGCGCTAACTGCAGGCAGCGCCAAGCCCTGCATAGCTGGAGCTCACGTCCTTCCGGACACGCATGTTTCTCCTAACTGATGGTGCACATCCAGCTCTAGCCACTGCTGGTGAGGTCCTCTTCCCATCGGGGCTGTGCGTTACCTACTGGCAGCCAACTGTGACCTTGTTGCTCTTCTCCATGACTTTGTTTAGAAGATGCTCCTGTTCCTTGCCTGGTCCAAGTTACCTGCACCCCAGCCACCCAACATGCTGTCAGGAGACTCGGGAGGACGCAATATTTTGATACCTCTCCCCCTCCGTCAGATTGGATTGGAATTGGCTGGTGGACTGAGAAGTTATTAGGAACAGACACCCCCAGACAATGTGATTGCACAAGCTTCATTTCCTTAGCAAACCAGGCCAAGAGAGCAGGAGTCTGTCAGTAAACATGTTGATTCCAGGGGCTTTTCTGCTCTGCTCACAGGAAGGAGCACACAGCGCTGGCGCCCGGCCCGCACTACCAAACACCGCCTTGCGCGTCTGTCAGAGGATCAGCAGGGTTGGAGTGGAGAGTTGCGTTGCCCATGCTCTTGGTGATTGCCAACAGCCCAAGGTTCTCCCAAGGCAGGTGGAGTGGATGATGCGGGGTGAGCTGCTGATTGCTCTCACCATGCAGAGCTCGCAGGGTGGACAGTGGTGGGCTTGGTCTCAGTCCTGCCTGGCAGACACATTAGACTCCACCGCTGCCCAGAGGTGGGCTGAGAGCAGACATCATGGTGCTCATACCCAGAGCTGTCCATCCTCAACACTCAGAAAGGTGCAGGAGCATGAGATTCCCTGTGGTGCAAGGTCACTGCAGCCCAACCTCTCTGATTTCCAGTTTGCTTTCCAACTGGGACTCAGAGCAGGGAATCTTGGAGCGTTTTTGCCCTTTCCTTCACCGAGACAGTTCTCCCTGCACTTCCCAGCCCCTGGCGTTACGGCCTCCCCGCAGCCAGGCTGGAGGAAGATCTCTTGCAACACTGGAATGCTCTGCAGTCATTACCTCCTTCCCTAGAAATTTTTGGGGTCAGAGGACATAAGCCTCAGTAATCGTCCAACAACGTCAATGGAGCTCCCTTGATTTACACCAGCTGAGGATCAAACCCCTCCCTTTCCTCTCCCATATTTAAGATATTTTCCAGACTTCAGACATACACAGAGGAGGGAGTTGATGGCTCCTGGGTTCTTGAAGAGGTTCCAGCTTTGATCCTGGCCTGCAGTAACACGGATATGGTGGCTACCCTGACTCTGCCTCTATGTGGAAAAGCGGCGCTCCCGCGGTTTGTTGGCCGTCAAGCTGGCAGACTGACTGGGACAGGCATTAGTGAGCCCACACACATGCTGAAGGTCCCTTCAGTCTGAGATGTGGCTCCATCACCATTTCTCTCACAGGCACCACTAGCCCCCTCCAGCCATTGCTGGTCCATGGCATGCTATGGATCCCATCATCTCAGTTCTTCATTTCTCCAGCTGCAACAAAATCCAGCTCGCTGAAGCTCTGCATGGTCCATCACAGGACTCACCACGTCCCTCCTTAAGCCTTTGCCATGCAGGACACTGCTGTCACAGAGCTGGCAGAACAGAAGCAGCAGTGCTGAGCACGGGGTGCACCCACCAGGGACCAAACACCCAGCCACCTCCACCACGGACTGGTCTAGCTGCAAGAGACAAGACACCCACGAGCATTGAGGTTTTGATGTGTTACAGTGAAAGTTTCTCCTGAGCCCAGTGTTTTGGTCTGGGCAGCTGGGCCAGCCGTGAGGGGAAACACAGTTAATATTGCTGATAGCTGGATCCAATTTATAAGGCACTCAGCAGAGACAATCATCAGGGAAGGAGACAAATAATCTTCAGGCAATTAAATTTAATTGTTCCATCTGAAGATTATTTATCTCCTCGCCTGATGAATGTCTCCTCCAAGCGCCTAATAAATTGGATCCAGCTATCAGTGATAGCGGCTGCTTTCCCCTGGCAGCAGGGAAGGGTGTGGAGAGCAGAGCAGCGCTCGGCTCTGTGTGCTGCTTAAGATCTGTCACCTCCAAACATCTTTTTAGCAGACTTGAAAGTGTCCACAGGCATTATCGTCTCACTGCTCTGATATGGGGAGCTTGGCAGTCCTGGGCTGGACCGTGCAAAAGCTCCCGCACCAAGGTGGAATGAGATCCCACATATTAGGTTATGACCTCCAGTGAAGATTTGGAAATGTCTCTGTCTGTCTGTCTGCCTGTCTCCACTTCATTAGCTTCTTGGTTTGTGGAAAGGGCTGAGGAGGAGGAAGGTCCATGGGCTGGAGTTGGCTGAGAGCTGTTCTGCCGCAGCACAGGAGTTTGGAGAAAGGTTTCCCATGGGATTATGGAGGACACCACCTCTCCTGGGAACTCCCCTGTGTCTCTCCATCCCTGCCCATGAACATCCTGAGTCCCAAGCAGCTAGTTTTAGAGCTGAGTCAAGACCTGTCCTTTTTAGCACACTTCTCCCATAGCAAATACCGGACTTGTCTTTGGGGTTTGCCCTTGTTTGCTTGCTTGTAGCCTGCTTGGAAATGGGTCTGCACTGGTTGGAGGGTCCAACTCGTACTTCCAAAGCACAAGGTAAGGTGGGCTCAGGTGAATTGAAGTGAATAAAGTCTTGGAAACCAAAGCAGGCAGGAGATCATCCTGGGAAGGGGGAAGAGGCATGGGTGAGGAGTGTGTGGAGCTCTTCTTCCAAGAGAAAAAGAGTAACTGTGGAGCAAGTTGGATGGTCAAATTTCCAGAAGACAGGACGAGTAATCCTCACTTGAGCTCATTTAACCACTCAAACAGTGGATGGCGGCCGTGCTCATTTTCCCAGGGCTCCTGACGCAGAGGTCACTCGACCTGTGAGCAGACTGTGCCCTACCTGTCCACAGCCTGTTGTCAGAGCTGACTGCAGGCTCAGGACAGAGGCAAAAGCCTTGGGAGTCTGTGGGTGTTCTGAGAAACTGTGTGGCTTTCTAAAATCGGGTCTCTATTCACCATCCAACCGTTGAATAGTTCAGTAGTATTTAATTAGCATACAATAACTGTCCCATTGAATTTGATGGAATACATCATTTTGGAATGCTATTTACAGTGCTAGTTTTCTTACAGAAATCCATGTGTCAGAGCTTTATCCATTATTATAGTCTTTAAAATAGGCAGATGTGCCTTTCATGGCCAACTGCATGTTTTATTAATGTGCTAGAACTATCAGATGGATTGTAAATCATGGGACGTAGCCACCAGTCTGGTGCTTCTCTCCTCCAAAGCCCCAAGGCAAGCAAGCTTAATTGCCAGAATGGCTTGTGGGGCACATGCTCACTTCCCTGCTGTAAGAGCAGGTTCTCCCAACCACTGGTAGTCCTCTTTGCCCTGCCATCACTGCCTCTCCTCCTGACCACATCTGCTCCTCTTTGCCTGCTCTGGAGGGCATGCAAACCTCCAGTTGGCACATGAAAACCTTCACATTTATATATAACATGATGAACATGGGCTACTCTGCTCCCTTGACAACCTCTTTCCCCTCCCATGGTTCATCTCTCACCTGCCCCTCTCTTCTCCATCCTCTGCCCTCCAAAGTCAAGGGCAGGAGCAGGAGACTTGGGACCTCTTCAGCAGAGCTGCATTCCCCAGGTCCGTTCTTCACTCGGGCCCTCACACTTTGCACTCATTGTGCAAAACTGGGTCTTGTCTTGCTCGAGCCAATGGAGCAACATCTTGCTTCATTTGAATACTCATTAATAACTTAAATGAACTCTTCTGGCGGGGTTGAAAATACTGCATGGGTGATCACACCATTGGAAATAACCAGGCAAAAGGCAGGGAAGGGACACGCCAGAAGCAAAAGTTGACATCAAGCTGAAGATTTTGTTGAAAAGCATTTGGCAAGGACGCGCTGCCAGCAGCCAGAGCCCGCCCAGTGAGCTCCAGGCATGTGGCAGGGCCAGCAAGGGCCTATCCGTGCCCACTGGCCTCCGTGTGAGTGCCAGGACTGTGCCCAAGGACATCCCGACCAGAGGCTCAGGTCGGCATCACTGTCTTCCCGAGGTGACCGAGTTTTGGCAGGAGCAGCCCCCTCCCCACCCACACATTCGCCCCAGCGCGGGAGCTCCCTTGGGATGATCCCAGCAGTGCTTCCTCAGCCAGGGGCTCCGTGACTCTGCTCTCTGTGGAAGCCCCAATGGAGTGCCCAGACTCTCTCCTGCAGACAATTCTGGCAGGTCCTACACCTGGCAGATGCCAGAAATATCCCATGGCTGCAGAAAGGGAGCAGTCAGGGTTTGAGATGATGCTGTCTGAGATGGCATCTTATCTGGATGAAGAATGAGTTTGCAGTCTCTGAGGCCTGCTCTGAAAGAGGCTGGGAGATCCCCTGTCTGCAAGGGGAGGTGTTCTCCATGTTCTCCATATTCCTAAAGGCATGAAGGACCAACTCTTGGCCCAGACGAGGGCGTCATCCTGATGGCTGCTCCCCAAGCAGCATCAACACTCAGGAAAAGGGATGGGGTGAGGCTAGAAGGAGAACATTGTGGTATGAAAGCACTCAAAGGTCTGGACTAGCAGGAACAGCTCATGGGTGAAGAGAGCCATGGTGGATTGCAGAGGAGGAAGACGGCAAGGAGGAGGGAGCGCAGGGTTGCGCATGACCATCTCCTCTCTGTGCATCTGCAGTGATAGCACTGGACGTGAGCACAATGCTAAAATCCTAGATCTGTGCGTAATGCTCCACTGGGGACAGATGTCCTCTCTTGTTTTGTACATTGTAAATGCAATATTGGTCCCAAACCCAAAAGATTCCCCCCATCCAGCACTGTCCCCGCTCCCATCAGCTGCAAATGGCACAGATGGCTGGAAAAAGAGAATAGCTATTTTTAAAAAACAAAAAAAACCCCAACCCTGTTATTTCTGCATTTTTTCTGCGTGAGGACACTTCCTTCCTTCCAGGAGAAATCAATCCAATACCAAAGCGTTAACCGCTTCCCAGCCGTCTCCTCCATACAAGGTGAAGTTCTGCTGGCCCCTGGCAAACATCTCACCTCTTTGCATGCCCAGGCTGCCGCTCCTGGCCCTGTGGCTCGTGAATGGTCCATTGTTCCCTGGGCAGAGGGACGGAGGAGGCTGACGGCATGGGCAAAGTGACGCCAAGCCTTCAGGAGGACCGTGCAGATTGCTGGAGATGCTGGACGGAGAAGGGTCTGGTTGCACAGCAGAGCAGGAGAGGGTGAAGGAGCTCAGCCTGGCTGCCTGCACAGTTGGCTTCCCCACGGATCGGGAGCAGGATGAGTCCTTGGCAGGGACAGCCCATGGAAGGGCTGATGGCTTGCCAGCAGACCGCATCCTCATGGGACAGCCGTGCGCTGGCAGGACAAACCTCCCAGCAGCGCCAGGGACAGGCTGAGCATTACCTGCTCCTGCACAGGGGTTCCTCACATGTCCTCCTCGTCCAGTCAGCAGGCTCTGACAGAGACTTTAGGGTCTTCTTTTGGAGGTGTTTAGGAGCTTGAGAAGGGGAGTGAGCTGCAGAGCCACCTTGGATGCTTTGGAGAGCCTCTCAGGGCTCACTGGTTCAAATCTGCATGCAAGGGTTGTGTTTCTCACCATGAGCAAGCTCCTGGTGGGACATGAAGTCCCTCTGGCCATGCCCCAAGCAATGTCAATGCTCTGCTAGAGGATAAGTCCCCCATCTGAAGAAGTGCCACCAACAAGGAGCTGCCTTCCCCTGGCCTCAGAGAGCAGTGTTCCCGTGCAGGCAGCATGGAGGAAGCCCAGCAGCCCAGACCTGCACTGACTCCTCTGCAGGACCCATCCCTGGGCAGGGAAAGGAGCTGGAGCCGCCCAGTCACTGTGCAGGAGGCAGGAGCAGACATGATATCATGGGTAAGCAAGGCCAAGAGGCAACTGGGGGAACTTGGCTCTTCTGGCAGCTGGGAGAAGAGGGACGCAAAGGGGTGTGTGGGTGGTGGCCAGCAGTGCTGTGCTGAGAGGTCTCCTGCACCCATGCACAGAGCAGTGGGGAGGCACCACCAAGGGTGTGACAACACACAAACCAGAGCATCATGTTCCAACTCCACCGTTCAAAGAGCAGCCATGAAAACAAAGTGCTCCCCCAGGCTTTGAGACCCACCTCAGCTTAGGAGAGGAAGAGCTGGACCCCTTGTGACCTTAGAGCTGAGGGGAAGCGGAGGGAGGCTCTGCCTATGGACTGTCCATGGTGGGGACAGGGTCCCTCAGCACCCAAATGACAGACAGTGCTCCCACAGGACGGCCATGAGCTCAGTTTGTTCTACAGCAGGGGAGGGGTTTGCAGCCCCAGCCCAAGTGTTGCCCCCTCCCCTGTGCCCTGAGGTGCCCGGTGGCAAGACCCTATATGTGGGAGCTCTTCCCACACATCCCCCAGGCATCAATAGTCAAGAAATTCCAGGAAAAACCCAAAATGCTTGGATTTTGCTGGTGGAAGTGCAGTTGTCAGAGACCCCATGGTGGCACAGATCCAGATGGGATGAAACCTCACCCTCAGGGTCCACTGATGCCCAGAGGGAGCCAAGGGATGCTGAGCAGCACGACGGATGGAACAGGGCAGAGGTAGAGGAGTGGGGAGTGCTGCAAAACCCACTACCATGGCCATCCCACTTGGGCCATGTGCAGCTCCTTTGGAGAGATCCCCATACAGGGAGAGCCACTTTGCTGGGATCCTCCATCCAAGGGGAGCTATCTTGCTGAGATCTTCCATCCAAGGAGAGATACCATACTGGGATCCTCCATCCAAGGACAGCTACTTTCTTGGCGTCCTCCATCCAAGGAGACCTCCCTCAGCAAGACTCTGTGCTGTCCCTCCTCAGGGTCCAGCTGCCCTTGGGGCACTGCCTTGGCTGAAGGGACAGTACCTCTGCATGGCTGCCCCCATCTTGGGAGGTTGCAGGAGATGGGAGTGGAAGGGGACCTTGGGAGGAGCAGCATGGGTGTGGGGATGGATAGGGATCAGGAAGGTTCAAGCCAGGCTGAGGGGATGGGCAGAGCTGGGAGGAGTGAAGGCAGGGGGGCTATGTGATTTGAGCTGGGACTCCAGGCCATGGGAGCTGGACCTGCTGGAGGGCTGTGTGGAGGCTGGGGGGGATGACGGGCCGAGGTGCACTCCGGGGCTTTGTGTGCACAGCTCGCACAACAGCTGCTGGCAGTATGGTTGGCTCCAAAGCTGGTGTTGACAGTCCTTCACTTTTATGGGAACTAAATTTACCCAGACACACGCAAAATCAAAAAAAAAAAAAAANAAAAACAAAAAAAAAAAAAAAAAAAAAAGAAGGGAAAGAAAAAGATGGGGGGGTTGGAATTAAAATAAATTGCAGCAGCGCCGGCATCTGCTCCTTTGTGGCGCAGTCTGGGTTACGGAGAGGGGAGGAGAAGTCCCCGAAAGGGAGTAGCACTGGTGTTTACTGCAGCCCCGAAACATCCCCCAGTTGCGAGCCGAGTGTGTTTTCACCGTGTTGCCTCAGGAATGCTTGACATCCAAAATGCCAGAGAAATGTACCCGCTCGGTGGAAAATGAAAGCCCGACCATTTTCCGTGGGCTGGTCAGCGGGCGTGCTCGCGAGCTCCGGGGCAATAATGCACTGCGTTGTGTCCAGAGGAGATCTGTCACGAGCAGAGAGGCTCCAGCAGGACAAGAACACGGTCCTTGAAGCTTTCACCTTCTTCCTTTTAAGACGCCCTAGAACTTTTCTTTAAATATTTGGTTATTTTTTTTCTCTTCTGTTCCTTCCCAGCCCCCACACTGGGGTGGTGGTGTTCTCCTTGGGTTGGTCGGTTTCTTGCGTTTGGATGCCTTGTCTCCTCCAAGTGCAAGGCAGCAGACCCAAAGCATAGGCACAAGATGGGACTGTCCGTTTGGTTGGCTACAAAGATTTCCAGGTTGAGCCTCCCAAAGGTGGTTCTTTTAAAGGCAGCCAGCACTGAGTTCAAAGAGTGAGAGCCGCACAGCCCGGGTGTTGCACACTCGTATCTCCATCAGCAAGCTCGGCAGCATGGGCATGCCCTGTCTGATGAGCAGGCATGGGCAAACTTGTGTTCCCAAGGTGTGCACAGCGTGGCTGGTACTGAGGGGTGTCTCTTTGTCCTGGCTTGGAAGAGCCGGGATGCTGGCAGGTCCGGTGCCGGCTCAGCCCCAGGGGTGTGGAGGCATCCAGGAGAGGGTCCTGCCACCAGCACACATCCTCCTGCTGCAGCATCACCCGGCTCCTGGGCGGCTTTAAGTGCCTCTCTGCAACAACACAGACCAGGCCCGATCTTCCATTCAGAAGATGAAAAAACATCCTTATTTTTACATATCGCCACCACTTTCATGGCCATTTAACACTGTAAACAAACTTTGCAGCCACGGTTTACAGAGCGCCTGCTTGTCAGCAGGGTTTGTCTGCTGGCCCCCCGGCAGCTGCAGATGCACGCTGCTCCCCGAGCTGTTTGATTAAACTGGTGCCCAAACAGAGGAGCTGAGGGAAAGGTTTTGATGGTTTTGCATGTGGCTGGAGCGGAAGAAAACCAGCGCGAGTGGGCACAGTTTGCAGGAGTTCAGGAGATCTCTATTTTTAGCCTCCTGCCGTCTGATTTTTCCAGATGACAAGTGCGCCGCTCTTTCTAAAAATTGAATTCTTCTCGGGTGTTTTTGGTTTGATCCCTAATTTTTTCATTAAAAGGGAGATGCTGAAAACAATTAGGCATTTTTTAAAAAAATTGTAGCAAACAGTTTCTTTTGCTTCATTCAGCTGCGATGTGACTGGGGCCAGAAGTTATGCCCTGGGCGGAGGTGGGAAACCAGGATGGCTGGCGCCCATTTGGCATTTAGTGGGTGTGTAAAATGAGTGAAAATTATGCCAATCTGGGAGTTATTCTCCAAGGAGCAAGCGCAGCCTCTGAGATGAACTCTGAAGTCAATAGCAAATCATTTCAATGTCGGCTGAAGCGACAGCGGGACGGATGTGTGCTAGGGTGATGGGTGCTTCATGGTCTCTTTTTTGTGAATAGGAGCCATGGCTGTGCACAGTGAAGGAGAAATTCTGATGGCAAACCCAGTGGCTGCTGCACATAGTCTGCAGCATCTCAATAAGCCCATAACTTTGCTCCTTCACAAGTCACAGAAGGTTGGTCACACACTGGACTGCTACAGCCCCAGTGTCACCAGTGTGTGTGGAATTCATGCTGGTGCTTTCCCATCGGATCTCCAGCTCCTGGAGTCACGAGATGTGCCAAGGGTTTCTGGTTTTGCCAGGTCATGTCCCAGGCCTCCCCGTTGTGGAGGAAACTGGTCCCTCAGGAAGGAAGTGCAAAGAACCTAAATGTGTTTAATTACTGCCTGTAATCAGAGCTCTGGGTGGCTGAGCAGACCCCTGGCACTGCAGGTAGCACCCCTGGCTGCAAACCCGAGTGACACCTCAAACCAGTACGGTGTGGTTAATGTGAGGGTCAGGGAACATCCCTCTGGTGTGCTCCCGCAGCCCCTGGGGAGGCTCAGCCAGGGGACAGCTCGGATGCGACCCAAGGTGCAGGGGACCACAGCCTCCATCATCCCCTCTGCATCCCAGCGGGCTCCAGCCCTGCGGCCCGGCGCGGTCCCACGGAGCGGCGGGNGCCCCGAGGCGGCGGGCACGCTCCTCCGCGGGACTTCAAAGCGGGCTCCTTTGTGTGCGGGCGTGTCTGTCCCCCTCCCCTCGGTACGGCTGCTCTGATCGATGTGACATCACCTAGAGACGACGCGGGGGGACCAGACCCCGCCATTGTCCCCGGGCTGGGAGGCGATGTCCGTCTCCTAGGAGGTGGGAGCTGGGGCTCGCAGGCATGCTTTCATCTCCTGACCTGCCCCGCTGGCGAGAGGGCTCCTCCTTGGGAGAGGCGTCCCCACTGCACAGCAGAAGGGACACGAGTGAGAGACAGACCCGCTCACAATGTTTAAAGACATCATTAAACGCCCCCAGCCTGGGCGCCTGCCCCTGCCAGCTACACCCATCTGTTGCTTCTCATTAAGGGGAGGCAGCTCCCTTCGGAGGGTGCGTGTGAGCCTGTGTGGGTGCTCTGGGCCCTCCTCACCACCCCCCACCTCTGCCCCCCAGGAGCAGGAGGGAGCTGCTGCACTGGGAGGGATGCAGGGACAGGGATGCGGGGGGCTCTGGGTTGTCCGAGGGTGGCAGGGAGGAGGAGGTGGCCGTCCTGCCCGGGGTCTGTCATCTCCCAGGCTGGGAGAGAAAAGGGGTCCCCAGGCTGGATGGCAGAGGAGGAGGACTCTGCCTGGGCAGGGGATGGAGGAGGGCAGAGGAACCAGTTTCTTTCTGAAAAGGCCAAAAACCTTTACTGGTCTTTTTATACCCTTAGGGGGGCAGGGGTCCTGTGGCCAGGGCAGTGACCAGGGACCCCTGGACTTTCTTGTGCTGTAGCAGGAGCAGAGGGGACATCAAGGGGCAGTTCCTCACACAACCTGGAACCCTTTCCTTCCTGCTGTGGAGGAAACCCCCCAAATCAGTTGATGAAGGGGGGGTTCTCCTCACCTTCCACCTTCAGAGAGGCAGGTGGAGGGGTGGGATTGGGGAGAGAAGAAGACTTTCTGTTTCAGAAGCTGGCTGGAAGGGAGGAGCAAGCACGGGCAGGAGGAGACAATACAGACGTGGTGCCACCACCTTGGCCACAGCCAAGGGCAGGTGGCAAAGTCACCACGACAAAGGCCAAGTGACATTTTGATGCCTGGTCCTTGCCTTGGCTGCCCACCACAAACATCTCTCTGGGAGGAGGACACACTTTCTGGCCAGGAGGGCTGGTCTGCCCTATCATCTGCTATTTGAGAGAGGTGCCAACACCCCACACAATGCCTGACTTCCCTCAGGGTTGTGCTGGGGCAGGGTCCATCCTCCTCCATAGGGCAGGGCACCCATCCATAGCACCCAGTCCCAGTTTTGGGCAAAGTGGGTGTCCCACCTGGGCCCAGGCAGGCGTACTCCATCCGTCAGCAGCAGCTGAGAAGGCAGGGACCCCACTCCGTTGTCATAGCCCTTTGCCTCTTTTTCTGTGCTCCGGGCCTGTGGCCACCACCCCAGTGAAAGGGACAATACCAGCAGTTAAACCAGGGGTCCTACCATGCTGGACCTCAGGGCTCTGCACAGCACACCCCTGTCCCTAGAGTGGGAGACACCTCTGTGACCACCCTGTCTGATACAACTTTGGAAGATGTCTGGGGAGCATCCCCTAGAAGGTGGTTTCCATGCATAATGAGGTCAGGGGACTTGACCCTAGCAGTGCCAGCAGGGCAATGTCCCCATCCACCCAGCACAAGGAACTGGACAGTTGGGTTGGGGTCAGGTGAGGGGAAGTGCCCAGTCAATAAGATGGGTGCACGTGAGGGGTTAGATGGAAACGTGGAGAGGAAGGGACAGCAGTTTGAAACCTCAAATGCAAAGGGATTCCTGTTCCTGCCATGATTGTCTGGGACCATCCTTACAGACCTACTGCCACTGCTGGTGCCCTTCCCCATTTCCCCCAAGAGTGCCACTGACTTGCCACAGCATCTTCACTGCAGGCAGGAAGGTGGGGTCTGGGCTTGGACAGTCAAAGCTCCCCTTGATACTGGCCATAAACGCATGATGCTCCAACATAATGAGGGGCTTGATGATAATGATTGAAGCCATCTCCTGTGAGCATGAAGGCCTGAGCTGAGGAGACCACTTCACTCTTCCACCCCCATGGTTGTTCTCAGAAACTCATGCCAAGGACTGGGTGCTGATGGAAGCAGATGAGCACAGAGCATGGCAGGACTGCTCAGGCTCACACCAGAAGCAGGAAGACCTTCACTGTCCATTTTCCCATGTCACCCAACAGAAGATCTAGCAAGCCTTGCCACGTGGGCAGCCTCCCCAGGAGGGCTTCGTAAAGCAGCCCTGTTTTGCAGTGACTCAGAGTAGAGTGGGTTTGCCCCCACTTGGTGAAGCTGTTCCCTTCTGAGCCGTGTGGGGAGAAGGTGAGGCAGGAGGGGTGAGCTCTGGCCAAGCACCAACATCTCCTCTGCCCCCAGAGTCACACAACCCTATAGCCAGAGTATCTCATGCCATGTTCTGCCTGACCGCAGTGGTGAGATGCCCACGCTGAGCAGTGACAGGGCTCTCCCAGGCAGAGGTTGAACATCTGCATCTTGTGTAGTGCTGGACAAGACCTCAGATTCTGCACTTCACCACTAGATGAATATTCTTGGAGGCACAGGGCATCCCTGCCTCGCATGAGGAAGAACATTGGGAAGACAAATTGTGCAGGGACTGGGCTTCCATCACTTTTCAGGTCTGCAGGTGGTGCCCTAAACTGGTGTTGCTGGGTTGTGCTGTGAGGGAGTCTCTTGTACCATCCAAGGGAGGGAGGTCTGCAGAGCTAGAGTGAGGTCTCCAACCCTGACAGCGTGTGCAGGGCCGACATGCAGGGAGGGTTTTTATCATGGTCTGTACTTGGTGACCCAACACCAGCATGTCACACTGCCTGGGACCTACCAGCTTGGCAGACGAGCACAGAAATGCCCATAGCTTCCTTCTTCTGCCTCCACGGCACGGTGGTGCTCAGGCTGCAGGAGCAGGACAGGGTGGCAGGAGCTGAATTGCTCCTCCAGCCAGTCTCTCTTGGTGCATGCTGCCCTAGCAAGCCCAGGCTGTCCCATGAAGTGTGGGACACACTTTGGAGGCTCTCTGATCTTCCTGATTGCCTTCCTGGACCACCACAACGCACTCACACTTCACACCCACATGGTGGACTGGGGCTGTGCCCACACCCACCAGCTTGTCAGGGGGTGGCCAGCCCCCCCGTTGAGCTTGCATCTCACCGAGGCATTTTGCACCTTCTTCTCACCCAGCCACCCCCGGGGTGCAGTGAGGACCCGTCCATGCTGGAGAGCAGAGACCTCTTGGGATAGAGCTGTCATGGCCACTCCTGCATTTGCAGAACAAGACAAAGTCAATCTACGTTATTTGCTGTTGGGATTAACTCGCAGGGGAAGCTCTTCTTGGAAAGGACTGGGCTTAATTATCAGCACATTGTTAGCTAGCAAGCTATCTCCAAAGCCGGGAGGCTCTGAGCCCATGCCATCAGCCACTTCTAACGAGGTGGGCTGTAGTTTACCTGGGAGATTTGCAGTTTCTGATGGGCAGTGCAATTCTCCATGGTGTGAAGGAATTGAGCAATTGCTGCTAGGTAATGTCATCTGCACCTCGCAGGAAAAAGAGACCCAGAACCTGAACATAGTTCTGGAGAGGCTGCTGCACATGTGGAGTGGGGAAGAAGGTGATTTGGGTGCATCATATACAGCCAGAGCACACTTAGATGGACATCTCATGTCCACCCTGGACCTCCAAAGAGTGATGTGCATGAACATTCTTCTGTGCTGGTGGCCTCAGCTTGCACTCTGCACACTCCAGCTGGGGCAGCACGGACCAGCAGTGAGCCGAGGTGTGTTGTCATCTTCTGAAGGCATGGCAGGAGAGTCTTAGAAGCTTTGAACTATTGGTCTGAGTTCTACTGCTGGGCTTCCTGCCTGCCTTCCCCTAGTTCTGCTCTGACATGCATGGGATGAGATCTGCTCCCAGACACAAGTGTGTGGGACTCAGCCAAGCAGCCCCCATATCTGCCCAACAACCGAGCTGGGTGCTGGGCTCACTGGGAATGGGGACTTGTCACGAGTCCCTTGTGGGAGGAAGTGCTGTGGTACTGAATGTTTTATGTCCATCCCAGAAGAAAACGTGGTTATAAAGGTGTGGGAAGCCATGTTCCAGTGACAACAACAGGAGAGGAAGCCTGAACGAGATGGCTTAGGATTGGACTCTGTTGATAAAGCCATATGGGAAAGCTGCCAGCCTGATTTCATAGAATCACAGAACCACGAATCGTTTGGGTTGGAAAAGCCCTTTCAGATCATCCAGTCCAACCGTTAACCCAGCACTGCCAAGGCCACCACTGCCTCATGGCCCTCAGCACCACATCTACACGGCTTTTAAACACCTCCAGGGATGGGGACGCCACCCGTGCCCTGGGCAGCCTGGGCCAGGCTCTCACAGCCCTTTGGGGCAGGAATTGTCCCTCAGATACAACCTAAACCTCCCCTGGACACCTTGAGGCCATTCCCTCTTGTCCCATCACTTGTTCCTTGGGAGCAGAGACCGACCCCCCCTGGCTCCAACCTCCTCTCAGGGAGCTGCAGAGAGCAGAAGGTCTCCCCTCAGCCTCCTCCTCTCCACGCTGAGCACCCTCAGTTCCTCAGCTAATCCTAGTAAGACTTGGGCTCCAGACCCTAATTTCCCATAGCAGCAGCAAGGAACAGACTGGAGATCCAATCTGGAGCAGAGCAGATGTGAGCCGAGCAGGTCTGGAGGAGCTTGCCTGAGTCAGCATGAGCAGGACCAGTGTTTTGGAGGTCACTGGACCCCAGAACAGCAGCAGGTGATCCAAAATGATGCCGTGGGATCCTACGCCTTCCCACCATGCCAGCCAAGCCAGATCTCCCCTGGGCAACTGATGTGCCTATTTCATAGAGTCACAGAACCCCAGAGTGGTTTGGGTTGGAAGGGACCTCAAAGCTCACCCAGTGCCACCCCCTGCCATGGGCAGGGACACCTCCCACCAGACCAGGTTGCTCCAAGCCCCATCCAACCTGATCTTGATGTTACAAGATTTGATGTTGCAAAGATGCCCAAAGGAAGAGCTGCATCCTCAGGAGTCTGTCCAGAGCAAGTGGTGCATCTGACACAGTCGCTGTGACAAAATTGCAGAGAGTGACTGATTTGTGATGATTTTGGGTTTGTTTTTTTTTTAAACCAAGAGAACCTAAGTGAGATTCATGCTCTGGGGAGCACCCCCTCACCCCGGGACCCTGACACCCCGGCCCCCCGAGGGTTTTGCAGCTCTCACTGCTGCTGGGACACGTGCTGGGATCTGTCAGTCCCTCTTTCTGTGCAGCAGGAGGACGTTAGCAGGGCAGGGATTGGGAATGGCCCCGTGTTTTGCTTGGCTTGAAGGAGGAACCCTTGTAGTGAGGGAAATGGGGGCAGTAAAAATGACTGTTTGGGTAGAGAGGGAGGTGCTTGGGCCAAGGAGCTGATGTCAAGGCACTGGGGGCTGTGGGACTCTTCCCCTGGCTTGGCTGGGCTGTGATGGAGGAGGAGACGGGTGGCCCGTGGCACCGGCAGAGCCCAGGAGACCGCGCTGGCAGCACCCGAGCTGCTGCCCTGGGAGGTGATGATGTCTCTGGGTTGAGATTCCCAGCAGGATGCGGAGCCCTGGCCCTGCCTGCAGCTCCTCTCCTCCCCTCCTCTCCTCTCCATCTGGTCTCTCCTGAGCTTCTGTTTTGGCCACTTCTGCTCTTCCCCTTCCTCCCCTGCCCCACACCCTGCCCTCCCGGGACCCGAGCTGGGGGGCAGGCAGCGAGGGGGGGGTTAACTGCAGCACAGCCCTAATGGGATCCAGCGCCTCTATCTCCAGCTCTGGCAGCACTGGCTGCCGTTACCATGCTAAATTGTATCTGTGCTTCAAGGAAGAAAAAAAAAAATATTAAAATCTCCCATGCTGTCTCTCGAGCTGGCTTTAAAAAGGATTACACATCAATACCCAGGCACCCTGCTCACCCCCACCCTCCGCCACCATTGTTCTGGCGAAGGCGCTCCGCTCGCTTTGATGATGATCACTGGCAGGGTTTCAAAACGATGTATTATAAAATCTTAAAAAAAAAAAAAAAAAGAAAGAAATCCAGTTGCCATAACGTAATGCAGATTTTTGTCACCGCTCCACGGCTTCTGCTTTCAATTTCCAGTGAGGGGGAGAGACTCGGTCGCAGTCAGATGGAGACCAGCTCGCATCCCCACTCCGTGGGCCCCCAGGCAAAATCCCTGGAATTTGTTCCTTACTGTTTGAAGGCAAAGCCGAGGGAGGAGAGTGCAGAGGGGAGAGACGGGGGAGAAAAGGAGGTGCCAGTCCTCGGGCAGATAGGCACAAACCCAAGCCATGCGTCCTTAGAGCTCGCCCTGGGCTCAGCACACCTGAGCAGGGCTGGGAAAGCTCATGGAGGAGCGGTTTTTCATGGAGAGGTTGAGATTATCATCCCACAGGCCATCGAGCAGTGATGCGGGGTCTCAGCCTGGCTTTAGGCTTTTGGTGTAGCCTGTCTGTCTGTCTGTCTGTCTGCCCTGCCTCGAACCAAGCGGCTGCGCTTTGCTCCCACTGAGCACCTGCCACTGGGAGCAGCCAAGCATCAGCCCGGCCACAGCCCTCCAGTCTGGGGACTGGGAGATCGCAGGCAGGCAAGAAGGGCCAAATAATGTCTGCAGGTAAAGCTCCAGCTCCGACAGCTCAGTGGGGCTGTTTGGGTGGAACCTCATCCCGCGGAGACCGGGGCAGGTACCCCAGTGCATGGCACTGGCACTGGCACTTCCCAATTCACCTCCCTCTGCTACCTCAGAAGAAGGTTTTGCAGCTGCAGAGGTGCTGGGATAGTATTCCTGAGCATAAAAAGACCTGGGATGCTTCTGAAAGAGCTGCTGGAGTCTCCCCTCGGAGCATGGAGATCAGGTGGGCTTTCCCCAGGCTTGCAGCCCCAGCGTGAGGTTGCCACACACGGTCATTGCCATGAGGGGAGGGACACTTTGCAGTTCTCCAAGTGAAGCATGCCTCACATTTTTGGAGGAAAGGAGCTGTTCTTGAATAGTTGAGAATTTTCCAGGATTCATCTCACAATACTGTGAACACTGGGCAGCCCTTGTCCCAGGGCAGAGGGACGTGCTGGGGTCCATGGCTCAGATGCACCCTCTGCCATTGCCAGGTTGGATTTGGAGCCAGTCCATCAGGAGCTTCCTGGGCTACAAAGGTTTCCTGGGGACCAAAAGCAATGTTTCACTTGTGGGACTTTTCTTGCCCTGGTGGCACCTGAACAGACTGCATGGGGAAAGCCTCTGGAGTTTAATCGTGTCCTGAGGGACCCTCACTCCTCCTGCCTCCAGAACAGACCTCACTGGACTTGCAGCTTCCCAAGTAGGAACTGCATCCAGTAACTGGAGAGCTCCAGCAGACTGGGGAGAAAGGGGGAATATTTTGGCTTTGCTCTTGGGGAAGATACATGAGTTTTTGCAGAGGCTTTGGTTTTGGAAGGGTTAACCATCTTCCACTGAGAAATACTGACCCTACCTGTAGCATGCAAAAGTGGATACAAGTCATCTCCAAGCTTAACATCTTCATACGTGGAAGCCTTGCACGTATTTTACTGGGGACAAGAGCACTGCTGGATCTCAGTGCTCATGAAGAGCTTCAGTGTAGGAGTACGTGGTCATCCTGTGATTGATAAAGCTGTGGTTAGTTGGTAGGCAGCTGAACACATTTAAAAACATAAAATGACCCCTCCACCCATTGCAGGTGTCAAGAAAGTCCTGACCAGAGCTGTCACTGCCCCTCATGGTCCAGGAACGTCCCTAACTGGTCCTCTATGGCTGCCACCTCTTGGCTGGTGGCTGACATCTCCAAATGGTAGTGGTCTGGAAGGTCACTCTGCACTCTTGTTTCCTGGGTCTCTACCAAGGACCACAGAAAACTGTCCAGCCTGGCCATAGCTGCTCTTCTTCCCCACCCCTCAGCCCCTGTGTGTCTCCAGCTTGCCCTCTCTCCCAGTGCTGACCCTGCGGGTGGGTGCAAAGAGTACAACTGGGGGATGACTTGGTGGAAAACATCAGCTTCACAGCAGCAGCTCTGAGAGCAGTCCCTGCCATCTGATCCTAAAAGGGAGCATTTTTTGGAGACTTATGAGCCCGTGCAAACAGGGCTTTATAAGGCAGCATCACTAATATGGAGCGTAACCTTCCTGCCCACAAACATCCTGATCCCCTTTCTGGTGTGACTTTGGCTTTGTAAGCCAAGCCAATCTGATCAGGAAAATCCTGGGGAGAAAACAAACAAGGAGCCCCGGGAGGAGGCTGGAAGTCCAAAACCAGAGTCAGAGCAGATGTTGTTTTAGTAGACAATGATGCCACAGATGTGCCTTGGCCGGGTGATCCGTAAGGACGCGGCAGCCTGGCCAAGGGGCAGAGGGGGCTTTGTCCTGCTTCAGCCCCTCTTCCCTCAGCAACCACGGGGTCAGGCTTTAGGAGCATCAAGGAGATGGGGGAACCCTCTGTGTCACCCTTGGTCACCCCTCCTTCCCCCTCCCCGGGCCATAAGATGGCATTTCAGGGTCAGCTGCTTTTGTCCCAGCCCCGGTGCCAAAGGTTGTGGAAACCCCTTTTTCCCAGCTCGGCAATGCCCTCTCCTCCCAGCCACACCGTCTGCAGGTCCATGCAGGGGGGAGAGGCCAAAGCCCCAGGGAAAGGACTCCTTTTTAAAAAATTTTATTTCCCTTCCACTTCTCAGCACTGCTGCAGCCGTGTCCATCCCGTGCCCGTCCCCATGCCCCCCCCTCCGATAATGAGCTGTTGTCTTGTGCAGCATTGAGAGCTAAGTAAGCATGAAAAATTGGAACAATAAAGAAGTAGTTCTGGGACAGCAAAGCCCCTTGTTTGACAAGGCTAATTCCACACCCCCCAGCCTCATTTTCTTTCAGCCACCTTCCCCCTCCTCGCTCCTCCTTTATTAAATGAACTGGCTTTTATTGGGGTGGAAGCTGGGTTTCCTTTTCCCCTCTCGCCTCCCCCTCTGTTCACATGTAATTTGGAGAGTTAATCTCCTCAGGCAGGAAATGTTGTTTCTTTCACTCTTTCTCACCAGCCCTTTCCATTTGGCTCTTTTAATTGGGGCCCAGACCAAGGAAATGGCCACACCACGGATCTCGAGCAGGAAGAGGCTTCTCCGGAGGGGCCCTGAGCATCCCTTCCCTTTCCCCTTCAGCAGATGCACCCTTCAGCCAGGGTTGGGGGCACCCAGCTCCCCTCAGCCAGCTGGGCACCCCACTGGCCTGGGCAAAGCTGGCCTGGAGGTGTTGGTTGGCATTTCTCCTTCTTTTCTGAATTCCTGCTTCAGGTCAAGTCACCCAAGGGTTTCAAGACACAACATCACCCAGGCTCTCCAGCAGTATGGAGGCACTTGGCTGCCAATATTTCCTTGGAATCTCTTAGAAAGACATGCCATCGTAAAACCTCGTGGAAATTCTCCAGATTCTTCTTGATGCTTTGCCCCCAGTTTCTTCTAAAGAAATTAATTCTGTTTTAATGAAAAATAGAGAGCTGGGTTTCTCCCCCCACCCTCTCTCTGTCTTGTCCCTGCAGGCTGAGGAGATTCACAGCAGCCCCTCTTGCTCGCTGGGCGTGTGTGGGGCACGTGGCCCAGTGTGGACATTACCTTGGGTGGTGCTGGGGAATGCAGCTCGTGGTAGAAGAAACCATAATTGATCGTACGATGAGACCAGGTTGCTCCACACTCACTAGATGAGGGTCCCTTCAGAAAACACAAGTAAAATGGCAATTCATGCTTCACTTCAAGGCAGGGCAAGACCATGTTGAGCTTGTTTTTAATAGAGCATCCCAGGAAGCCCCTGGAAACTCATGGGAGAAACCGTTCCTAGAGCAGAGCAGGGGTAGGCTCTCAGAACCTGCAGCACCCTCTGAAGATGCTGGCTTGGTGAGCACCAGCCTGTGCAGGGAAGCACGTGGAGGCCTGAAAGGCTTGAGATGGGAACAGCTGTCAGAGCCTGGTGTGCTGCTTTGAGCAAGATCCTGCTTCCACTGAGCCCTTCAGATGGCAAAATGTGCTGGGGACAAGGCTCTGGGACACCCTTCGTGCCTCCAGCTCCAGCCCTTGGCTGCTTCCAGCTCCCCTGGAGACCTGGACGGGGGGGGGTGGAGTGTGGCTGCTCCTGGGCAGGGCTGGGAGAGCTCCCTCAGCCAACAACAGGCTGGGAAGCCCTGGAGACTCCAGTCTCCTCCTAACCACAGTCTGGCCTGAACATTCCCAGCTATCTGGCAGTGAAACGCTCTTGGATCGCTCCTTGGCACTTTTCATCACTCCCAACAGGGCAGTGATTCATGGCGGGAGGCTAATCATCATTAAACTCCCTCATCCCTCTATGGACAACCTCTGGTGGAGGGCATGGGCTGAGGCAGCACCTTCGTCACCTGCCATCACCCCCGGGACTTGGTGCCAGTGCAGATGGCATCAGTGTCCTGCACCAGTGGGGACACAGAGAGCCCTGTCCGTGCTCTCTGGCTTCAGGCACTACCTGGGAAGGAGAGGTTTGGCAGGGGGTATGCAGTCTGCTGCAGGAGAGTCATCACCCTGCTGCACCCTGCACCCTGCACCCTGCACAGGCTGATGGCCACAGGGCACCTGGCTTAGAACCTTGCTGGGAACAACGGGCTGCTGAGTGTGACACCCACGGCAGAAGGTCTGAGAAAAGCAGCTGGACTTTAGGACTGGGTAACCAGATCCTTGGCATGAATTGATGCTGTCCTGGAGAGAGCAAAGCTTTGCTGCTCCTTACTGAGTGAGTGTCCAGGCTCTGGAATGGGAGGCTGGGTGGGTGTCTGGAGGACAGCGATACCTGGAATGGGAATATTCTCACTCAGATGTGAACCCAGATGTGTCCAGATGGAGGGAAGGGAGATGTCACTGCAGGCAGAAGTAACTGACCCGCAGGCTGCCTGCCATCTCCTCTGTCACCTCTCTGGGGACAGTCTCAGCCCAGTGAGGACCTCAGTCTCCAGGGAGCTCAGCTCCCACAGAGTGCATGAACCAAGGGGACAGGCTTTTCAGAAGAGTTTTTTAGGCAGTGTGGAAAATCCTGCTCCTCCCTGTGCCTCTGCAAGGGGACTCGGGAGCCGTGCCCAGGCTTTGCCTGATGCTGGCTGTGGAGCTTGCATGGGTCATGGGTCACTGCTCCAGCCACAGGGCTGCACTGACACTGCTGTAACCCCCTGCACAGGTACTGAGGAGTGCTACACCTCTGTGTGTACCTCACTAGCATCTGGGTGGATGTGGATGGGGTTCCTTTTACTTCAAGCAAAGCAAACTAAATCCCAGCAGCATCCCCTTGGGCTGGCCAAGGTGCCTGGCTCTGCTTCCAGGGCAGCCTCAGCCCTACACCTACACCTCCCCGAAGCTTGAGCACTTGGAGCCAGGTGAGAGAGCTTGTGCCAGGCTCTGGTCACGCTGTGGGAGGCAGAGGAAGGCTGTGTGCCCCGCTGGGGGCCTCTGGTGCTGGGCAGGGTGAGCAGGAGTCTCCCTGCTGCAGGGACAGGCAGGGTGCACCCGCCGTGGTACCACAGCATCACCTGTGGCTGCACACTGGGCTGTGGGATCCAGGCACATGTGGGAAGCTGAGCTCTTCAGGCCCATCCCCAGGGGCCTTGGGAGACTGCTCATGGCTCAAGGCTCGGACTGGGAACAGGCAGCAGTGGGCACAGCATAGGGACAGGGGCAAAGGGGCAGTCCAGGGACTCAGAGGGGTGACATGAGTCTGCTGGGTACAAGTCAAGCCTTTTGATGGTACCTGGGTGTGATAGGGGAGGATAACAGGGTGGAAAACCTGCAGCAGAAGCTTCTCCTCGCAGACCCTGGCTGAGATGGAACCAGCCCTGGGTCAGGACAGTGCTGCTGAGTGGGAGCTGCAACACGCCTGGCTGAGCATCACTGCTGGGGGGACACCCCCAGGCCTTGCCCTGATGCGTGGGGGATATGGGACAATGTGTCTCACCCAGCTCGCTGCTCCGGAGGGCAGGGAGGAGAGGGTTAACCCACTCCCCCAGGACCTTGGCGCTTGCAGAAGATGCTGCCACGCTCTCCAGCTCACCGCCTGCCGCCTTCCCCCTCCTTCCCCTCTGCCCCTCGGAGCTCTGAATAGGGAATTAGTTTTGCCTGCGTTTAGACCTCTTAATTAGCTATTCTTTTTGCCGGGCTGGGGAAGAGGAGGGGCGAGAGGAGACCCTCCTGCACCCCCAGCTGAGCCCTGGCCCTGCTCCTGGAGCAGCACAAAGGAGCCCAGCAGGCAGAGCCATCGGAGGGCGCTGGGGACGCCAGGACCTGTCAAAGCTTGTTTCCCACCTTCCAGAGCCAACCTTTTCTGTCCCAGCCAGGAGACAGCCTGCCTTAATTGGGCTGAAAATCTAATCATTTGTACCTCCGGGCCTGGGAAGGGGGCAGGGGCGGGCGTGCGGAGCCTGCAGCCCCGCAGTGGGGCTGGGAGGATGCAGGCGGCGGGAGGAGGGACGGGAGCAGGGACGAGGGGGAAGCATGTAATGGGGAAAGGCAGGATGGAGATGAGGCAGGGGAGGCGGGAAAAGAGTCCCAGAAAGTGTATGGGCTTGTGGGGGAGCTGAGAGGGCAGAAAAATTATTTTTTAAGGAAGTAAATGAAGAGTCATTCCTTTGAAAAGGAAAACAAAAACAAAACAAACAAAAAAACAAAAACAAAAGTGAGCTGAAGGGTGGAAGGGAAGGAGAGCAACAAAACACACATTAGCATCTGATCCCCATCTGCTCTCACTCGACCAAGGCTGCCCTTGCCATCCTCCTGTGTCCCAGCAGCATCCTGAGCCTGAGACACGCGCTCACCACCGGCACTGTGTGTGCATGGCCCCGCTCCTCTTTCAGCATCTGCTTCCTTATTACAGCTTTGGCATTGCTCTCCTGCCCCTTGGGTGCCAGGGACTTACCTCTCCCACCTCAAAATAACATGCACAAGCCTTGCTCAAAAGAGAAGAACAGGGGACACCATTCCCAGGGACACGGCGTGGCTCCTGCCAGCACTCCCGTGGGGGCAATGGCTGCTCCAGCAGCTGTGCTCCACACCAGTTCAGCTGAAGCTTTTCCGAAGCTCAGGCTGCCCGTGTTGCCCGTGGTATTGGGGCAGGGTGGGGAGGTGCCAGCCAGCGTGCTAAGCTGTGTTCAGCTCAGTCCCCATGGCTTTGCCACCTACCTGGTATGCACTGGCCAGGTTAGCAGGGGAGGAGCAGCCCCGGGCCCCTTGCACCTTCCAATGCTGCTCCTCTGCTTGCACCACTCACCCCTTCCTGCTCTAAACACCTTCACACGGTGGCTGGAGGACTCCCCGCACTCAGGCTGACTGTTTTTAGGGGCAGCAGCAGAGGACAAGCCTGCGAGGAGTGCAAGCACACGCAGACCATCCCAGTTGCTCGTGTCTTTCAGCACAGGTCCCTCAGTGTGGGATGTTTTCCCTGATAATCTCAAACCACACTTCTTTAACTGCTCTCTTTCTAAAGGGAAAACACTTCATGTCTCTAAAATGATGCACACAAACCAGGGTTCTGAGTGTGCGTGGTCCCTCTCCTGGGTTTTATGAAAAGAAATAGTCTTGTCCCCACAGTTCCTTCACCAGATCCTCCAAGCTTTGGACTTTATTCCTCAAGACAGTGTCTTATTCATTTCTCATCTTTTTATTTTTTTTCATGATGATCTATCAAAAAAACAAAACCAAAGTTCAAACCCAAAGTCTTTACCAGGATTTTATTCCTTCTCCTTCCATACGGGATCCAAACCTTTGTGTTCTTGCAAGGGAGGGCAAAGGGAACACCCTGACGAGCAGGCTCTGCAGAAGTCCCATCCACACAGCACCTGCTCCCACACTCCCTGCTTAAACCAAACCTAGGGCACAATAACAAGTGCCACACTAGAGGGTACCACTGGGCAAGCAGGAGGGGTGGAGGCATCACCGTAGCCCTGGTGGAGCGATGGATACACTCACAGGGTATTGCTGTTTGAAACAGCATGGAGCTGAGTTGTGGCCTCCTTGCCAGGGGCTGCTGTAGAGACAGAGAGAAAAAGGGGTCAAGAGTGGAGACTCCAGCTAGAGGAACCGGGAACCGAGAGAGAGTCTTGAAACTGAGCCCTCCGTGGTCCAGTGGATGTGAAAAACCTCCAGGGTGTAGGGAACAGGACAGAGCATTGGGGAAGAAGAGGGATGAGAGAGCCTGAAGAAAGCCCCATGGTGTGCAGGGACTGAGCCCCATGGGGATGGACCCGGGGCACACAGAGCAGTGTGAGGGGGCTGCCTGCTGCCCTGACCCAACCCATGGCACAGCCGGATCGGCTGCCCTGGGAGCTGCCAACCTGGGCAATGGTCTCAGCTCAGGCACTGACAGAGCACCGGGCATCGGTTCTGCACCAGGAGCCACTCGGAGCTGCCAGTAAGATGCCTGCAGAGTAGAGATTTGACTGCTGGGAGTCGGGAAGGACAAGTGCTCAGCAGCACCACTCCTGGCTGGGCAGGCAGGGAGGGCAGCCAAGGATGGGCTTGGTGCTCATCCATCCCAGGAGATCTTCAGTATGGGAGGAAAGGACAAGCCCAGAGGGTTCACGGGCTTGTCCGAGCACAGAGGACCAGGAACTGCTAACCTGGCAGCAGCAGCACCTCTGGCAGTTGTGTGCTATGAGGAGGGGTGTGAGCCCTGATTTCAGAGGGTTTGTTTGAAAGAGGCTGCTCGCAGGGTGAGGTGATGCAGGAGAGCACACAGCTATGCTGGGGCAGGGTGCTGGGGTCCCCAGAAATCCCACTGCTCTGCAGGGTGCCGTGGCTTGCACAAGGCATCTGCGAATGCAGCTGCAGAGAGCAGCAGAGCAGGCTGAGAGGGTCCCGGGTCAGCCGAGGTAGCTCTGTCCCAGCCAGGGAAGATGTCAAATTGCAGGCAGAGAGAGGCAGCGATCTGCCCTTGCGATGCCCTTCCATTTTCCAGCAATTGATGCCTTGGCGACTTCCTGAGCCGGGAGCGGTATGCGTGTCCCACGGAACAGCCACCACGGAGTCTGCCCTCGGTGAATTTCTCTAATCTCATTTCAAAGCCGGGTGTATTTTTGGCCTGTGTGGCATCCTGTGGCAATGAGGTCCACAATTTAATTACACGTCGCGTAGGATAGTAATGCCTTTGGTCTGCGTGGAACCCAGGGCCGGCTCGTTTCATTCATAACTTCTCCCTGCAACCTCAGCTTCCTGATTCCAGTGGAAATTAGTCAGCTAAATGCTGGGACTCCCGTGACTGGTGTCCTTTCAGCTGGAGGAGTCTTTGGAGGCACGCAGCCAGGGCTGCCCTTGGTGGGGAGCATGGGGAGTTTAAGGCGAGCAGAGTGCCCGTGCCCGGTGGGGTTGGAGGGGCTGCCCTGGGTGATGTTCTCCACCAGCCTGCTGCAGTGGGGAGAGGATCTGGGAGACCCATATGGGGCCCAGGAGATGGACCTCAAGGGCTTCATGGGTGTTGGTGTTCCTCAGGAAGCTTGTGTCACTGATCTCCAATGCATGAAGCTTGGGGCAAGGAGTCAGTGGGTGTGTGACATCAGGGTAAGGTCATGAAGAAAAGCAGGGTCACAAGAAGAGAACTGGAATGGACGTGGTAGTGCTGGAGCCTGCACCAGAGCTGAGGCAGGGGAAACCTGGAGCATCTCCTGCCGTGTTGCCCCGGACTGGGGCCACCCTGAGGAGTGCAGTAAATCGAGTGTGCCAACATACAAAATGTGCTGCTTGAATAACCGGTGTCCAAATCTTTGGAGCCAAGCTGAAGAGCTATGAAACATGACAGCCAGGGTGATAAGCTACAGGATAAGATACTTGATTTTAGTAGATTATCCCATTCAGCAGGTCCACAAAGCCTGGCTCCAGCAAGACTCCAGCAGGGCCAGGTCCCAGTCAGTGCTACGTACCTCCTGGCACAGGTACAGCAGCCTGCTTTATGTTGTCTCTTATTTGTGCTATTTTTGCTTCTGGCTTTGTGCAGGAGTCAAGAGTGCAAGAACACAGCAGGAGCCCTGGTGGTGAACAGGACATGACGGGACGAGGACTGTGGATGTCTGAAGGCACTGAGAAGCATGACTGTAAGTAGACTTGGATAATTCAAGCTGACTTGAATAATGAGGAACGTCCTTTGGTGCAGAAGGTCAATAAATCACTCACTCGCTGGACAAAAACTGCCAACCCCCTGCTGCAACCTGGAGCAGCTTCAGGTCTGGGCTTCTCATCAGTGTGGAGGGAAGGGCAGGATGCTCTCATGCAGCAAGTGCTGCCTTCCTCACTCTTCTCCATCAAGGAGCTCACACCATCTCTGTCCTCACCACGCTGCCTGCAGATGCCCACCCTGTGGTGCCAACCTGTAAGTGGTCACCTCCTCGTACCCCTTCCTCGCCTTCACCCTCCACATCGTGCATCCCCCACCAGCAGCCAAGGTGCTGGAGCAGGAATGTCTGGATGGCTCTGAATGAAATATTTTACATGAATCATTTATTGCTGGTTTTGTTAAATGCAGATCCAGGGCAATCAAGAGTTATTCTCAATTTAGGTCAAATTAAGCAAACAGTTTCCTCTGGGAAAAAGGAAAAGTTTGGAAAAGTTTGATTCCGACATCAAAAAATGAAATAATTCCTATGGATGTTTCTGCCCAGGTGGTGGAGCAGAGCTGGGAGTCTCGTGGAGATGCCAAGGGAGAGCCCAGTTACAAGGGTGCAGGCACAGTTTTCCCTCCCCAGTGCACTCCCAGCCTCTTGCAACTGGTGCTCATGTCCCCTCTCTCATGGTGTGTCCTGGACCCCATGCTGTCCAACAGCAGCCGGCTCCACGGGCAGGGGCTGCACAACCATCACCTCTGCTGGGGGCTGGAGGAAACCCTGCCTGCTGAGGAGCTGCCAGGGTGCTGGGGCCTCCTTCCTCCCCTGGCCACCACACAGGCAGGTGCTGCCCTCTCTGCCTGACAGCATCTGTCCCCACATGAGACAGAGGGCTCTGACGGTGATGATCCAAAGCTTTGGGTTTCTTTACCAGTTTTGATGAAGAAATCACTCCTGGTGGAGCCCACAGCCCACTGAGGACCCAGGCTGGGTGGGATGAAGAGGAGGGATTTCTCACCTGGGAGGAAAGGCACTGTGAAAAGTGCTAAGTCCTCACCTTGGAGCAGACATTTCACAGCTCTCCCCAGCTCGATTTTATTCCTCCCCTCTGCTCTGTCTTTGCTGCTGCCCCCTGAAACGTCCATGGGGACAAAGGCCCTGTCAAAGTGTCAGCTGTACCAAGCCCAAGCTGTTCTCATTCCCTTTGTGGCCCCCTCTGGGGCTGATAAAACACCCACAAGTTTCTAAATGCGAATCCAAGCTGCGCAGCATCTTTTGCATGGGGCGAGAGGGAGTAAAACCCCCCAAGGACCAGGCAGCAGCTCCTCACCCCCAGGAAGGGCTTCCCGGGATGGGAGGGCAACGGGAGCCAGGCTCAGCCCTGTTGCTGGTGCATCTGAACTCCGGGTGAGGGTGGAACTCCGGCGGGGGGAATGACCTGCCTGCACTGATGGTGTCTCTGCCGGGTGTAATCTTAGAGCCGGCTGGATTTGGGAAATCTCTTTCATTGCTTTAAAAAAATAAGCAAGCGACTAGACTGGAGGGTCCCGATTCACTGGGAAAATCTGAGCAAAACGCAGGCGGCTTCTCAGGTTCTGGCCCCGCCGCGCTGCACCCCCCGGGGGAGGCGGCTCGGGAGGCACCGCTGAGCCCCGGGGAGGGCCCGATCCTGCCCACGCCGCAGCCATGCGGGCAGGTCCTGAGCGCAGAGCTGGAGCTCCCCTCCACGCCGCGCAGGGCTGAGCACTCTGCGGCTGAGGAGCGCTGTGTAGGGATGTGCTGTGAGCCCCCTGCCTGCTCCTGCCTGCTCCTGCCTGCCCTCGATGGGCCGTGCTCGGGATGCTCCTGCCCTCCGCGCCGCAACAGCTGCCTTCCTCCTGGGCTTCCCACTCCTCAGGGGCCGAAGGGAGAGCTGCAACTGGTCAGGGATGACGTTATTACGTTGAATTATTATTCACAGACAGGCTTTTTCAAACAGGAATTTCGGGAGGATTTGGCACTGACTCGCTGGCTCTGCCTGCTCCCTTCCCACGGGGTCCCTGACTCACCCGGCCCCGTGTTTATCTCCCGACATCTCCACAGCATCCTGGGGACAAGTAAAGCTGGAACTGAATAAAAAGAAAACAAACACACTGGCAGAACACAGCCGAGAGCAACTGCACGGGTGCAATATACCCACCCCCCAGGGGGTGACCAAAGCCTGCGGGGAGCTGGGAAGCTGGAGTTCCCGCAGGTTTGGGACCAGGTAGCAGGGTTTCCAAGCCTGCACTCAGGAAAGCTGGGATGCTGCTGCATGTCTTGTGTCAGAAAGACCTTTGTCAAACATACAACTTTGTCTTCTACAGCTGAAATCAATTGAATGTGCTGACTGGGGTGAGGGATGCCAGGCAGAGCACCTGCAGCAGGGAAGGGAACAGGAGGCAGGCGCTGCACACACAGCGCTGCAGAGGATGCTCCCAGCCAGCACCGGGGTCCCCACTTAGACCATGAGTGAAGTGAAATCTCTCCCACAAGAGGAACCACCTGGATGCCAGCACCTCTGCTCTGCCCCTCCTGACTTGGGGATGGGGCACGCAGCAGCTCAGTGCTGATCACTCTCATGGGCTGAGCTCAGCCCAGCCACGGCGCTCCCTGGGATCTGGGGACAAAAGGAACTTGTCCCTGACACAGCCAGCACGGAGCCAGCTCTGCGCATGCTGTGGGGCAGGAGGTACAGATCGGAGGGAGAGGTGGATGGCAGAGCTCCACAGCAGAATTGTCTCCCTCGGGGGTAGCACGAGGCCACGTGCCAACATAGGATCCCGTTTTCCATCCTGTGTCAGCCCGTGACTCCTGCTGCCTTCCATTTGCTTCTGTTGGGCAGGGACCCGTGTCACCGCAGTGAGAAACGACCCTCCTGGAGCTACATGAGACAGGAGGAAGCAAACACATGGACCTTCCCTCTGTTTGCCCCTTGTACAGGAGGAGTACCAGGTTTTGGCAGCACTAAACCTTGCATGCACACTCCTAGGATTGCTCTGTCCTCCACGGACCTTGACTTGGTGGGTGATGGGCCCAGCTCCTCAAAGACACTGAGGTCCCCTAACTCCTGGTGATTTAAGCTGTCTGACCTCCCTAGCACTTCTCTGCTGCCCATGCCCTGCTAGGGCTGGGCAGTGCTAGCAGGAATCACAGAACCATAGAATTGTTTGGGTTGGAAAAGCCCTTCCAGATCACCCAGTCCAACCATTAACTCAGCACTGCCAAGGCCACCACTGACCCATGACCCTCAGCACCACATCTGCATGGCTTTGAGATCCCTCCAGGGATGGGGACCCCATCCCTGCCCTGGGCAGCCTGGGCCAGGCCCTGACAGCCCTTTGGGGCAGGAATTGTCCCTCAGATCCAACCTAAACCTCCCCTGGGCACCTTGAGGCCGTTCCCTCTTGTCCCATCACTTGTTCCTTGGGAGCAGAGACCGACCCCCCCTGGCTCCAACCTCCTTCCAGGGAGCTGCAGAGAGCAGAAGGTCTCCCCTCAGCCTTCTTCTCTCCAGGCTGAGCAACCCCAGCTCCCTCAGCCACTCCCCATCACACTTGTGCTCAAGGAAGAGACATTTCTTCCTGGGGAACTCTCCAGGACATAGCTCCTCAAAGCTGGCAAGCAGGTGAGATTGGCTCTCTAAGAAACACCCAGCAAAGACTGTGCAGCCACATGAGCTTGGAGCCAAGTGCTCTGAGATCCCACAGTGTGCTGGGGAGAGGGACATGAGCCACACTGTGCCAGCTGGTGAGGGAGTCCCATGGGCACAGCAACATCACAGCATGGTGATGGGAGCGAGTCCTCCTGAGGCCACCCCCCTGGAGCAACCCTTGAAGACGAAAAATCAAAGAAGACAAAAAAAATCCTTGAAGAATAAATAAACTTTGAAGATGAAAAAACCAGTAAGATGAAAAAAATTCATCCATGCACAGTTGCCTCCAATGCATCTCCCAAGACATGGCCCCTGTGCCAGGAGAGGGTGGTGGGTGCTTGGGGTGCCAGGCGAGGGAGAAGAGCTGAGCTGCAGATGCAGTGTGGCAGGTCACGCAGGTCCCTTGGAATCTCAGCACGGAGGTGTCCCAGGGTAGCAGCACACGGGCTGGTGCAGCAGCAGTTCAACCTCTGTGGAGCTGAGTGTGGGTGACCAAACTGTTCAGGTGCTCCCTGTGCCCTCCAAGGGGTGTGGCAGCCAGTGCTGAGCCCTGTCCCAGCCACAGCTCGAGCTGGAGCTCCCCTGGGTTACAGAATCAGAGAAACACAGAATGGTTTGGCTTGGAAGAGGCCTTTAGAGGTCACACCCAGTCCAATTCCCTGCAGTGAGCAGAGACATCCTCATCCAGATCAGGTTGCTCAGAGCCCCATCCAACCTGATCTGGAATGTTTCCAGGGATGGGGCATCTCCCAACTCTCCAGTGTTTCACCACCCTCATTGTAAAACTTTTATTCCCAATACCTAGTCTGAATCTTCCCTCTTTTAGTTTAAAACCATCAGCCCTTGGCCTATGGCTACAGGCCCTGCTAAAAAGCCTGTCCTCATCTTTCTTATCAGCTCCTTTTAAGTGTTGAAGGGCCACAGGAAGGTCTCCCTGGAGCCTTCTCTTCTCCAGGCTGAACAACCCCAACTCTCTCAGCCTTTCCTCATAGGAGAGGTGGTCCAGCCCCCTGATCATTTTTGTGGGTCCCTCCAGCACACATCAGTTACAGCCACAACTTGGCATCCCTGGGAGCATCATTGCTGTGGTGGTCCCTTTGGCCTCAAGTTCCCTGTGGTGGGACACAGACTTGCACCTGGGCGAGAGCCTGGAGCATGTTGGCTTGAGGAGGGAGACCACAGGCTGACTGGGACAGCTGGGACCCATCCTGCCAGGACCCTCTGGGAAGTAGAGCTTGAACCAGTGCTTGGGGCAGGACAGAAGAGGCAGCAAAAGCAAAGTGCTGTGTCCTCCAGCAGCGATGGATGTTCTCCTGAGGGGTGGGCTGGGGATGGACTGCGGCCAGGTCTTCAGCTGGATGAGATTCCTCATGGCTGTGTCAGGCAATGTCTGGGTGCATAGTGCAGGGCAGCATGACATGAGTTCCCACCACCAGGTCTCCCTGCATTTCAGAGTGGCACAGGACAGGGCTTGCCAGAGCGGCAAGGAAGGGGTGGCACAGACTTGTGTCACCAGATTGGCCTGGGGCTGCTCATTTGGGTTTGGTTTACACTGGCAGCAATGCATTCTCCCTGGAGAGTGGCTAGAGAGACCTTGAGACAGAGCTGCTCCCAGGCCTGGCCACTTGGGCCATGTCCCCAAGGCATGCTCTAGTCCTTTTATTTGGGACATTTTCAAAAAATAGCTGCCCTGAGCAGCTCCCTCTGCCTTGGGCTGGTGTTGACAGCAACTGCCATGTCCAGCGTGACATGGCAGCATTGCTCTGTGTCAACACATGTGGTGACAGATGTATGCCAAGCGGGTAGAAATCTCAGAGCTCCATGGTGTTGTTGTTTTTTAGCGTTGGCGGCCGTCCAGGGATCATTCCTGGTCTCTGCTGAGGAGCAGAGTGTCCTGGGAGAGGAGAGCTCACCCTGGCACGTTTCGAGAAGTCCATCCTGACATCCCAGAGTCTGCCAAGCCCCCAGGCTGAGTGGTGGATGCTTGGGGTTGGAGGGGAGTCAGGAAGATCAAACCTCTCCATCAGGGAATTTTCTTCTGCAAAATCTGCAGAGGGTGAGATCTCCTGCTCGTGAGCGCTGGGCCACAACGACTGGTGCCTGTGAGTATTTAAAGGATGTATGTCAACAAAACTACTGATGGCTCCTTCTTCCTTCCTGAAACAGCAACACCTGCCCAGAGGACCTGTGTGGAGGGCACCAGCTTAGTCAATATGGTCCACCAGGTGACAGGTGTTACGGTCACTAGGAATGGATTGAAACCAACCAAACCTTTTGGTCCATGCAGCCTTCTCCACAACCCTGGGCATTGCCTCTCCATTTGTCTAGTCCATAGGCCACAGCAAATTGGGCACAACCAACCCCAGGCTGGAAGGGAAGAGGCAGGAAAACCCCCTTGGACTTCTTCACACGTCCTGGTGATAGGGTGGGTTTTTCTGAAACATTTAGGACATCTGGCACTGCTGGAAACATGCCAGGGTTTGGGCAGACTGTTAAATGGAACCCGCAGAGCAATTGCTGAGCTCTCAGGGGTGGGAGGGAAATGGGGGCTGGGGTGAGGGTTATCAGCCATGGGAAACCAAGGCGCTGCAGCCAGTGCACAGCGCGGGCAGTCACAGTGCAGATGGCGAAGGATGAACTCCAGGCAGCTGATGGGGACTGTGAGGTACAGCTGCACAGAAACCAGGCAGGTAGAGACCCAGGCATCAGGCAGGAATGATGAGGCACTCAAGGTCATGGTCTAATAGTCTAATGGTCTAATGGTTAGGAATATGATGGGATAAAGGTTGGACTTGATGACCCTGGAGGTCCCTTCCAACCAGAATGATTCTATGATTCTATGAAACCAGTTTGGATCAGAAACGGGTGAGGCAGCGAGGGACAGGGCACAGCACCATGATGCCAAGAGGAAGAAAGTCACAAGGAGCTTGAAAAACAGAAAACTGCCTCATGATGAGGGCAAAAAGGATGCCAGGAAGCTCAGAATAGCAAAATCACTCTACTTGGTGTAGAGAAAATATATCGCTGAGGCACAAGTAATCCTCTCCCTAGAGCTTCAGGGGTGTTTTTTTCTTTCCCATCAGCTCCTTGGCGCATCTGAACTTGGTGTAGGGTAAGTGCTGGGGCTGTGCTGAGCTCCCAGGAGCACAGCTGTGAGGTTCCACCATGGTGCTGTTAGCTTGGCTTCTCAGAAGAGACCTTTGCCAGATGTTCCTCCTCAGCCCCACTGGGGAAGGGCAGCACTGGGCAGCCAAGGGATTTGGTTGGGGCTGGTGGCTCGTGGTTGTGGAGGAGGGAGCTGGGCGTGAACAGGGCAGGTATCAGACCTGTGCAGATTTAAGACCCTAAAGCAGAAGGTGGCTGGGGTCACCTTTCTTAGCCTCCCATTTCTCTTCCCATCCCGTTCCTGATGGGATGGAAAGAGAATCACAAAATCACAGAATCACAGAATGTCAGGGGTTGAAAGGGACCTCAAAAGCTCATCCAGTCCAACGCCCGTGCCAGAGCAGGACCACCCAGAGCAGGGCACACAGGGATGCATCCAGGCGGGGTTTGAATGTCTCCAGAGAAGGAGACTCCACAGCCTCTCTGGGCAGCCTGGCCCAGTGCTCTGTCACTGACAGTGACAAAGTTCTTCCTTATGTTCACCTGGAGCCTCCTGTGTTCCACCTTGCACCCGTTGCCCCTTGTCCTGTCACTGGACATCGCTGAGAAGAGCACTGGGAAACCATCAGCTGGTGAACAACTTCATTCACATCGGGACTACTGCCCTGCTTACAGAAATCAAACGCATGATGGAAATGAGAAGTACTGTGTGTGTTTGTGAGTGTCCCCGTGTCCCATTCATTCAACCTTTACAGCGACATTTTTGCCCCAGGGGAATCCTGCTGACTAGAGACACCAAGCACTACCCCTGCCCTCTGCTGTGCAGAGCTGCGTGTGGGGAGGTGCCAGCCCCGGGGGCCTTTGCTGTCCCCTTCCCTTCACCAGGTTTTGGGGCCAGCCAGCCAGTTCTCCGCCTCTGAATTCCTCCGGCTCGCAGCAGACCGCAGGGAACTGCCTCGCCGTGAGCTGCTGCAGGAGGCTGCTCCATGGACCCCTGCCAACCACTTGCCATGGCATACTTTGGGAACCACTCCTTTAGACACACTGACGAGAGCAGGGTAACGTATTTCTACTGGAAAATAAACATATCTCTAATGAAAACCTGGTGCACCATCATTTGGTCCTTTTTTTTTCTCTTTTTGGTTCCTTGAGTGAAAATTAGAGTTTTTGTCTTGTCAGACCCAAGACTTTCCCCATACTTGCCATGCCAGCCCATCAGCATTATTTCTCAAGCATAAAGAGAGCCTGGAAAACTTAAACAAGCAAATAGAAAGCAACAGAAAAACAGAAAAAGAGTCCTCCTCTTCTCTTCTCTTCTCTTCTCTTCTCTTCTCTTCTCTTCTCTTCTCTTCTCTTCTCTTCTCTTCTCTTCTCTTCTCTTCTCTTCTCTTCTCTTCTCTTCTCTTCTCTTCTCTTCTCTTCTCTTCTCTTCTCTTCTCTTCTCTTCNTGTAACAAAGATAATTTTGTTCTGAACCTTTACTCCTGGTTTTGAATTAAATCAGTGCTGCCTGAACCAAGCTGAAAGATAGAAAACCTTGTCGGCTGAGTAACAGTGTTGCTAAGACAGTACCACTGACATTTTGCTGCTAATATTTTACTTGCTTGTGGAGCCTTCCAGTGAAAACAGAGTAGGCACTGCCTAAGTTTCAAATGTGAAACAGAAATATCCTTTTTCTTTGGTCACAAAATTTTTCAAGCCTTCTTTAGATGGCAAAAGGATGCCAGATAAGGGAAAGAAGCAAAAATCAGCAGTTTGTAACCATTTCAGCCTTCGGAAGGTGCCTTTAACATCACGTCTTTCTTCTTACATGGGATTATTTTGATAAGGCTTTTCTGTATGTGATATGTACCCTTTCCAACTTTAAATCCTCTAATTAAAGGCTAGATTGTGAGTTGGGCTGTGCATCCACGAAGCACAGTGAGAGGGAAGGTGTATGAATGCATAGCCCTGCTCTGCCTCTCAGCCGTAAATAGGATTTTGCCCCAGTGTCTCTGGTCCCGAAGAGAAGAGAATGGGAAGGGGCTGGAGAAGGAGCCTTTGCCTGATGGACCCCACGGGCAGAATTAAACCTTACATTTCCTGCCCAGAGACTTGTCTTTATCCCCCCCGGCCCTGGCAAAGTTCAGAAGAACACCAAACGAAATGCTGCACACTGGCTACCACAAGAGCACGGTGGTTAGCCCACCACAGGCTGTCCACTAGAAAGGCTGGGAGGGTCCTCCAAGCCCCTGCAGAGCTTGGTGCCTTCCCCCCCGCTGCCCCCAGGATGTCCCGAGCACCATTCTCCAGAGGTCTTGCCTCCAAAAGGGGAAACCTTCTCCAGCCCACCCTGGAGAGCCTCTCCTCTCCCACGGGGGACCTGTCGAAGTGACATGACCATGCCCAGAGCAGACCCATCTTCGTCCGGCGTGGGATGATTAAGCAGCATGTTTATAAAGTCCAGGAGACAGCTGAAGGAATTAAGTTACTTGAGTGCTTCGGGATCCTTCAGGATGAAAAATGCTGTATACATGTCGGATTTTATTATTACAATTACAGTCAGATGTTAATCCCCTCACCGGGATTTACTAAGGCAGCCGTGCCAACAGCAGTACATCTCGCTGAGTAATTGCCCCGTCCCTGACTCGTGGGTGTCTCTGCCCTGAGCTGCTTCTCGTTACTGTGTTTGCTTTAATGCTGACACCGCTGAGAGCCCCGCGCTTTCCCACCCCGCAGCGAGCAAGGCAGCACACGCCTGCCTGCCTGCACATCGAGGCCACCTTCAGCTGAAGCATCACACTGGGGCCAGGAAATCAGTAGTGGGAATGTTCTGGTGGTGACACTCGGTATTGAGGGGTGGCAATGCGCATCTCCTCTGCAAATTGTTTTGCGAGCTAATGATGAAAGAGCTGGGGAACAGCGTTGTTCCATGACTCTAGTTGCAGAGTGTGCGTGAGCCAAAGGAGTGAAGAAAAGCTGGGAGGCCAGCAAAGCAAGCTGGGATGAGCACAGCAGAAGTACTCAGCAGGGGAAGAAAGGCCGGGTACGTTTAAACCGTGCACTTTAATCCTGAACCCTGTAAATAACCAGGACGCACTGTGAGCGGCTCCTGCGCCACGCACAGCAGCTCTGTCTCCCTCAAGTCCAGGGGATGCTCTGACTTTATGCAGACTCAGGGTTGGATCTCCGACCTCTCCATTTTTGGGGGTTTTGTTTTCTTTTCCTGCCTGCACCCAGGATTTGGAATTTCTGGGATGACAAAGAGACAGAAACCTGGTGGAAGTGCTCTGCTCGTTCGCTGGCTGAGCGAAGTCAGCCCCACACATGCTCAGTGAGCACTGTTGGGGTGCTCCTGGCTGGGCTGCTGTTCCAGCCCTTTGCTTTGCTCAGTGGGTCATAAGCACATCACGATGAGAAATTTGCCCTGTGACCTGCCTCCTTCCCTCGGCGCCCTGCCTTGGCCCCAGTAGGTAGCTGGTTATCTCATGCCTTTGGGAGGGAGTGACTGGCATGGGCAGGAATGTTCTTACACACTGTCAGCCTGGAGGAACCAGCTGTGTGTCCAATTTCTGGACATGGTTCAAGTGTGAGCTCAGTGCCGAGCAATGTGGAGGTAAAGGAGGTAAGAAGGGTTTGGGTTTTCGCTGTGTTGACACACACCAGGCTCCCACCCTCTGTCCCTCACAGGTTGTGGGTCCAACTCTGTGCCAAGAGATTTAGCCCCACACTGTGGAGAAGGGGGTGAAGAAAGAGCCACTTATTTAACCCAGCTTGCTATCACATCACGGCATGCTGAGGGATGCAGGGACACTTTCTCTTGAGCAAGAGTGATGCTCCTGGAAGGCTGTAGCCTCCCTTACAGAGGGTGCCAAGATGCTGATGCTGGAGTGAATCTCGAGGTTATACTCTGGTGTGCTGCCCCAGGGGTCCTGACCAGGAGGGGCTCCTGGGACATGGTGCCGTACTCATCTTTTATAGAATCATAGTCATTTTGGTTGGAAAAGCCCTTTTGCATCACCCAGTCCAACCATTAACTCAGCACTGCCAAGGCCACCACTGACCCATGACCCTCAGCACCACATCTGCATGGCTTTGAGATCCCTCCAGGGATGGGGACTTCACCCCTGCCCTGGGCAGCCTGGGCCAGGCCCTCACAGCCCTTTGGGGCAGGAATTTTCCCTCAGATACAACCTAAACCTCCCCTGGGCACCTTGAGGCCGTTCCCTCTTGTCCCATCACTTGTTCCTTGGGAGCAGAGACTGACCCCTCCTGGCTCCAGCCTCCTTCCAGGGAGCTGTAGAGAGCAGAAGGTCTCCCCTCAGTCTCCTTCTCTCCAGGCTGAACACACCCAGCTCCCTCAGCTGTTCCTCGCAGGACTTGTGCTCCAGACCACCAGCTCCATTGCCCTTCTTTGGACATTCTTCNGTCTCCTTCCCTCCACGCTGAGCACCCCCAGCCCCCTCAGCTGTTCCTCGCAGGACTTGTGCTCCAGACCACCAGCTCCATTGCCCTTCTTTGGACATTCTTCATTGGGCATTCTTTGGACATTGCCCTTCATTTGATCATTGAGAGGCCCAGAACTGACCCCAGGATTCCAGGTGCAGCCTCACCAGTGCCGGGCACAGGGGGATTGATCCCTGCCCTGCTCCTGCTGGCCACACCATGGCTGATACAAGCCAGGATGCTGTTGGCTGCCTTGGCCACCTGGGCACACTGCTGGCTCATACCCAGCCACTACCGATCAACACCCCCAGGTCCTTTCCCTCCAGGCAGTTTCCAGCCACTCTTTCCCAAGCCTGGAGCATTGGGTGGGGTTGTTGGGACCCAAGTGCAGGACCTGGCAGGACCATTGTTGAACCTCACACAATCAGCCTTCGCCCAGCTCTGAGTGAAGCTGGAAGCAGGCTTTGAAAGTGGCACGTGCTCTGGTGGAGAACCAGCCATGGTGGGACAGCAGAGCGGCTGTGGAGAGCAGAGGGCCCAGGTACCCAGGAGCCCTGTGCAGTGCCCGGACCACCCCGGGCTGATGCAGAGGAGGATGCTGAGGCCAGGCAAGAGCTCCCTGGGGGCAGATGCTGTGGCCCCAGTGCCGTGCCCGCTGCTGGGGTGATGGCCCCGCAGCACCCGTGCCCCGGGACGGGCCGGCGCCCCCCGCGAGCCCCGGGGCCGCAAGTGGGACGC
>VZRW01002121.1:399381-418639 GCA_013398125.1 Aegotheles bennettii
CAGCGGCGGGAGCTCTGCCAGGCTCTGCCTGCGCTGCCAGCTCCGGCTGCCCGGGCACGGGGCACGCACGTGCTCCCCTGCCCGCAGCTCCTGCCCGGGGCTTTCATCCACTGGGAAGGTCCCAGCCAGCACAAAGCCGCCGGGCACCTTGGGCAGGGTGACTTCGCCCTTGCCACTGATCCAGCCGGGGGGCCACCGCTGGATCCTTCCCAGCACAGATGCCTCGGAGAGACCCCTCTGCAGGGTGGGTTCCCGCTGGGAACAGCTCCTGGCTGTCGCACTGCATTGCAGTCCCGGGGCCAGGCTGGGTGAGACCCCTGGACACTCCTCAGCACCTGCCCCACACCAGACAGGGTGGGGGCCGTTGGTTCTGGCCAGGGCACATGTGAGCGGGTGGTGGCACAGGGAGAAGGGAAGCTGGGCTATCTTTGGTGGCTTTGCTTTTCTGCCTTGGAGCTGCTGAACCCTCATTTCTTCAAAACGCTGTCCCTCCCCCAGCTTCCCCGGCCCGCTGGAGAGTGGGTGGATGGAAATACCTTTCTTGGGATAAGGAATAACTGGCGTGATGGGGGACGTGGCGCTCTGCAGTCTGCTGCCTCTCTTGGCTCTTGCCAAAGCAGGGTGGGTGAGGAAGGCCCCGTGGGCAGGAGCAGGAGCTCCTTCAGCAGCACAGTGGTCCTGCTGGCTTGCCGCTCCACCAGGCAGCACTCGTGCCTGGGTTCTCCTCTCCGGAGTGGGATCACCCCATGAACGTAGAGGACACAGAGCTGGGCTGAGCATCTTCCCTTCCATCCGCACTGTCTGTGTCGGACCTGTAGTTGTGCTGAGGAGGTGCTGAGCATATACCTGGACATGCAAACCATGGGTGGCTGGAGATGACACAGGTCCTTCTTCCCCGGCTTGGTTTCCTGCTGCCTGGTCTCAAAGCCAGGAGAGGCTGGAGCTCCCTGTAACAAGTGCAGCAGGGATGTGGCTTGAGCCGTGCTCCGAAGATGCCCTCCAAGGTGTTAGGATGGATGGAGGGCACCTTTTTCTTTTTTCTTTTTTTCTGCAATATCCCATTTATAAAACAGAGGGAGCTGCTGTGCTTTTCTGACCACCTGGCTGGAGTGAGCTGGTAAGGGGACAGGAGGTCGAGCAGTCCAAGTGCAGGGTGGGCTGCAGGGGTCCCAACGTCCCCTCCTCCACCTGTGCATGGGAGGAGGAAGGTGAGTCAGATCTCTGCAGAGAAGAAGACAGGTGTAATGCCGGGTTGGGGAGGAGCCAAGGTGAGTCTACAGCCTGGGGAAGAGAGAAGCCAGGCCTAGGGATGCAGCTGAGCACACTGTGTCCTGAAGCAAGGAGTCCACCAGAAATGCAAGCTGCTTGGACTGTAGGCTGAGGAATGTTGCTGCTGCTCCCTGGGCACCAGAACATGATGTTTTCAGCCTGGGCTGGCTGGAACAGAGGTCCCACCTTGGGTGGCAGCTGGTGGAGGTGTGGGTCTGGGCAGGGTTTCTCAGCTCTGAAGGAAGTGAGCATTGGCGCAGACCTTGGGGCGTGTGCTGAGGTGGCTTCATCTTCCTCCTGCAGGGAAGCAGCCCATCATGCCGAGGGTGTCCGCCGCACCTCTGCCTCCTGTTCCCCCACCCTGTTATTCAGGCCCTGCTCCATAAGGAAGCAATTATTTTGTGCCCCCACGAGCCCCTCCCTGAGCCTGCGCAGGACACTTGCGCTCGGTATGGAAACGCGACAGATTTTCCATATTCCGCTTTGCCCCGTGATGTTTAAAAACGTACGTGACGGCCTCTTCCAAATGCTGCAGACTTGGCTGGCACTCAAGCAATAACAGGCTGTGTGACACCAGGGGCATGAAATATCGTACCAATAGCCAGAGGAGGGGGGAAATGAGATGTCAAAGTGCAGCGTGTTTCCGGCCCGGTTGTCGTGAGCCATCCTCTGCCCAATGTGAGAGATCTTTCAAAGCCGGCCAAATGTTGTCATCTCTGAATACCATTTTAAATATTCATCCAGACTATTTTCAACATCTGTGCCCGGCATGTTGTGAAAAGGCAACAAGGGACGTTATGGAAACCAGATCGCTTTATTCCCATATGGAGTGGAAGGGGGTTGAAGCCATGAGGACTTCTGGGCCGGGACCGCATGAGCCCAGCGCATCCGCTGGGAGCAGCGAGAGGAAAACCCTCTGCACCCTGAGGGATGCTCCCAGGAGCTCACAATGGAGCCGAGCAGCATGGCAGGAGTGTGCAAAGGGGTTCAGGGAGCTGGGGTGGGATTAGAGTTGGGTAAAACAACACATTGATGAGTAGTAGAGGTTGATAAACAGGGTAGTGTCACGGTGACCATGCTTTCTGCAAGGCCAAGGACTCCAGATGCCTCCTTGAGCTGCCGTTGTGTTGGGAGCACAAGGAGGAAATCTCCAGCTTGTGCTGGCTGGGGGATGCAGCAAAAAAACAGTTCAGCTCTGCAACGTGTGGCTGCCACTGTGCTTAAATTTCCCCTCTGGGCAGTGGGACCACCTCTGCCCAGGGCTGCTGGTGAGCAGATCTGGCATGGAGGACCCAGCAGAATGCTCATGCTGGGTGTTGGTCCCTCCTTCCCGTGGTCAGCGTGGCTTATGAGTTACGGAAACGGGCGAGCAGGGATGCATCAGAGCATCCAGGCTTTGACAGCTCCATGCACATGGTTGAGTAGCCCGGGGACTGTTTGCTTCGCGGTGGATTTCTTCTTTTTTCTTTTTTTTAGTTTTTTGTTGTTTTCGATAACCTAGGAAATCTGGGCTCTGTTTCTGCCTTTTGTAACATCAGGCTGCAACTAATTCAAGCCAGGCCAGATTCTGACCACAGGTATGCCAGTGTAAATTTGAATGGAGTCGCTTACGTCTTGGTTTGGCCCGATCTGAATGGAGTTACTTCTGGCTGATGCCAAAGGAGCTGAGGTCAGAATCTGGCCCATCCTTTCCTGCGTGCAGTGTAATTTGTATGCGTCTCCTGGCACCGCTGGGGTATCGTATGGCTTGTGTAATGCTGGCTCTGGCCTGCCAGAGTGCATTGCAATATCTGTTGCTGCAGGAAGACGCTGCCTTGTAATCACTCACATGAGCTGCGCGTCCTTTGGGGAGCAGGGGCTGAAAGTCCAAGGGGCTGCGCAGAGTGGTCAGGTCCATGGGTGTGGGTCTGTATGTTCTCGGAAGCTCCTGATATTTAAATATCAGAAGAGAGGAGGGAGCTCGTAGAGAAAAGCAAGGCATCTCCTTGGTGCCATTAGCTGTGTCCCAGGTGGGTACCGGTCACTCCATTAGTGAAGGGGAGGTGATGAGCACTGCCCACATCCCTCTAGCATCTCCCCACCGCGTGCTCCCTCCCGCCCCAAGGCTGCGCCTGCTCCCAGCACCTCGGCTGCACAAGGTTTTTCCTTTGATTTTAAATAATCTCAGTTGTGTTTCCTTGTCCCAGCGACACACGGAATGATTTATCTGTGGCCGGAGCACAGTTTGGTCCTGACACATTCTGCTTGTTGAGGGGGAGATGAAGCATCCCCCAGCTGGCATAGGCACGGCTGGTTCCTGCGGAGGGGAGGGAGGTGGTGGGGACCCAGGGACCCCGGCAGCTCCCCGAGATGGGTCCTGTTCATGGGCTGGGGCAGATCTGTGGAAGGCTGCTCCTGCAGCACATGTGGCAAGGGAGGGGGGATGCTCAGTATAAAGCACCCATAATAAGGTGTGAGGTCTGGGAGCAGATACATCCCGGTTAAGGGACACTTTATGGGCATTTGTGCCCAGTTACATCTTCTCTGAGCACATTGTTCCTTTTCTGCTTTGGGTGTCCTCCTATTCCCCCAGTGCCTTCCTGTTCTCCCAGTGCCCTTCTTCTCAGAGGGCACCCAAGCTGCTGGTGAGCTTTATTGGGGATGGCACAGCTCAGGGATGTGCAGTCCTTGTGCATCAACCCTGTCCCAGCACTTTGGACCTAGTTGCTGGATCTCCTGAAGTACTTGGGTTCTTTGGTCTGTGCCTGGGGTTCCTCTGCCTGTTGCTCCATGGCTGTGCCATGCCATGAGGAGCCTTTTGGTGCCTTATACGGGTGGGTGGCTCTGTTGTTGCCCCGTGCTGGCACCCAGGACCTCATTCCTGTGCACAGGGTGACACAGCACCTTGTGGAGACCAGGCACCCCCATATCAACTGGTTCCAAGTAAGGCCACGTGCTTTCCTTGGGGGATGTGAGCCCCCCTCACACCATCCTGCCCTGGCCTGGAGGAGGAACCGTGCCAGAACCGTGCCAGCGACATTGGAGAGGCCCTGGGGGAATGGCACAGGTCCCTAGCCGGAGGGAAGCACCATTTCCCTGCCTTCCCTCGGGGCTTTCCCCGTCCCCCCGGGTGGTGCTGCCTGCCAGGATTTAGCCGTTTCCTGCCCTCTAAGCCCACGTTTCTTGGTGGCAGGGCTGCAGCAGAGCACTGCTCGGGTGCTCACGCCTTCCCCCTTGGCTTTAATTAGAGAAGGCTGCTCCCACGCCGCAAAGGTCCTGGGATCAGGTCTGGCTAATAACCCCCTTCCCTCCCCGCCCCGTGTTGTTCCACTTAATCCTGTAATTACCTCTGCAAAGCTGCCGCTGCCCCGGTCTGCTGGGCGGTGACCCTGGGCCTGCTGGAGGCACCAGCATCCGTGCTGGGGGAAGTTTGCTCTCTTTGCCTGGTGCACCTGCCTCGTGCATTCAGTTCTGGGGACCGAGCACCACCCCGATGGCTCAGCATCAGGAGACCCGGAGCTCTGGGTGTGCATCTGCACCCAGCGCTGCGCCTGGGAAGGTGATGGGGAGAGGAACCCACAGCGGGGAGCGTTGGCCCGACGGAGCCTCCCACAAGGCAGGGGAACGCCGCCAGTCACCTTGGAAGGGTGTTGCTGTAGGGAGAAAGGGTGTGGAGGCGTTGGATGCAGTAGCTAATTTTTTTTAAAGCCCTTCTGAAGCGCTCCGGCGGCGTGACTTCCTTCCAAACCGCACGGCTGTTAGCATTCCCCGAGCGGAGGAGTGAGGAAATCGCCCACCTCAAAAATGCAGCCGCTTCTGGGGAGGAGCCACGAGGGCGGCAGCTTCCTCGGGAAGGGTGAGCCCCGCCGCCGCATCCCCCAGCCCCGCGGGTGCTGCTGGTGGCCAGGGGCTGGCAGCCACCTGAGGGCCTCCCTGGGGACGCCTTCGGGGCGATGCACCCCATCACTTATGCCCCTCCTCACGCCGGATCCAGGCGGGTGCTGGGCTGGGTTCGGTGCCAAGGGGCTCATCCCATCACTCCTGCTTAGTCAGCAGCGTCTCCATTTGATCTGAACCGGGGGCAGCGAAGATGGGAAGTGGAAAGGGGGGCAGATGGGGCCGGGGAGAGAAATACCCACTCCCGGGCCTCTTTGGCAGCTTGCCGGCAGTCCCGGGGTCGTGCTGAATATGCATAAAAGGGAGCAGATTGCAGCTTGCCCTCCTCTCCGATGCGGAGGTGAGGCCCGCGGAGACCACCGGCCCCGGCTCTCTTTCAGCGGGATAATGGGGTGAGCGGAGCGCGGAGTGTGCGTGCCTGTGTGTGGTCTCGTGGATGATAATGATTTCCATTCATGCCCTGCCTCCGCAGCGCCGAGGTGCCGCTGGGCAAGCGTTGGCTGCCCAGCGCCTGCTCCCTGTCAGGAGCAGAGCCCCCAGAACCCCCTGGGTACTGCATCTCTGGGGCTCGTGCCTTGGTATGGCTGGTGGGAGGGACAGAGTTTCCCATTGGGGCAGGGAGGCCGGGCAGGAGATGCTCATGTCCCCCAGAAGCAGTGGTAACCCCCAGCCTGGGTCCCAGCCTTTCACCTCTGGGTTCTCCCCTTGCCACCGCTGGGTGCTGGTGCCATCTCTCTCTCCTGGGTGGGGGTTTCCCAACACCTTTGTGTCTTACCAAATGGGGAATTAAAAGGCCTTTGCAGGTGGCCCACCTGAGCATGGCCCTGCTCATTTCCCCTTGCTGCCACGTAGCACAGAGGTAGTGGGTGGAGGCTTCTCCTTGTCAGGGTCAGCATGTGCCACATTTGGTACACCCTGAGTCACTCTGGGGTGGATGGTTGCAGCTGCTGAGGCATCCCCCGGGGTTTCTCCTTTCTCCTTCCAGTGCAGATGTCTTGCCCCATGCTATGTGCTGCCCAGGGACTGGTGGGATGGGAGGTGGTGGTGGCTGGATTCCTCCTGGCGGGATGGGGATGACAGGGGAGATGGCAGCATCCCAGGACTGAGGGGGCTGTGCCAGGCTCTGTGGGTACATGCATGGCCAGGTCTGGCTGGGCATTGCAGGGGGGTCTGTCAGCATTCCACAGCCCACTGTGCTGGGTGTGAGTGCAGGGCAGGGCTTTGCCTGAGGGCTGGCAGGGGCTCCAGCTTGCTGCCGGCTGCTCAGCACCAGGCGGTGCTGGGGCCGGTCCCATCAGGATTGTGCTGGGGAGGCTCACCAGGCACTGCCTTCACTCAACAGTTCCTGACAGGCAGAGGCTGGGGAGCTTGCAGCAGCCACTGCTTCACCTCCTGCCCAGGAGGCACTGCCTGCAGCAGAGCTGGGGCTCCCAACAGCCCCATGAGCTGCCTGCAGCAGGGGATGCTCTTCACAGCCTGGGACTTCCTCTGTCCTGGGGACTGCTGTGTCCCTGCTGCTCCCCTCTGGGCTCCCAGAGCCCTCACCTGCATGCAGCACCCCTTGAGACGGGGTCTCCTGGTGCTCTGGGTGCTCCAGGGACTGCATCCCTTGGCTTGCTGCCTGCTGACTGCCCAGCCACTGAGCCCATGGGCTGGTGTGTCCCCAAAAGGCTTTGCAGCATGGCTGGATCATCAGGGACATGTTGCTGGGACGATGCAGAGACCACCAAGGCAGCCACCAATTTTTCAGCAGTGAACATCTCCTCTCCCATCAGCAGAGGACAAAGCAGTGATGAAACAGTGTGGAGGTGGCAGGGCCTGGATTTGTCTTGGGGGAGGTGTACAAGGATGGGCTGAGACCCCTGTCCCCACTTCTCCCTCAGTAGTCATGGTCTCTGGTGCTGGCTGCCCAGCTTCCCCCCACTGGTAGTTTGGCAGCCTGGAGACAGGCAGTTGCCTTCCACAGCTCCTTCTTTTTTTTTTTTGCGAAAGGGAAAAAACCCCACAAAAATCCCAGACCATCTGAAACGGGCTGTCCCCTGCCACCTTGCTTTGGCTGGTGTGGGCAGCTGGACAGGCAGGAGCGGTGTTGGGGCTGTAGATGGGCAGCACCTGCCACGCTGGGTCATGCTGCTGGCATCGGGCTGGTTCCTGAGAGCAAAGCACAAACCCCAGCTCACCCCGTAAGGTTTTAATGGTGGGAGAAGGGGTGATGGGGAAATCCCCCCCTCCCTGCCCCTGGCTGTGGCACAGGCTCATAGGGGAGCTCGGCTGGGGCAGGCAGTGCTCAGCCCATGGGGTGGCAGGGCTGATGCCACCCCCAGCTGGGCAGCACAGGGCTCTGCCACCAGCTGCAGTTCCCGGGGCTGTTCTCCAGTGGTGCGTGAGCAGTGGCTGCTGGCACAGTGCTCGGCATGGGACACGGCCACCAGCATCTCACAGGATGCTCCTGCTGCAGCCAGAGCTGCTGGGAGGGGACAAGGCCTTTGGTCCCTCTTCCACCCTCCAAGCCAGTGGTGCAGGAGAGGAGCCATGTCCTCTGGGAGCCACCCAGTGTCCCCTGCACTGTGCTGTGGCTGTAGGGAGAGGATCCTGGCCAAGCCCCATGTTTGGTCCTTGCTGTTCCCTCCAGTAGCAGACAGGCCAGACCTAGCCCTGGGTTTCTTATAGCGAGGCCAGAATAAACTCCATTTGCCAGTGGGAATACTGGGGCAGTGTGTCAGCGGGATCTGGAGGGGATCCAGCCCCTGGCTCCTAGAAGCCACCATACCCATGGCCAGTGGGATGTTGTGGCATGCTGTGGCATGGCAGGGAAGGTGGTGCTGGACACAGGAGCCCCAGCTGAGCCCCCGGGCTTCATCCTGGCGAGCTTCTCTGCCTGTTGCAAACTGTCCCCGCAGGGTGTTTTCGCTGTTGCTCCTTTCTCCTGCACAGGGAGGTGTTTTGGGCTGCAGTTGGATATCCTGGGGTTTGCAGCTACTGTCGCAGCTGAAAGCTTTCCCCAGCTCTGCCCCACCACCTCCCCTTGGCAGCGGTGCAGTGATGGGGTCTCTGGGCTGTGTGTGACAGCCAGGGCTGTTGGCAGGTGTGAACGTCCCTGTCGCCCTCAAGACAGGCCAAGGAAGGGCTGGACCCTGATTTCAACTTTCTCCTCCCTAAGCTTGGCTCCTTTGGCCATTTCCCCTGGTATTTCACTCCTGCTGATGAGCGGCAAGGGGTTGGTGTGGATGAGGCAGAGCACAGTGATCACCTCCCTGCCCCGCTCCCAGGATTCAGCATCAGTAGATGTGTGGTGGGAAGGTGGGCAGAGGCTGAGGAGCAGACATGGGGATGTTCCCCATCCCTTACCAGCCTCCCTGTGCAGGCGGTGCTGTGGCCATGCCACACTGCTCCCAGCACCACCATTCACTCTTTTCTCTCCCCCTAGGGAGGATGGAGGTCCTGCAGCTCCTGCGCCTGCTCCTCACCACCGCCATGCTAGGCCTCTCCCAGACTGTGAACCCTTTCGTAGCCCAGCAGACCCCCCCGGACCCTTGCTATGACGAGAGCGGTGCTCCTCGCCGCTGCATCCCCGAATTTGTCAATGCTGCCTTTGGGAAGGAGGTCCAAGCCTCCAGCACGTGTGGGAAGCCCCCGACGCGGCACTGCAACGCCTCGGACCCCCGCCGAGCCCACCCCCCTGCCTACCTGACCGACCTCAACACCGCCTCCAACATGACGTGTTGGCGCTCGGAGACCCTCCACCACTCACCCCAGAACGTCACCCTCACCCTGTCCCTTGGCAAGAAGTTCGAGGTGGTCTACGTCAGCCTCCAGTTCTGCTCACCCCGGCCCGAGTCCACCGCCATCCTCAAGTCCATGGACTATGGCAAGACCTGGGTGCCGTACCAGTACTACTCCTCCCAGTGCCGTAAGATCTACGGCAAGCCCAGCAAAGCCACCGTCACCAAGCAGAACGAGCAGGAGGCCCTCTGCACCGACGGCCTCACCGACCTCTACCCCCTCACCGGTGGGCTCATCGCCTTCAGCACCCTTGACGGGCGACCCTCTGCCCAGGACTTCGACAGCAGCCCCGTGCTCCAGGACTGGGTGACGGCCACCGACATCCGCGTGGTCTTCAGCCGCCCACATCTCTTCCGTGACCTGGGTGGCCGGGATGCTGGTGAGGAGGAGGGGGGCACCAGCTCGGCCCCCTATTACTATGCCGTGGGGGAGCTGCAGGTCGGCGGGCGCTGCAAATGCAACGGGCACGCAGCACGCTGCGTGAAGGACAAGGAGCAGAAGCTGGTGTGTGACTGTAAGCACAACACGGAGGGTCCCGAGTGCGACCGCTGCAAGCCCTTCCACTATGACCGGCCCTGGCAGCGCGCCAGCGCCCGTGAGGCCAACGAGTGTCTGGGTAAGTGATCCTTAATTGTTTTTATTTTATTTTTTTTTTTCCCCTGGGGCTGAAACCCACAAGATGGGTCACCAGGGGAGGAAGTGATGGGCGCTGAGCTGAAGCGTTGGAGCGTGATTGTCCGGAGATGCTGGGGAGCATCCCCCTCACTGGAGAGCTGGGAAAGACTTGGGCATCTGTGGGTGCCCCCCAGAGGTGCGGTGGTTCACCAAAGCATTGAAACCCTCTGAAAAATCACCACTGTCTTCCAAGTCATCAGCAAACCTCAGTGTGGGATGTGGGATGCCCGGCTGAGGGTGTTTCCCTTGGGCAGGAAACCAGCTGTCCCTGAGCTTGGAGAGGGGAGTCATGGTGGTCCCTGGCAAGATGTGCTTTGAGGCAGGGAGCATGCAGCAAAACCTGGCAGAGATGAGGAGATACTCAAGATACCCTGATTCAACATGTTACAGCTCACGTTCGCTCTGGCACGGTGCTTTCCGTGGTGGTTTTAGCTTGTCTGTCCTTGTAAAGGTTTCCATCAGTTTAAAATATTGTCATCCAAATGAAAAAAATCCCAAAACATCAACTGGCATTGCTTGGCTGTCCTGCTTGTGAACTTTTGTGGGATTTTGGTGGAGGTTTTTTGCCTTTTGTCCTGATTTTGGATGGGTTGGGGAATGATGGAGCCCTGTGAAGATCTGGGAGAGGGAGGAACAGCTTCTCACTCCCCCTGGACCAGAGCCTGCGTCCCGGGGGGCGGCGAGAGGATGGAGACAAGGGAAAGCCATACCATTAATCAGCCCCTGAAAGGCTCAGTGGATGTGCCAGAGGTCAGAGGGACTTGTTAGTATTTGTGATCGATGTCTTGTTGAGATCCCAGCTGTCGGCTTAAATATATATATGTTACAGCAGATTTCTTCTAAGAATAGCTAAAAAGGCAGTGGATTCAAAGCAAGTGCTGGAGTCGACGCTTTAAACAACTTCATGCCCTGTGGGAATGTGTCAGCCCTCGCCTTTTCCCACTTATCTCAGAAAGCTCAGTTTTGAAGTCAAGCTCAGAAAATAAAACGCTCAACTGCACCCTGTCCATGGCTGCTGCCTCCAGCAGGCGGGTGACCCCATGGAAACCCCCTGGGGACAAAAGGAGGACTCTGCCCCTATGTCTGCCTCCCCTGTGGCACCCCTCACCGCTGAATCCCCCGGTGAAGTGGTGTGAGGCAGCAGAGGGGGCTCTGCCCAGCACAAAAGGGGTTAAACCAGAGCAGGCTCATTTTGGGGAGCATCTGCGGTTCTCCTGCCTGTCTGTCCATTTTGCCCATCGCAGGGTGAGGGTCCCGCTCCGCAGGGCCGTGCTCCTGAGCATCCCTGCCCCCCTGCATCACCCTTTCGGCAGATGGGGCTGGAAAGATAAACGGGGGGAGAAGAGGAGGCGGGGGCGCGGCGTGGTCCCTTCAAGCTCCCCCCGATAAGTCCCCGTGCACAAAGCCCCTTCCCCGAGCTGCGTGTGAAAGTTGTTTCTCCTGTTGATTCGCTTCTCTTCTTTCTCCCTTTCCCCTCTTGGGCTTTGTGCCCCCTCTGAAGGGACCTGAAAGAGCTTCTCCATCACCCGCCTCCGAAGGGTTTAGCAGCTGAAAGCTGGATTAGCTCCCCGAGCCTTCCCCCCTGTGCCTTTCAACAATGACATTGCCCCAGCCAGCACGAACAGACGCAGCAATTAACACCAATTAAAAGGAGAGGCCGCCCGGGAAGTTCCCCTTGGCTCAGCCCGGGGGCGGTGGGGTTTCGGACTCCGTCCTGCGGCCGGGCATGGGGGACACTGGCTCGTGGAGGTGGATGGTGCCATGCAGCTGGGGTGGGGTGAGGAGGAGGAGAAGAAGGGTGGATACTGGAGCTTGGCAGCCCAGTGCCCGCCGAGGGGCAGGGCTGGGGGGCTGCAGCACCTTGAAAGTGGATCCAGATGGAGCCGTGGGCTCGTACAGCTTCAGGTCGTGTTGGGATGTCAACTCTTGGCTCTGAGTCCTCCTCCAGTGCGCGAGTTTTTGCCTGCCCCGGCATGGAGACAAACCAATGTCCTGCACCATGCCATGTGCTGGGACATCCATCCATGAAGCTGGAGGCAAGGACGAGCTTTGCTTATTTCATAAGAATTTCTGCCTCTGGATGTTGCGGGGAAATGCAGAGGTGAAACCGCCCAGTGATGCCCGAGGGCAGGACCCCTCCACGGCTGCCATGGGGTGACGTGACATTCATGGGGACATTGCCGTGCCGCGCTGCTGCGGGGTCAGTGTGACTTTGGCAAGCAGGCAGGTTTGGGGATGTCGCAGCCAGGACGGTGACAGTGAGTTTGCCACGCTGCTGGCTTGGCAAGGGGGCACAGTGCCAGCTCCGTGCCGCAGGGTGCGTGGCCTCATGCCTGGTGGTTGGAGAGCGGTGCCACCAGTCCACGGGCACACAGGGCTCTCCCGATACCCCAGAAGGGCTGTGTGTCCTGGGGGGAGCTTGCCTTGCCTGAAACAGGGGAAGGAGAAGGTCAGGAAAGAGAGAGACGTGTTCCCATCCATGTGTCCCTCCAGCCTTTAGCCCGGGTCGGGCTCAGTGAGGGATAATCCCGGCAGGGCAGCCGGCAGAGCAGGATCACCGAAATCCCGAGCCCCCCGATGTGATGCATCAGCTTTATCCTTGCAGACTCGAGCCTCCTCCTTCCCGCTGCCGGTCCCTGCCTGCACACGCGGAGCTGCTCGGGGCAGCCCGGTCACCCCCTCGTCCCGAAACGCCCGGCCTGGGGAAGCGGATTAGCACAAGGCAGCCACTGGAAGTAATTGATGCACTCGCTGGTGATGCGGGAGCTCTTGTTCCCTTTGTGGCCGCCACGGCGGGAGCGCTCCCCGGAGCACTGGGATAATGCCCAGGGCTCGCTTTGATCCCGGGGCTCGGTGGGGAGGGGGCTGCGCTCTCCTGGGAAGGCCCCGCTGGCTGCTGCTCCCTCTGCTTCGGGCTGGGGGGGACTGTGGCAATCGATTCGGGATGCCAGTGCCTGAAAACACCGATCCCCGGCGCGGCGATGGGATTTAGAGGATCCCCTGTGCTTCCCCCGTTTCCTCTGCCCCTCCCTGGACATGTTTGCTTTTTTTTCTTTCTTTCTATCTCAGTGCTTCCCCTGCAAAAATGACCCCAGCAATCCCCCAGCCAGCAGGCATGAGCTGTTTTACCCCGCGGAGCAGGATCCGTGCTGCCGGTGGCCTGTTGGCAGTCACGTCTGCAGCCCTTCCATCACCGCATCTATGTGTCCCCCCCCCCTCGTGTGCTCCTCGCCCCCTCCCCAGCAGATCTGCTGGAACCCGGTGTGTTCCCAGCAGCACCGGCCGCGGCCGTNGGTGGCCAAGTGCCTTGGGTGCCCGCTCCGCATGGGGTGCAGCATCGCAGCGGGTCTGGGGTGCAGGGAGGAGGCAGCCGCCATGGAAGGGGGGATTGTGCTCCTGCCGGGCCGGGGCTGGAGTGGTTCAGCCTTGTCCCTCGCCCCCCAGTTCTCAGCTCGCAGCCCCTGGGGCAGGGCTCTCCTCTTCTGCTGCTTCTCCTGGTTCTTGGCGGTGGAGAGCCCCGGCCCCGCTCTCCAAACACCGTCCCCACGATGGCGGGGCAGTGGGGACGGGAGGGAAGGGATTTGCTGGTCTGGGTTCCTGTCCCTGGGGCGGAGGTGCAGCCCCGTCCTGCCCCGCCGGCCGGGCCGGGCTCTCCTCCAGCCAAAGCAGGGGCGTAGCTCGAATCCGCTGCGGGTTGGCAGCAGCGCCTGGTCTAGGGTTTCGCTGAGCCGGCTGCCTTCGCTAATTATTCCCAGGGAGCTTGTAGGGGCGGCGAGCCCTGCTCCTGCCCCGTGGGCTCCATCGCCTGCCAGGCGTGTGCCCCGGTGAATGGAGCTGCCCATCGTGTGCCAGGGTCCCTGCCCCAAACCCCCAAACCCTTCCGTGCCATCGCCCCGGGCTCTGCCACCCGCAGCAGCCCATGGGAGAAGTTGTGGGGTGGCCAGGGCCTGGGCAGGGGTTCAAACACCGTCAAAAGGGGGACAGAAGGTTGTTCCATTGCAAGGTGTCGATGTTTAATTAGTCTATTATTGCAAATTATTAGATCTTGTGATTGTTTAATTGATCATATGATTGTTTAATTGGGCATACTGTACAAGGGCGGAAGCGAGCTACCACGTAATTAGCCCCAAACTGTGCAATTAAATTCTTATTAATACCCCAAACAGCAGGGAACAGTCAAGCCTTTAATTAGTGATTAACGGGAGACAGACAGAGCTTGCAACCGGGTCGGCGCTGAGGAACAGTGCAAGTATTTAGCTGGGTAAGAGGGGGACCCGTCTGCCCCAATTAGTGCTGGATGGCTGCGCCCAGGGGGTGAGGGGACGGTCACGCGTGCTGCTGTGACCCTGTCCTCGAGCAGGGGACAGGGACAGCCACCCATCCCAGTGTGGCCAAGCCCAGCCTGGTCCTCATGTCAACTGCCCGGGATTGTGCCAAAATCCTGGCTTGGCTTCTGCTAAGCCAGCAGAGTTTCACTGGGAGAAGCAACCCGGAGCGGGCAGTGTCACTGCCTGCGGGCAGGGGGGACGGTGCTGGGCAGCAAGAGGAGGTTTCTCCCCAAAAGCTGGCTCCTGGGAGGATCTGCAGCATGTTCCCAGGGAAAGATGGCCCCAGGGCTGATGGGGACGTGCCAGCTGGGAGGGCTCCCAGCCCATGGCAGGGTCAGTGATGCTGGGAAAAGTCCCTGGCCAGTTACTCTGTTACCAATTAAACTGGAGGCGGAGAGGGACCTGTGCTGGGGGCGGCGAATCATTTACCTGACCTTTCTCCTCCACTGCCTGTCGCCTCCCCACTGGCCTGCTGTCCCCTCTACTTCCTCAGAGGATGCCAGGGGCTCATAGGGTCAGCCCCCAGCATTCCCAGTGGGTTAGCGGAGCTGCCTTGTGGGGTGGCCCAGCTGGCCACTCATGGGTGCAAGGGAATTAGGAGGCCACTCTACCCCCAAAAATTGCTTCTGTGCCACAGTTCAGTGTGGCTGCCTCAGTTCAGTGTCACAAACCACCCCAGCTTGTCCCTGTCCCGCTGCCTGGTGAGGGCAAGAGCAGCTTCACTGCCACTGCCCTGGGCCTGGTAAAGCCCAGCCGTGCTTTGGCATCCCCAGTTCAGCAGCATCATCCTGGGCACAGTGGCATCATCCCAGGTACAACATCATCCCCGGCACAGCGGCATCATCCCGGGCACAACATTATCCCAGACACAGCGACATCCCCAGCACAGCAGCATCATCCTGGGCACAGCAGCATCCCGGGCTGCCTGGGACCATGGGCAGTATTTGCTGCTTCCCCTCCAGGCACCGCGTCCCAGTGCCTAGCCCCGTGTCACAATTTGCCTCGAAAGTCCCTGTTTTTCACTGGCACTGGGGAAAACAGCTCCAAAGGCACCAGCCCAGAGGCGCCCACCGCCACGCCGCAGTGCGGGTTCGGTGCCTGCCATGTGATTTTGCAGTAATCTCCTGACACAGGGGAGCTCCGGGGGGGGGTGAGGTTTGAGCACAGGGTGCTGCTGGCACCAACCTTTCTCGCAACTCATTTAAGCCTCCGAAAAGACTCTTAGGGCCGGGGTTTGCTCCGGCTTTTCTTCCCGCAGCGTCTCGAGGCTGGGGCCGGTGAGGGAGCGTTTGATCCAAAGCTCCGGCCGGGGGGCAGGCGACTTCACACGATGGCCGAGCCAGGCCCGAGCAGTTAAATCTGGGCTGACACGTTAATGAATTTCACAGTACGCCTGGAAAAACTCTCACCCAACCTCAATTTACCGGCGCGGGGAGGGGGCCGGGGCTGGGGGAGCCCAGCGCTGTGTTTTGCCCAAGGAAATCTTGTTCCCATTATCTTTTTGCAGGAGTGTTAAGCAGGAACGGGCGTTGCTTTGCCTTTTTATCTCACACACGTGGAATCGGGTGTGGGGGGGGACTGGGAGTTCCTGTGGCTAATGAAAAACTAACGTGTGCGGGTGTTTGCAGGGGTGTGTGTGTGTGTGTGTGTGAGCATCCGTGTGCGTGTGGCACAAACACGAGCATGTGCACGCTTGTGTGTGTGTTTGTGCACACATTTGGGGTAGGTGGGTATTTCTGTGCACATGTGTGTGTGTGCACATATGTCCACGTGTAGTGGTGTGTGGATATTTAAGTGCACATTTGTGTGCATGCACATGCACGTGCTCGTGCGCACATGACCTCGTGTGCATCCGTGTATGCACGTGTATGTGTGCACGAGTGTGTTGCTACACAGGTTTCTCTCTGTGTGTGCGCATGCACACAGGGTAGAGCCTTCAATATAAGGAATGTGGGGGCTCTGCACAGACGCTGAGGGTGGCACCCTGCGAGGCAGCAGGGGCAGCGCCGTGGCACCTTGGCATGGGGTGGGTGATGCTGCGAAGGGCCAGCGGGCTCTGTCCCCGGGGAAGGGACAAGGGGATGGAGGGGCTGCAGGTGCCCAGCTGGCACTGCCGGACACCCCGGCTGCACCCACCCCTCCATCCCACACTTGTCTGTCTTCAGCCGAGCCGTACCCCTTCCCTACATGTGCCCTTTCTCCTCCGCCCTGACCTCCCGGCCCGGTGGGGTGGCGGATGCTGCACATCTGGACAGCACGTTGGGGCCAGCTGTGCCCTGCCTGTCCCACTCCCCTGGAGCAGGCAGCCCAGCCCCAGCACCAGTGGAGGGCAGTGGGGCAGCTCCAGCCCACCCAGGGGGGCTCCTGGGTCTCTCCTCCAGCCCTCACCCTCTCCCCTTCCCTTGCAGCCTGCAACTGCAACCTGCACGCGCGGCGCTGCCGCTTCAACATGGAGCTGTACAAGCTGTCGGGGCGCAAGAGCGGCGGCGTCTGCCTCAACTGCCGGCACAACACTGCGGGGCGGCACTGCCACTACTGCAAGGAGGGCTTCTACAGGGACCTCAGCAAGGCCATCACGGACCGCAAGGCCTGCAAAGGTGAGCTGGGGGTCTCCATGCGGGTGGTATAATCTCTCGTGGTGTCCTTGCTCTTCCCTCCCATCCTTGGGATATCCCACTGCTCTGCTTGGAGCCCGGTGGCTCCTTCCGGCAGCTGCAGGTCACCTCCAGCCTCTGTCACCCTGGTCACCTCTGCCACTCTAAGGGCATCAGGCAGGGACATGGCTTCAAGCCCAGTATCTCCTCGAAGGACGGGGAGGATGAGCAGGGAGCGAGCAGGCTCCCAGGAGCCCCGTCCATCCCAGCAGGGTTCTGGGGTGGGCAGTTATGGTCTCTGCAGTTGGTGTTTGGAGAGATGCTGGGCAGTTGCTGGAGAAGGCACATGCCTAAGTGTGCTGGAAACCCATCTCTGACCCTGACCTTGTCTGGGCCATGGACATGCTTGGAAGCGTTCAAGCTGCTTCAGAAAATGACTTGTGGTGGCTTCCCTGCCTTGGAGGGCCAGGGATGAGACTGAGGTTTCCATCTTCCTGCTGGGCTGTAGGATCCCACAGCATGTGTTTCACCTGTGGGGTGGTTCTTGGGACCTGTTTTTGGGAGGATGCTGAGCACCACAGCTCTCAGTGCCGATGGGCAGGGTGGTTTGTCCCCAAGCTGGCCAGGAGCCACGCTGGCTCCAAGCCATCAAGCCACAGCTTGACCTCGCAAGGTCCCCAGCCTGTCCCAAATGTTCTGGGACCTGCACCTCTCCTCTCCCTCCTCTAGCTCCTGGCCAAGTCCGCTTGGTTTCTCCTATCTCTCCCTGCTCAGTGCCCTCTGTGGGGCCTTGTTTTTCTGTGAAGGCTCAAAGCAATACTTTCACCAAAGAAGTTGAGAGAAGAAAACACCTTGCCCATCCCCAAGGACTGGCAGAATTCGGGCTGAAATGCTGGAGTGGGCAGGAGGTTGGGCACTGCTGCTCTGAGGGTGGGAATTCATCCCTGATCCCATTTTTCCCAGTTTAAATTGCAAGTACCTCCTGGGAGGGAGCTCAGTGTCCCTCCCTGGCGCACTGTGCACTGTGTGGGCAGCAGACACCTTCACTGCTGTGAGGACATGATGCCAGTGTGTTTATATCGAGTGCCAGAGCACTGGACCAGGCTGCCCAGAGAGGTTGTGGAGTCTCCTTGGCTGGAGACATTCAAACCCCGCCTGGATGCGTTCCTGTGTGATGGACTCTAGGTGACCCTGCTCTGGCAGGGGGGTTGAACTGGATGATCTCTCGAGGTCCCTTCCAACCCCTAGGATTCTGGGATTCTGTGATTCTGTGATATAGGGCCTACAGGAACTGTTGAAGCTGGTTTGGAACCATTAACATTGTGGCCAGAGCCCTGAATTGAATGATTTTGGGGTTTGGGGTTCCCCTCTCAGGTGGGTGGGTGTTATTTGTAGGTATGGCCCATTTGGGCTCAAGATGCAATGGGTGAGATCCCTCTGTTGCCTCCCTCCTGTGTGAGCCGCCCCTGCCCCATCCCATTCCTTGTTCCCATGGGAGCAGTCGAGAGGATGGAGCAAAGGGAGAACCTTGCCACGTGTGCCCGGTGTCACGGTGGCAGCAGGAGCGCTGGCAGGGTGAGCCCCGCCTGCAGCCAGCTCGTTAACAAACAGCAAGCTAATCACTTTTAATAACCTGAGCAGCTGACTTGACGGGTCCCACCTTGGCAGCCCGTGTCCCCGGGGCACCACCGCCTTGGCCAAGCCATGTCACAGCTATGGCCATGGGCATGGCACCCCCTGTAGCAGCAAGGGTTTCCCATGGACGGGGCTCGTGCCAGGTGGCAGCCAGATCCCAGAGCTGTGCCAGGTGCTGGCATCCTTGGGGTGACACTGGGATGCACTGGGAGAGAGGAAGAGGAGGAGGGAGGACAAGGCATGCATCCTGAAGGTCACAGCATCCCGGTTCCTGTCCCGTTCCTGGAAGGGGTCCTGGCTCTGACTGAGGCCAGGGATGGATGGTGGCAGCCCCCAGCTACTGCAGTAGCACTGCTGGGCTTGGGCAACTGCAGCAAAACTCCCTTTTCCATGAGGGTTTTCCTAGAGCACTGGACCCTCTGCAGGCAGCACCTGACCTCCCCACGCCTCTCCAGACGAGGGGTCTCTGCTCTCCTTTGGCTCTCCAGCTCCCTCTGCTTTTGCTGCTGAAGTGGTCTGATAAAACCCCAAGCAATGCGGAAGCCTCACAGGTGATGTCCTCCCTGTGGGACCCAGGGTCCCCAGAGCCACCTCTGTGCTGGGCATTGAGGTCTCAGTTTCCGCTTCCACCAGAGAAGAGAGCACTTAGCAGAGAAATGATAATAAATGAGGCAGCAGGGTTTGGTTGGGTGCTGGTACCGGGGGGGGGTCACTGGGTGCAGCCTGCTCGACATGTGGGTCAGAGCTGGGGGTGGGTTTGTGGGACCAAGGGTTCTGTGGTCCGGTCCCTCTGTTTCCAGGGCTGAGGATGGAGGAGGCAGAGAGGTCCTGGCTGCCTCTGCCTGCCTGGTGCAGCCCCGCAGGCTGGCAGGGCAAGTCCTGCTCCACCACCCTCACGGGCAGTAACTGGGGAGCATTATGGTGATGGGAAGCAACTTGGACTCAAGGTGGCTTCTCTGGAGGGTCTAGAATGCTCAGGAGGTGGTGGGGCAGGGCGAGGCACTGCTCCCCTGTGCTTGGCACTGGTGAGGCTGCACCTGGAATCCTGGGGTCAGTTCTGGGTCCCTCACGCCAAGAAGGACATTGAGGGGCTGGGGG
>VZRW01002121.1:418914-445963 GCA_013398125.1 Aegotheles bennettii
CAGAAGGATTCTGTGATTCCCCGAGGGCTGTGCAGGAGAACGGCTGGGGAGCAATGCCCGGGCTGTGGTGTGTGGAGGAGCAGAGTGCTGGAGCAGGTCCCCCCTCACAGACACCCCCCCTCCCCTGTCCATCCCCATGCCAAGCCACGGGCACGGCTCTGCCAGCCCGGCCCGGGGGTGCCACTTCCGCGGGGCTGGCAGGGCTTGCTGGTGGCTTGGAAACGCTGCGAAGGTTCAGCCCAGCCAGATGAACATGTGCACCAGGGCCATCCCCCGCCACGCTGCATATGCTGGGGAGGGTCTGGCTGGAGAGGCAGTGCCCTGGGTCTTGGGAGTCAGTTCCTGGCTCTGCCTTGGAGAACCAAGTTCATAATAAAATCCCTGATGCTCCTGCTCCCTTGGCTGCCCCTCCTTCTGTAAAGCAGAGAGCGTTTTCACCCCTTTCTTCTTTTCTCTGAGGTTTTTGCACTTCCCACAACACTGGTCTGGGGTGGCAGCTGAGCATCCCAGCAGAGGCTGATGTGGAACTCAGTTCATATTCAGGAGGCAAAATAGAATCATATCATAGAATCATAGACTGGTTTGGGGTGGAATGGACCTTAAAGCTCACCCAGTGCCACCCCCTGCCATGGGCAGGGACACCTCCCACCACACCAGGGTGCTCCAAGCCCCATCCAACCTGGCCTTCAACACTGCCAGGGAGGGGCAGCCACAGCTTCTCTGGGCACCCTGGGCCAGGCTCTCACCACCCTCACACCAAACAATTTCTCCCTCCCATCCCATCTCCATCTCCCCTCTGGCAGTTGGAACCCGTTCCCCCTTGTCCCATCACTCCCTGCCCTTGGCACCAGTCCCTCTCCAGCTTTCCTGCAGGAAAATGCTAGCCCAGAGGCCAGGAACTATTACATTTTATTTCAACAAACCCCAACACGTGTTACTAAATAACGACCCAACCATGGTTCCTCTCTGCTGGGATGCAGCATCTTTGAAAGAGGCACAAAACTCTCCACTGCAGATTGCACAAGCCCACATCTCCCGCCGGCAACCGAGTGGAGCCCTGGGCCACCAGCTGGCAAGTGGGGAGGCAAGCTCTCCCTTCCAGCTGCCAGCCCACCAGCAGCCACTGTCACCGCTGGATGCTGGGAGACGGAAAAGCTGGGAGGATGGAAAAGACAGACCCAACCTCCAGGATTAATTCAATGGTGGTAATTGAAAAGTCAAATAAAGAATGGCTGCGCATTAATCCCCGTGATTTAAACAAAGCTGTAAACCCTGAGCTCTCTCCAATGAAAACTGGGGAAGCAGTAGCAGCTAAGCCTTCAGACACAAAAATGCCCTCAATATTAGGTGCAAGACATGCTTTCTGGCAAGCACAGCTCCATGAGTTAAGCTCCAAGCTAGTGACTTAATCCCCCTTTCAAGCACTGTGGGCCAGATCCTGGCAGCTGGCGGGGCGGAGAGCGGCCGGGCTCGGTGTGTGGGCAGCAGGCAGGGAGCTGGACCATGCCCCCGGCGTTCCCTGTGGCCAGGATGGGGCCCTTGAGCCATGTCAGGATGAGGGGGGATGGAGATGCGACCATTAGAGTGGTGGGATGCAGCCGTGCTGGGCTGTGGGTCAGGGTAAGCACTGGGTGCTGCCTGGGATGTTCTCCCAGTCGGAGTGGGAAGGAGCAATGGATTTTTGTGGAACTGCTGGAAATCTCATCCTGGTGGGGCGAGGGGCCAGGGATTGGTCTGGCAGAGACCAAGCTCATCTCCCAAAGACACTGTAAGATGAGCAAAGCTGCCTTAACTGCTGCTCCAGGTGAGACACCAAGAGTCATTGGGAGCCTTCTTCCACCACGTGAGGAGGGAGAGGTCTGCTGGGATGAACTGGATCCTGATTGTGCTGAGATTTATCCCCATCCAATGATAGGACAAGGGGCAATGGATGCAAACTGGAGCACAGGAGGTTCCATGGGAATATCAGGAAGAACTTCTTTCCTGTGAGAGTGCCAGAGCACTGGACCAGGCTGCCCAGAGAGGCTGTGGAGTCTCCTTGGCTGGAGACATTCAAACCCCGCCTGGATGCGTTCCTGTGTGATGGACTCTAGGTGACCCTGCTCTGGCAGGGGGGTTGGACTGGATGATCTTTCGAGGTCCCTTCCAACCCCCTAGGATTCTGTGATTCTGTTATCCTTACACCAGGAGCACACGTCTGGGGCCCGAGAAGGACCCCGTGTTCCGATGGCCCTGCGTCACGCCAAGGCTCCCTCACTCCCTGTCATTTGTTATCACAGCTGAGTCCCCAGAATATCCCGGTCAGGAAGACGTTTGCTCCCAGCCCCGGCCAAGATCTGATAGTGGTGAAGCATCTGGTCCCCATTAGAGCTGCTCGCTCTGGTTTCTGGCCATGCGGGAGGGGGCCTGAGGAGCAGAGCTGTGGTGCTCCCACCAGTCCCATCTGGTGAGAATTAGGGAAACGATAACATCGGGGGCTGCGGGGATGGGGGNGCTGCGGGGATGGGGGGGGGGATGTTTTTGTTTTGCTTTGGAATCACGTTCAACCCTTACACTGATGGAGGCCTAGATAAACTCCTCCTCCAGCTTGTAGCCAGTCCAGTCCCAGGCAGGCAGATGGGAAGGTCCTCTCCTTAGTGAGCATCTCCTTCCCTCATCCCTCTGTGTAGACAGCCCTTGGTGGGTCCGTCAGGCAGTGTGGTGTGATGAAAAGCCACTTCAGGTCTGTTCTGAGGATGAAGACCCAAGTTCACCCACCTCAGGTATGGCTTGTCCCCGGGGAGGCTGTGGTAGAAAGGCATCGGATCATCCTTTGGCCAGGGTCTCCAGGAGCCAGGATGGGCATTGAGGCTCATGAGCTTGGGAAGCATAGAGAAGATCCACTTCAGGCTGTCCTAAAGCCAAGACAAGGCCAAAGTTTGTGTAAAAGCCAAGTGTTGGCTCAGATCCATGGACTGCAAAGCTCAGAGGTGGTGTCTGCTTTCTGTGCCTGCAGTGCCCCCAGTCCCACCCTGGCCATGAACAAGGCTTTGTATGGCCCCATGTGAGCCCGGCTCCCTTTGCTCACACAGGACAATCCCTCCTGCTGCCTGCACGTGTGCTGGGCTGTCCCCAGCTCAGCTGCCTGCAAAGTGAGTCCAGAGGAGGCCACGGAGATGCTCAGGGGGCTGGAGCAGCTCTGCTCTGGGGACAGGCTGAGAGAGTTGGGGGGGTTCAGCCTGGAGAAGAGAAGGCTCCAGGGAGACCTTAGAGCACCTTCCAGTGCCTGAAGGGGCTCCAGGAAAGCTGGAGAGGGACTGGTGCCAAGGGCAGGGAGTGATGGGACGAGGGGGAACGGGTTCCAAGTGCCAGAGGGGAGATGGAGATGGGATGTGAGGGAGAGATTGTTTGGTGTGAGGGTGGTGAGAGCCTGGCCCAGGGTGCCCAGAGAAGCTGTGGCTGCCCCTGCCTGGCAGTGTTGAAGGCCAGGTTGGCTGGGGCTTGGAGCAACCTGGTGTGGTGGGAGGTGTCCCTGCCCATGACAAGGGATTGGAAGTAGATGGTCTTTAAGGTCCCTTCCAACCCAACTCAAGCCATTCTATGATTCAATGATTCCAAGAAACTCTTTGCTTAGTGTCCACCTTCAATGCAGGCTGGTGGCTGCAGGTACCTGCATGAGCTGTGGGGTCTCCAGGGGCATCTCCTGAGCATCTCTGTCAATGGAGGCCATGCCCTGGCCAAGCCCTTCCTCCACTCACCCTCCTCCCCCTGTTGATCACAGCACACATGGAGCTGTGGTCTGGACCCATGGGTCTTGGCTGTGCTGGCCCCAGCTGCTGCTTTCCACTGGGGCACTCCTCGCCTCTCCAGGGGTGGCACTCTGCATCCGATCTGGGGTTTGTGTTGTGTGTCACCTCCTATGTAACTTCTCTGTCTCCCACCAGCTTGTGACTGCCACCCCGTCGGTGCTGCTGGTAAGACCTGCAACCAGACAACAGGGCAGTGCCCATGCAAGGACGGCGTGACCGGCCTCACCTGCAACCGCTGTGCCAAGGGCTACCAGCAGAGCCGCTCGCCAGTGGCCCCCTGCATCAGTGAGTGCCACCGTGCCCTGCCCTTGGGGACCCCCACCAGTGCCAGGGGTTGCTCTCCCCTTGGGCTGGCTCCTCTTGGTCCCTCACCCACATGCGTGCAGCTTGTGGTGGGTGGGAGGCTGAGATAAGAGAGCGTCCATCCTTATGGACATCCTCCAGGAGATGGTCGAGTTAGGATGGTTGTGTCACCTTCTGGGGGCACCCATGCTTCACATGGCCCAGCACAGGAGGCTCTAAAAGACCCCTTGGGCTAATGCTTCCAGCTGGCTGAAGCATCTCTGATGGGTCACATCTTCAGGTATTCTCCTCACCCAGCTGAGCCCTGAGCATGGTCAGGTGTAGGGCAAGGCAGGTCCTATGGGCAGTGTAAAACCCTGGTTGTTGTTGTAGTGGGTCTGAGTTTGACCCAAGCATCCACTGGCACTGCCAGAGCCGTGGCAGTGGGGGTGGGTGGTCAGGCAGGGCTGGCTCCTCTCCCTCTGTCCTTCCTCAGATTTGGGGTTAGGACAGAATTTCCCCTGGGTTGTATCACCAGGAGTCCCAGGAAAGTGTTGCCTTTGCCCACCTGTATCCCTGCATGGTGCAGCTTGGAGCATGCTCAGAGCAGCCGAGCACCCTTTGGTGCCCAGAGGAGCTGAGCACCCTGGGAACGTCCATCCTGGGGGTGCTTGTCCTCCACACCAGCAGCTGGGGGCTCTTGGGGGTTGCTGCACCTCAGCCTGTCCCAATTTACTGAGCTCAGTCTGGGCAGCTCAGGGTCTCTTTAATGGCCTGTGATATTCAGGTCAGACTCATCCATTGTTTTTCTCAGTGAGCTGCTGGAGGTGACCCACAAAATCCCCTCTGCACCATACTTGCAGAGGGCTTTTGCCCAGGTGTCACCCCCTGAACTGGGGACCCTTTTTTCTAAGACATCTCTCCCTTTCCCTTCCAGAGATCCCTGCCATCAACCCCACCTCCCTGGTCACCAGCACAGAAGCTCCTGCAGGTGAGTGCTCCCCATCCCAGGCTGAGCCCACTGCCCCAGCCCTGCCCAGAGATGTCCCATCCCACCTCCCCTCTCCCCAGCACACCAGGACTGAGCCCCACCAAACTCTTTGACAAAAACATTAATGGCAAAAATTATGGTGAAGAATTTTGATGAATGACACTGGTGAAAAAAACGACTGAGATTTGTGATCCTGTGCATTTCTGGAAAGGGACCCACAGAACTTGGTGGGGCTTTCTCAAGGAAAGGGTTCCTCCGTCCTCCAAGGAGGAGGAACGCAGAGTGCAGCTGCTGGGACCTCAGCAGGTCATGGCAGGGCACCTATGGCTCAGTGGGTCTTTGGGGCAGCTCTTTTTAACCATCTCCTTTTATTGGTGCCACTGCGAGAGGTTTCTCCTCAGTGCCTTTTGCCTCCACAGGGCCATGGTGGGGGTCCAGCAGGCTCAGGAGCCCCTGCGTCAGGGCATGGGCTGCCAGGTCTTCCCTGGGACATGGGTGACATGGGGCTCGCGCCATCCAGGTCCAGAGGAGTGAAGTGTCTGGGTCTGAGCTGCTTGCCCTGGCTCCATGGAGTGATGGGACCATGGGAGGGTCAATGCCACCGGTGGTGTCACCCAACAGGAGGGGAGCAGCTCCAGCAGTGGACTGGAGGCTTTGTGCATGTGAGGGAGGCATTTCTGTCACTGCCCTGAGAGCTCCTCGAGAGCTGCTCTGGCTTCCCCAGGCTGGAGCAGCGAGGCTGATGTCCCCGAGCCTGGTGTCCCTGGGCTGGTGTCCCCCAGGCTGGTGTCCCCGGGCTGGTGTCCCCACACATGCTGTGGGTTTGCCCATGCTCTTGCAGAGGTTCAGGTGGGTCTGGGCACTGGTGGTGCCCGCACCAGTGGGTCAGGGTCCCTCTTCCAGCCCAGCTGTGGCTGCCAGGGGCCCAGTGAGGTGACCTCAGCTCCTACCCTGACACAGCACATGCTGATAGCACCGTGCTGGCCCCTGGTCCCAATGCCACCTCCACCACTCTCAGCCCTCCCTGGCACTGCAGGATGTGGCCCAGCAGCTTCCATGGCAGACTGGTAAAGCATCTGCTTGGCATCTCCTCCCTGACCATCCTCGTCCATCAGCCAGGCTCTGCAGGCTCATCTGTCCTCCTGGCACCTCTGTGCCCTGTCACCCATGACAGGAGCAGGGGGTGGGCTGTGCAGATGCCAGGCCAGCTCTTCAGAGGCACACGTGGCTGTGCAGGGCTTTGCTCCCTCTCCTCCTCTCCTTCTGCAATCCCATTGCACCATAGCCTGGCTGTTCCTTGCCATCCCACTTCTGGAAGGATCCCAAGCCAGGTGGAGAGGGAGAAGCTGGGCAAAGCAGCAGCCCCTTTCCTCCTTGGGCCAGCCTTCTATCCCCAAGACCTTGGTTTTCTGCATGCCAGTGGCAGGGAATAGACATCCTGTGCCATCCTCCCCTCCAGCCCATGGCAGATGGTCCTGGGAGGAGATCAGGGACACCTCCAGCTCCCCACACCCATATTTACCGAGGAGGTTCCCCGTGCCCTGGTCGGGGTATGTCCATCTCAGGGGAGCCCACACACTCCTTGGAGACCCAGTGTTCTGTGTGCATCCTGCTCCCCAGCTCTCCATCCCACAGCCACCTTGCCTGGGGGGTGGAAAATGCCAGCAGTTCCTTCCCAGGCTGGCGCATGCCTGTGATGTGCTCCTCAACCTTTCAGGAATGTCTTCCAGCATGGTCCCTGCAGCCACCTGCATGCACCGGAGCTGAGCAGCTCAGTGTGGGTCTGGCAGAGGTTTTATAGAATCATTCTGGTTGGAAGGGACCTCCAGGGTCATCAAGTCCAACCTTTATCCCATCATATTCCTAACCATCAGACCATCAGACCATGGCCTCAAGTGCCTCAGCAACCCGTTTGTTGAACACCCCCAGGGACAGTGACTCCACCACCTCCCTGGGCAGCCCATTCCAGTGCCCAACCACCCTCTCAAACCACCCTGGCCACAGATGTGCACCCTGCGTGTACCCTGCCTGCTGCCTGCACCCCTCTCCCCTGGGAACCCCCAGGGTCCCCACAAGCAGGGCCCTCCCTGGGGGGAGCTCTCAGCTCCCCAGTGCCCCCCAGTCCTCCCATCCGAGCCCCTTCAACCCCCATTTCCCCACCTCCCTCCCTGCCCCTGGGAGCAGGTGCTGTGGGAACAGGGGGACATTGTTCAGGGCTGCCGTGCTCAGGTGCTGGGCTTGCCCCCCTCTCCCCACCCTCCTCCCTGCTGAGGTCCTGTCCCTGAGTGCATCCAGGCTTTTTGCTGTCATTGCCATCCTCTGCATCACTCTTCCCAGCTTTCTCCTGCCTTTCCCACCCTCCAGAGCCTTTGAGCTCTGCCTTTGATCTCTCTGCCCGAGCGGCTGACTGGCTGGGCAGTGAAACGTCCTGGGTCCACTTCTCGTAATTTTTATTATTAATATCTTAAAATATTTTCCACTTAGTGAAAAAAAAAATCCTTGTTCCCTGTTAGCAGAATTAACAAAACTCGTGGAGTGCAAAACAGGGCTTTAAAGGAATTCAAAGTCAGCAGTAAAAGATTTTCAGCCGTAACACCTAATTAAGTTACATCTCTCTTAAACCAAAATATTCCTTCTTTTTTTCAAGGCAAGGAGAAGTAAACCAGATGTGCAAACGTGCTGCCTCTCACACGTGCTCTCCCCATGGAGACAGGGGGTGCTCTCACTGGGCTCCCCAGTCCCCATCCACCTCCTCCTGCATCCCTGCGGCATCGCCCAGTGCTTGCCCAGCATCTCCTGGTGCTTGCCCAGCATCGCCCAGCACTTGCCCAGCATCTCCTGGTGCTTGGCCCAGTCCGTCCATCCCTCCCACATCAGCTCCATCACCAGCAGCCACAGCCCTGCCCATGCATGGGGCACTGCTGCCTGTGCCATGGGCTGCTGCCAGACCACCATCAGCAGGCAGCCGGTCAGTGGGGCTGTGGTGTATCCCAAAGGATGCAGCAGTGTCTGGGATGGGGCTGTAGCACATCCCAGAGGGTGCAGCGGTGTCTGGGATGGGGCTGTATCACATCCCAGGGACTCAGCAGTGTCTGGGATGGGGCTGTAGCTCATCCCAGAGGATGCAGCAGTGTTTGGGATGGGGCTGTAGCACATCCCAGGGACTCAGCAGTGTTTGGGATGGGGCTGTAGCACATCCCAGGGGATGCAGCAGTATTTGGGATGGGGCTGTAGCACATCCCAGGGATGCAGCAGTGTCTGGGATGGGGCTGTAGCACATCCCAGGGGATGCAGCAGTGCCTGGGATGGGGCTGTAGCACATCCCAGGGGATGCAGCAGACGGGAGCACCTTCAGTGCCACAGCTAAGGGCTCAGTGCCCTCAGCAGCCACCCCACAGAGGGGGCCCTGTGTCCCTACGCAGCCACCACCGCTGTCCCAGGGGACACAGTGGGGCCAGGGCAGCTCTGCCAGCCCAGGCAGAGGGGCAGCACGGGGGACAATGAGCTGGGAATCAGGGCTCAGCCCCCTCTGCCAAGAAGGGCTTCGTGCTGTGCCACTTCTGTCCGTGACAAATTTGGAACAGGCGTCACCAAGTCCCTGATGAAAAGGAGCCGGGCAGGCAGGAGAGCAGCAGAGCCCAGGGGGAGTTTGTGCTCCTGGGCTTGTTTCTTCCCTCTTTTCTCCTCCTCCCCTTGGCACAGGGCGCTGTTATTCCCCCAGACCCTCGCCTCCATCCCCAGTGATCGCTGTGGCAACCCACAAACAAAGAGAACTTCAGGAGCTGCTGGCTCTGTCCCGGGACTGGGGGCCAAGCCAGAACCCACCGGAGGCAGAGAAAAGAAAGATGAGCTCAGAAAACCCCTGCCTTTGGGAAAGAGAGCGATTGAGATGTTCAAAGGTGGATGTGGGGGGGGAAGAAAAGGGGAGAACAAGGCTGCTTCGGGCAATTGTTGGGATCAAAGCCTTCGGGAGAAGGAAAGAGGCACTCCCTGCCCTCCCTCTGCTTGAGATGCAAATCTGAGGTCTTTAGAAATGCACAGAAAGAAAACCTCCTGGAGGACATGAGCCTTGCCTGGAGCTGAGGAACAGCAGGGAGGGGTGCTGCGGGGTGCAGGACAACCCGGTGGCCTCCCCAGCCATGAGCAGGGGATGCTTGGGCAGCAAGAGCAACCCGGCAGAGCAGAGCCACTTCCCTCACCTGCCTGAGTCCCCTTCCCTGCTCCTGGGCCACCGAGGAGGCGCAGGTCTCTGGAGGGACTGTCCCATAAGGGTGCTTCCCACCACCCTGGCCCCTGAGGGCTGAGTCACCCCTGAGGATCATGACCCCTTGGGGACACCCCTTCCTTTGGGTCTCCTCCCTCTGGGGCTGGTGGTGGGGCTGGTGCTGAGTCCTCTCTTCCCCGCATTGCCCAGGTTTGCTGGGCCACAGCTGTTCTGGTTGACTCTCCTTGGTCATGACCTCTGCCTCCTCTCTATGGGGGCCACCATCACCTCACCTGCATTTCTCCCATCCATGACCTTCTGTGTCCTTGAGGAGAGTCCCCAGGCTCCCTCCACCACCCCTATGCTGATTTATCCTGTAGGACACCATCACCAGCAGCACCGGTGGTGGCACAGTCTGCTCGATGGGCCCAAAGGCACTTGGTTTCTCCTCCCAGCTGATGTGGTGTCCGTGTTTGTGCTGGGATTTGAGCCCCCAGCCCCTGTGAGCTGCCAGAGGGGCAGCTGGACTTGCTGGACCCCCATCCTCAGCAGCAGGAGGTGGACTCAGGTGGACTCAGGAGCTTTGGGAGGCTCAGGAGCCTTCTGGAGGATGCTGGGATGTGGAGTACCCACCACCCTCTGCCAGGCTGGGTCTTGCTGCTGTCCCCTCCACCCTGTTCCCTCTTCCTCTGTGGTAGGGTGAGACCCCACATATTTCAAGCCCCTCAGTGCTCAACCCTCTGTTCTTCCTCTGCAGACTGTGATTCCTACTGCAAGCCAGCCAAGGGCAACTACAAGATCAACATGAAGAAGTACTGCAAGAAGGACTATGGTAAGGACCTCTTCCCTCCCTGGGCCACACTGGGCTTTGCTGCAGTGGCAGCTGAGGGCTGGCGACAGGCTGGCCATGGGTGGGGGAGATGTAGATGTCCCGGGGGATGGGGAGCATCCAGCATGGAGAGAGGTCCTCAAATCAGCTCTCCCAAAGGTGCGATGGATGAGGCTGGTGGGGCTGCTGGGGACAGGCAGTTCCCATCGCCAGAGCTTTCCTTGGGGAGCAAGAGAAGCCTCCCTATCACCGTGCCTCCCCCTCTTTTCCCTCAGTGGTCCAGGTGAACATCCTGGAAATGGAGACGGTGGCCAACTGGGCCAAGTTCACCATCAACATCCTCTCTGTCTACAAGTGCCGCGACGAGCGGGTCAAGCGCGGTGACAACTTCTTGTGGATCCACCTGAAAGACCTGTCCTGCAAGTGCCCCAAGATCCAGATCAGCAAGAAGTACTTGGTCATGGGGATCAGCGAGAACTCCACCGACCGACCGGGACTGATGGCCGACAAGAACAGCCTGGTCATCCAGTGGCGGGACGCCTGGACACGGCGCCTGCGGAAACTGCAGCGGCGGGAGAAGAAGGGGAAGTGCGTGAAGCCCTGAGGGGTGTCCAACCACCCCATCCCACCCTGCACCCAGCCGAGACTCTGTACATACGTGTGGTGTGAATGGACCCTGCTGTCTATAGTGTATATTTTGGCAATGGTTCCCCTGGGTGTGCGTGTGCACGCGTGGCCGTGCGTGTGGGTCCTTTCTCCAAGCGTGCATTAAAAACAACACAGTCATGACAAACCCTTCATGAGGAGCAAAGCGAGCGAGATCCCTGGGGTGCCTGTGGCTTGAGGGAGCTGGATGGGGGTTGGTGTCCTGCTCTGGGCATGCTGGTCCTAGCGCTCGTTTTCTAGGCTTTCCCCTTTAACAAAGTCTTCTGGGCAGTGCTAACATCGAAGTTGACACCTCCCCCTTCTCCAGTGTCCAGGGCCTGCCTCTTCCTCGCTCTCTGAAAATGTGCTGCTGTCAGACTTCACTCTGCCCTCCTCCTTGCCCAGTAGGAACAGGAGGTCAGAATCCTCTGTCCTTCATCCCAATGTGTGTACAGGCAGGCTGGGTGGAATCCAACTCACCCTGCAGAGGGACCAGCCCCAGGAGCTCCACCAGGAAGAACAAATGAACTTTTGCAAGGCCTGATTCTCTGGTGACCTCGGGTTTACACCGACCAGCACTGACACCTGGGGCAGGACCCATGTGATGCTGCAGTGCCATGGGGAGGAAGCAAGCCCTGGCAGTGGCTTGGTGACCACTACCAGGGACAGCTGTGTCCACCAGGGAGAAAGGGACAGACTTCACAACCCCTGGTCACAGAATCACAGAATCACAGAATGTTAGGAGTTGGAAGGGACCTTGAAAGATCATCTAGTCCAACTCTCCTGCCAGAGCAGGAGCACCCAGAGCAGGTCACACAGGAACGCATGCAGTTGGGTTTGGAACATCTCCAGAGAAGGAGACTTCACAGCCTCTCTGGGCAGCCTGGCCCAGGGCTCTGTCACTCTGACAGTGAAAATGTTCTTCCTTATCGTTACCTCTCCTGGTGCATATTTGAGGCAACCCAGTGGGAAAGACCTGGAGACACCCATTTCCCCCTCCCATGCCCACCAAGGCTAGAGCCTGCCCTGCCGGCAGGACCTGGGGTGGAGAGGACAGGCTGACCGAAGCCATTGTGTGTCCTCATCCATCCACCCAGGTCTATGTCCCTGTATTCTCAGCTGGTACCAACTGACATAATTCTACCTGTCTCTGATGAGCTGACACCAAGTGACCATCTGCCTTGGTGTGCATCCTTCAGAGCTGGCCTGACTGCATCCTCTCTTGGGAAGAATTGCTGTGGCCAAGGTGGTCCGAGGAGCTGCACAAGGCAGAGGTGGCAGGAAGAGAGGAGAACTTTCATTGACCCACCTCTGGTCTTTTATATCTTCTTCACCATGTATTAGCCTCCAGATCAAACAGACATCAGTATCTTCCCATGTTGAGATTGCAGCAGTCCTGGCATAATAAATATGAGTAGAAATAATAGATGCTCTGACAACAGATATTCCTTTCCCTGCAAACCTTACTTCGCATACTGGATGGCTCAACAAGGTTTTGTAGCCTACATCAGAGTCTTCCAGTGCTTTAGGGTGATGCTTTGTCCTTTTGAGCCCATGGCAGCTTGCAGGGACTCTCCATCCCATGGATGGTCTGGTGCTTCTGGGCACGAGCATCCCAAGGTGGTGCTGGAGCCTGCAGCTGGAGAGACTGGTGGAACACTGTCAGGGTTCAAGACAGAAGAGTTTGGGGAGTGAGGATCTAGGCACTGGAGAATGTCTATGTGGACATGCAGGTGCCCTAGTCAGGGAGCTTGGTGCATTGGTGAAGCTGCTAGAGATGATGGAAGTAGCTTTTCAGAGATGCAGTGGGCCTGCAGTGTCACCTTTCAGGTCCCATGGATGCTGGGATGCCTGAAAAGGGCACGAGCAGAGCTGGGGGAGACCAGAAGCTGAGGGACAAAGAGTATGTGGGACCACCTGGGCTTGGATGAACTGGTCCTATGCCACGCTCCTGAGATAGTCCTCCCCCTTCCCCTCTCCAGCTGAGCTGAGGGGACCCTCCCAACCCTGGTTCCTTGCTGTCATAAGCTATTGGCCTCTGCCATGAGATGACCCTGGAAGTACATGGGCCATCCTGTCCTCCTCTTCCTCGCATGTCTGCTTGCACCCAGAAGCCCAGGAAGCAGAGCTGCTGCCCCAGGCTCACGCTGAGCCCATGCACCCAACAGTCCTCATGCAAGAGTCTGGTGGAACACTCTTTGGTTGTGCATGGCCAGGACTCCCATTGGGGTCATCCCCACAGGGGACGGGAGCTTGCTGTCCCCCTTCTCAGCAGCTGAAGCCCTCGGAAGAGCCAGGCAGCACCATTGCTCTGTGGGCATGGATGCTCATCAGGGCAGGGCTGCAGAAGAGACAAGCTTTCTCCAAGCAAGTACAGGCTTCAGGAGAGACACGATGTGTCTGTGCTCCCCAAGAAGTGCTCTGCACAGCCTTCTCGGGCAGGAGGCTCCAGGCTTCCCTTTGGCACTTGCCTTGAAGTGGGGCACCTAAAGCTCTTCGAGGACTTTGTTGTTGGTGGTTGAAATTCCCAGTTTGTCCTCCTGTGTTGTTTCAGTAGTGCTATCTGGGGCTGCTGGTGAGGAGGGCTGACCCCAGCCAGTGTCCTGGTGCACACGGGTGTCCTGTGGGGCAGAGCAGAGACCCAGGGGCAGGACCACCACGTAGCCCATGGGCTGCTGCTGAGGAGAGGAGCCCTCCCCCCTTAACTGGGGGATGTCCTGGGATCCTGGCTGAAGGACTGGGGCAGGCCACCCTGCTGACATCTTGGGTTCAGCGGAGACAACCCCAGATGGGAACTTCCCTGCCGAGCCATGCTTGGTCCTGCTGCAGTGGGTTTTTGGGAGGGGCAGTGCAGCCCAGGGGATTTAGACACGGAGCTGCTCCCAGACTCACATTGAAGCGCCCACACACATCCACGTGCCTTTTTATCTTCTTCTTCTGTTTGCTTTATAATTTAAATGTATGACTGGACGGGGCAGACCCGGGGTGCTGGGGGGATGGTTGGTGAGTCCCCCTGTGCAGATTTGGGACTGGGCTCTGCTGTGCTCCTCGGGATGCCCTGGGCCTGGCTGCTGGGACAGGAGTCGTGTAAATCCCACCCCGAGGGGGTCCCTGAGGAGGGACCTTGGCCCTGCAATGTGGTGGCAGCTGTGAAATATGTAAAAAGAAAAGCCAGTGAATGTTATGGAGCTTAGTGTAACATATATGAGATATGTATGTTTGGGGTTTTACTATGATTTTATTATTATTATTTTTAATAATATGAGTCTAATAAGTACTGGTTGCCTAATTCTGCATCTTCTTTGCATGCACAGGGGGTTTCTCTCTCCCATCACGCCCAGCTCTGCCGATCAGAGCTGTGCTGACCCACAGGGTTTCATGAGTGCTGCAGAAACCTCCCCACATCTTTGTATCTGGACGTGCGTGGGCTTGGGGCATGCGATGGGGCCAGCTCTGAGCACCCCCAGGTGCACCAAGGGCTCATGGCCCATTGTGGTTGCCAGGCTTGTCTCTGTGGTTGTCCACCTGGCTGGGTACAAGGGGAAGGGCAGACCTCAGAGGTCTCTTCCACCTCACAAAGACTGGGTCACCAGCCTCCAGCTGGCTTCTCTGTACTCCTTGGACTCATCCCACAAGTGGGGAGCTCTCCCAGGCCACCACCCACCTCCACTTCTCTGGCAGCCCAAGCATCTGGAGTTACCCAAATCTGGAGGGCTTCATGGCCACGGAGGTTAAATATCTGGAAAAACTCTTCCACCTTCCCATCACAACCTCCAAGAGCTGCGACTAAAATACAGCAGGAACATTAATGGCATCACTTGCTGTTTATTTTATTTAGGTATTGTTTTTATATACTCATTAATGGCTTATGTAATTATTTCATTGCTGTTCATAACGCTGACATTTAAACAAAGCCACAGTTAAGAGAAAGAGCAATCAAGCCAAATTTCCAGTAAGCTTAACTGCCTTCGGAGTTAATTTAAGGGGTGGAACAAGGGATAATTAGCAGCCAAGCAAGCATTTGCCTTCCCACCCGCATTGATGCCATGGGGTCTGGTTGGTGCAAGCTCCAGCAGGCTGAAGCTGTGCTGGGGCACTTCCACCTCCACCAGCACCCACCCAGCCCTGGCCACCCCCTTGGTGGTGGGGAGGGCTTGTCACTGTGGGGTGCTGCCAGTGCCCACAGGTGATGCCAGGGAAGGGGGACAGCCCATGGCATCAGTGTGGGTGGGAAGGCGAATGCTTGCTTGGCTGCTAATTATCCCTTGTTCCAGTCTTGGTGGCCGTGGCCAGCAGCCAGAGGCTTTGTGAGGGCAAGAGATGCCGTGACCCAACCGTGCCTGGCCACAAGAAAGGCATGTGCTTCCCAAAACAGCTCCTCGAGGAAAAAAGTAGCATTAATCCATCAGAGGATGTGAAAAGGCTTCGACACGCTGCTGTGCACTCCCATTTCCTAGAGTGCAGATCTCACCCGCAGCTGTCGGAGCCCAGAGGAGCACCGGCTGCTCCAGGAAGCACCAAAGTGACCACGCACAGTGTGCACCCATGGGGTTTTTTTAACAGACCTTTTCCCAGGATTCAGCTGGGACAAAATATTTGAGACTCAAAGGCGGCTGAAAGAGAGGCCAAGTGTACAAGTTCCTCCCTGCTTTGGGACTGAATTTTGCAGCTGGTTGAAATTTTTCTCATTTCACAACGCCAGTGGACATTTTTCATGGAAAGCCGGAATTTGGCCAAGGAAAGAAGTAAAATGTGAGAATACTACAGAAAACTCGATGCTCTTTTTCCATGTCATCCAGCCAGCTCCACTCCCAGAAGACCACAGGAGCTCAGACAGCTGAACCCCGGCTTTGGTGTACAGAGGGGTGGCTGGGCAGACAGATGGATGCATGCACAGGTTATTTCCTATCACTTTGCTCTTGGTAACCAAAGTCTGTATAAATAAAATTAGATGTGAATCCGACAGGGAAACACCTTCCATAGGTGCAGGGCAGTCAAACAAAGAGAATTTTAGTTGGCTGATGGGGCCCAGCTCAGTGCTGGGCTCTGGAAACACTGCCTGGTGAGGAGCTGTGTCTCGAAGTAGGGGCAAGACCTACTGAGAGAGGCAAGACCTTGCTTGGCCCCTTGTCATGGCCTGAAGTGATCTTCTTTCCCCCTTGATGCTTTCTGGTACACAGAGCAACTTCTCTCCTTCATGTGATGCAGGTCCATGCGTGTCTTAGTGGTGGCTCCAACTGTCAGAGAGGAATGATGGTGGCCCTGCCAGCCTGTCCTTTCCATGCTTCTGTGATCAATAACACAGAAAAGTGGTACTTTGTCTCCTGTGGACATAGTGTGCTTATGGCAGGGGAAGTTTAGGTTGGATATCAGGAAGAAGTTCTTTACTGAGAGGGTGGTTGGGCACTGGAATGGGCTGCCCAGGGAGGTGGTGGAGTCACCGTCCCTGGGGTGTTCAAAAAACGGGTTGATGAGGCACTTGAGGCCATGGTCTGATGGTCTGATGGTTAGGGATATGGTGGGATAAAGGTTGGACTTGATGACCCTGGAGGTCCCTTCCAACCATAATGATTCTATGATTCTATGAATGGTAGCCTGCTGCCATCCCTCAGGTGTAGGCACCAGTCCAACCACCCTGCTCAGTGCCGCGTCCTCTGTCCTGGCTCTGCCGTGACCTTGGTGCCACAGCACTCCATCCACCCCGTACCCAAGAGTGATGTTTTACTCAGTGCCTTACAACCTTCACAAGCCTCATTAACCTCCCAGGTGTTACTTCCTAAGCAGACCTTGGCCTCTACATTTCCCAGCCCTGCTTCTGCCCTTCCAACCCCAATGAGGGCTCTTCCACCCACCTTGGCTCCTGCCAGAGGGGCTGCAGGACCAGGGCATGACAGCATCAACCACGTGTGCTGGGGCTTTGGCTGCTCCAGCCACCCTCATCTTTGCAAAAAAGGTGAAAAATGTGCTGTTCTTCAAAGACCAAGTGTGTTTTTACAAGCCCTGGGGGCACTTATTCCATCACCGTGTCATTCAGTCATGGGTTTGTTTATTCCTTCACCCACTCCATCTCCTTGTTCATCTTTATTAGGGCACAGTTTGCTGGGTAAGCATGGGATGCCCACACCACGGAGGGCACGGGGGCAGGGGGAGGCAGGGGCTGGGTTCAGCAGAGCCTGGGGAGTGGGGAGGCAGCTGCACCAGGGCAACATGAGGAAACCATTAATGGATGGGCTGGCCCACGCCGTGTTTTCCTAAGGAAGAGCTGAAGACGGGGAACAGCTGGGGTCAGCAGGGCACCATCTGGAGAAACCCGCCGGCTCCCTCCTGCTGGGTTTTTCCCACCTCAGTGGCAATGGACAGGACGAGGCTCAAGGGAAGAGCCATCCCCACCAGCCCCCAGGGCACGGAGGGACCTTGCACACCCCATGGCACATCACGCCCCGAGGCATCACTGCAGTGTTGTGGCAGGTTGTGGCAGGAGGTTTGCTGGTGGCACAGGAGCCATGGCACAAAGGGCATCCCATCCATCCCAGGGATGCTGTTGCCCTGGCAGAGATGTGCTGGTCCCCTTGGGACCTGGGCTTGGCACCTCCTTCCAGGCTCACACCACTCAGCCACCACCATGACCTTGTCCCCTCCGTTTCATTCATGTCCCCAGCCCATGGTGCAGGGCACCCAGTGGGGTTGCTTCTTCACAGGGGTGCTACTGCTTCCCTGAGCCAGTGACAGGCTGGGGACTGCAGTGCCAGGCAGGATCAGGCCTGAGCCACCACGCAGCACCCGCTGGTGCAAGTCCCCTGCACAGCCACCGTGAGACTCCAATAAACAGCCCACGTTTCCATCTTGGACAAGACACCCTACCCCAAAAGCTTGGGAAAGGGGCCACTCCACTGCCAAAATAACCCCCACACCCCACTTGCCCCTCAGCACACCCACGGGATGGGGAAGCATCAGCCTTTGTTTATTGGGAGGAGCAGGAAGAGGTGGCACCAGCAGCAGGGAGCTGGGGCTGGGGTTCAGAGGGGGCACTGCCCTGGGTGCCCACAGCCACCAGCTGCCCCCAGGGCTGCTGCAGAGGGGACCACAGCCCTGTCCATGGCACGAGGAGGGAGGGCAGAGTGGACCCAGCTCAGCCCATCCAACAGGTCCAGAGGTGCCTGGATCAGGTGTCTCCTCAGCACCAGCGTCCCCACAGAGACCTCTGGAGCAACAATGTAAAGCCAGGTGCTGTGCCCTGCCTGTGCCCTGCCTGTGCCCTGCCTGTCCCCTGCCTGTGCCCTGCCTGTGCCCTACCTGTGCCCTGCCTGTCCCCTGCCTGTGCCCTGCCTGTCCCCTGCCTGTGCCCTGCCGGGCACATGACAGTGGGAGCAAAGCTTCTCCAATTCCTGCAGCTCCGGAGCTTTGTGATGGGTCACTAACCCGACCTCATGGCCACTGGAGGTTTTTGCTATGTGGTACCTCTCAAGTGTCCCTCCCCAGAGCCTCTGGCCACCCACACCATGATCCCTGAGCCCCAGGGCCCAGCGGCGATGGGACTGGTGCCCCAGGAGCCCTCGATGCTCTCCATGCTGTGACCACGAGGGTTTGCTCGTCCATCAGGAAGCCCAGCAGAGCCCAGCAGCCTCTGACTCGTGCCTTGAGCCAGAAATTGGAGTGGCTTTGGCCAGCCCACCCATATGGGGCTTGACACTGTCCCTTTTCCAGCAAAGCTGGACGGTGCCTGGGGCTGGGGTCAAGGCAGAGTGGCTGAAGGGGGTCAGTGGGGTGGCTGGGCAACGCTGTCCCTATCACCAGCAAGGCTCAACTGTTCCTCCTGCCCTGCCCAGACCTGAGCTGCACAGCAGCAGCCCCATGAGTGCTGGTCCCCACCCCCATCCCTATAGAATCATCAAATCCCACACTGGTTTTGGTGGGAAGGGACCTTAAAGCTCATCCAGTGCCACCCCCTGCCATGGGCAGGGACACCTCCCAGCAGTCCAGGTTGCTCCGAGTCCCGTCCAACCTGGCCTTGAATCCCTCACTCCAGCACTCTGCTCCTCAGACTGTTCCCTGGCACCTAACGGGACAGCCATAAATCTCCGCTACTGCCTCCGAGTCGAACATTTCCTCCGAGCCCCATTATTAATTTTCTGAAAGATCCCATAAACCCCCAGGTGGAAAAATAGGGAGATATTTGCACATGTGCCGTAAAACACATTGCCCATCTATTTCAAATGGATGTGGCAATATATAAAACATACTTAGGGCATGAGCCAGGTTTCACGGTATTTAAACAAGGCAGCATGATGTAATTGGAATTTACAGTAGAGGAGCAGATTGAATCTGGGACTTCATTGCTGTACCATATATCTTCGATCTCCCGAAGATTTGGCCTGCTTTATAATGCCAAATGCCTTTTGTACTTGTCACCTATATTTCAAGAGGACCAACAGCTCCATTTGTGAAATATAACAGTTGGAAAATGGACATTTTTTCCACCTGAATTTCACAGCCACTCCAGAGAGGGGAAATCTGCCCTGTCCCCCTGCAAATAGCACGTGTTCCTGGGGGTGCAGTTATCCCAGAGCTTCCCTTCCCTAGTCCCACTGCTTGGATGGCTCCTGTCCCTGGGCAGTGCGGTGCCACCACCCCCCCTGCACCACAGCCTTGCACCCACCAGAGCCTCTGTGGTGTGTGGTGGGGGTGAGGACCTGCTGCCCACGGTCCCTGGAGCAGGAGAGGCTGGTGAGCCCAGGCACTGCTCACAGGGGTGTGGGCAGAGGGTCCTCTGGGCAGAGAACAGCCCCTGGAAGAGGTATCACCATCAGGTCCCCAAAAAGATGCTCTGGCAAAGCCTATCACAAGTGCCACCACCTCCCTGCGGCCCCTTGGAGTCAGTGTTGGGTGGAGTAGGGAGGGTGATGGGAGAGCCAGGGATGCTCAGAGGTCACTGACAACACGGCTGTCCCCATCACCAGTGCAAACACCCCTCTGCCACCCCTTCCCAGGACAGGGCGGGCAGATTTTTCAGCTCCAGCAGCCCAGTTTCTCCCAGCAAGGTCCTGGTTTCTCCTCCCCTGCTGGCACTGTGCAGCCCCTGCAGTGCTCGCTGCTCCAGGTGCTCTCTGGGGAGCTGGGGCGTCCCAGGGTGGTTGCAGCCAAGCTGGTCCCTGCCTGCTGCCCCCTCTCCCTGCCTCACCCACCCCTGCCCATGGCACCCACCTGGCCCAGGAGGACCCACCACCACAGCTCAGGGGCTGAGCCCCAGTATGGGAAGGTGGTGCAGCCCCATGGTTGGGGCAGGGAGGGGGTTACGTGTCCTGTCCAAGGCAGAGGTGTCCCACAAACCTCCTGGGGCACCTCCAGATGAAAGGTAAGGCAAAAGATATCAAAGTATGAAAATTGTAATTCTGCTCATCAATGAGCTGATGGCTCCATCCAGGTCAGTCCCAAGGCTGGACCATGGGCGTAGGGCTGATGGCACCCCAGTCCCCAGCCCACCAGTGCCCATGTGCTGTGGTGTCTCTGGGGTGGCTGTGGGCACTCAGAGGGGTGCTGAGGAACCTACACTCAAGCTTGGGGCAGTGAGGAGGTGGCAGGAGACCGAGCCCCTTGTGCCTGCCAGCTTCAGGCAGGCGTGGTGGACCTGGACTGGCCAACTCACTGGACCTCTCTCCACACTCCTCCTACAAGAAATTTTTGAAAAATGAATAAATCAAGTTGTTCCCTTCCGGCAGAAGGAAAAGCCCTCCAAAAAATGTCAGTTTGAAATAATCCAAGTGATTTGTCTGGAAAATTTTGAAGTGCAGGTCCTCCTGAGAGCCGGGATGGACTCTCGGCCTCGCTTTTCCATGCCAGGAACCAAGAGCCAAGACCCTGCCTCCAGGGCAGGAAGCCTAGAAACCCCCAGCAGCCACAGCTCGAGCTGGAGCCCAATGGGGTTGCAGGCCACCTGCAGCTGAGCCAGGACTGGGACCCCACCAGCCCACCTGGAGCCAGAGCTGAGCCTCCCGGGGGCTCTCCGGACAAGGGGTCCCACGAGTGGGTGGGATGCTGAGGACGGGGCTGGTCAGCTGGCTCAGTACAGGCAAACTGGCTTTTTCAGAGGGTAAAACCAGTTTGATTGGGAATTTTCTAACTAGCCCGAGCTCTTGACCATCAAGCATGGTGCTGGCCAAGCTGGCTGAGGCACAGGGGCTGGTATGTGCTAGCTGCTGGTGTGGAAACCAGGTTATTTCTCTTTGGCAACCCCACAAGTGCCATGCCAGTGGTAGACCCTGAGGTGCAATCCAAGAGGCCATTTTCCTGCTCCACAACTCCAGACTTAATTCTTGCTCATGAATGAGCTGAACTGCTCTGCAGAATTGTGTTAGCAACCACCTGTTAGCTGCAAAGTACTTGTGGTTTCTCTAGACCTCAAGAGACCTCCTCAATCATTTTCTGACAGGCTCTTACTAGAAGACAGAAGGTTCCTGAGGGTTCCTCATGTGGTTCAAGTGTGTACAACACAGTGGAAAGTCCTCAACAAGGCGGGGTGTGGGTGCGTGTGCACACTTCCAGCCCTCAGACCTTTAGGGAACCTGGCTATCAGAAGATGATGAGCATCAGCTCTTTGAAAACCAGGAGCATTTCCATCATTGCCACGAGGGAGACTAAATAGACAGGCACCTGGAACCACTTCCCATGCTGGAGAGTTTGGCCTTCACCAGGCCAAAGCATCAGCCTCACCTACTGCTGAATTTTTGGCACTGGGCTGACTCTCATGGGATGTGTCCTGCAGAGGTGTCGGCATGAGCAGATTGGCACCATGTGCTGAGCATCACATTAGAGGTGCTGGTGGAGGTGCTTGGCTCCTCGGTTGCTCTGGGGCCAGTGGTGGGTTTCTGGCTTAGGTTGAATGACACAGAGCTGTGTTCTGTCATCCTGACTGCCTCTTAATGGCATGTGTGTCTGAGACGAGCTCTCCCACACACGTTGGTGGTCATCCACAGGATGCCACCAGGTTGCTTCTCTAGGCTGACTGTAGTGGCCATCCAAATATTTTGGCTGATTAATTCTAAGGGGAAGGTGAAGGCAAAAAAATGAGCTTTGCTTGTACTACACCGATGGTGCCATTCATCAGGGTACCCTTACAGATGTGAGAAGAGAAGAAAGCAGATGTTTTAAGCCCTGTGGCTTTACCTATGGAGTCTATGAAACCCCGCAGGGAAGGGGTGAGCTTGCCAGAGGCTGGGAGCACTCAAACCCCGGCAAAGCAGCTCTGACAAATGGCTGGAGCTGGAGCTGATGGCTCAGGAGGGGATAGCGTAGATAATGGGAGACAGGCACCACACTAGGGAATCTCCACCTGAAGAGATTGCAGATGGAGCAGCTCCAGGACACCAGAGACACATGAGACCTTTGTCTATACAGTACACAGTGGGCACCGAACACATCTTCAGCAGGAGTCAAGAAACATGACAGAGAAACCACATATCTCAGGATCTTCCTTTCACGTTCTCACCACCCTCCACCACCTTTCTCTTATTCATCTCCCTCACCTTTCACCTCTCCCTTCCTCCTGCCAAACTTTCTCTTTTCCCATGTTTCTTGCTGTTTGGCTGCTGGTTTCAGGGATGATAAATCACCTCTTCGGATGAGCGTCATCAACATACCAGACTCATCCTTCTTTTGACCTCCTCATCTCTGAGTCACTTCCAGGAGGTAAGAACCGGACCCAATTACGCTGGAGAGGAGATCACCAGTTGACCCAGTGAACAGGAACTGGTCTGTTGCCCCTTTTTCCTCCAAGCACCAGTCCTGCTCTCATCAGTCCTGCATGTTCAGTGGACACCACACATCTCCCCAGCCACCATGCTGTGCATCCAGCTGGAGCTTCTCACGCTAAAGACGTGGCCATGTACAAGTGCCTGTCTCTTTCTCTTGATCTCCCTTACCTTGCTCCCTCCTTTCCCTCCCCCAACACACATCTGCTCACACAGTTCCAGAGAATTTGTTTCATCTCACCATTGAGCCGTTTATTTCTTTCCAGAGAGTTAAAAGCCTGTCTCCCTTGATTTAGTGAGTCAAGAGTGGCTGGGAGGGAGGGGGGGAAGAAAAGAATGAAAGAAAGAAATGAAATAATGAAAAAAAGGTCTTGGGAACATCTGGAGTTGCTCTTAAGCAAGACGCAATATTCTCGGCCAGATGTTGAGTGACTGCCTTCTACTTGGGAAACGTCAACGTGTCAGACGTCGGAATCCCACCCCACACCACCTTCCCTTCCTCTCTTCACTGTCTCCTCGCCCTGCTTTGGTTATGCTGCCCACGGCAACCCCCTGGGATGGCACCAAGAGGAAGGGGTGGTGTGTCTGCGACCTTGCTGGGTGTCACCAGGAGGCATCAACAGGCTGATCTTAACCCTTGGAAACAACTGGTTCACCGAGCAGGGGGATATGGAGAGGCTGGGTGAGCTCATGGTGGTGTTACCTGCAATGGATGAGTCAAAGAAGGACATGGAGCTGTTGGAATGGGTCCGGAGGAAGACCAAGAAGATGATCAGAGGGCTGGAGCACCTTTGCTAGGAAGACAGGCTGAGAGAGTTAGAATTATTCAGTCTGGAGAAGGGAAGGCTCCAGGGACACCTTCTAGCAGCCTTCCAGTACCTGAAGGGGGCCTACAAGGAAGCTGGAGAGGGCATGTAGTGGTAGGATGAGGGGGAATGGGTTCAAACTGAAAGAGGGGAGAATTAGATTGGATATTAGGAGGAAATTCTTTCCTGTGAGGGTGGTGAGAGCCTGGCACAAGTTGCCCAGAGAAGCTGTGGCTGCCTCTCCCTGGCAGTGTTGAAGGCCAGGTTGGATGGGGCTTTGAGCAACCTGGTCTAGTGGGAGGTGTCCCTGCCTATGGCAGGGTGGTTGGAACTGGATGATCTTTAAGGTCCCTTCCAACCCAAACTATGATTCTATGATTCTATGAACTGAGGAGGCATCTGCGAGTGGTTTCAAAGAGCTGGGAATAGGACTGCAACAGGACAGCCTGGGTGGTGAAACCATCTGAGATCCCTGGCAACAAGGTTCTCCCAGCAAGGCCCAGAAGGGCCCTTCTGAATCCCTGGGGGAACTGAGCTGAGCACACGGCTGCCAGCGAGGCAGGAGGGACACAGACACGCAGACAGCCCTGGGGAGCTGGAGCTCTTGGACAGACAGGTCGTACTCCACCACCTCTCAGGCTGCCCAGAGAGGTTGTGGAGTCTCCTTGGCTGGAGACATTCAAACCCCGCCTGGATGCGTTCCTGTGTGATGGACTCTAGGTGACCCTGCTCTGGCAGGGGGGTTGCACTGGATGAGCTTTCGAGGTCCCTTCCAACCCCTAGGATTCTGGGATTGATTCTGTCAGTGCAAATGGACTGTGAGGATCTACAGCAGCTCCAGAGCTGTCCGGGCGAGCAGGAAGAGCACATCAGGGGAAGCCAGGGAATGACGTCCATCCTGAGCCGGACACGCTCTGTGGAGCGCGACACCCGCCGCAGCAGTGCTGGAGGTGTCATCCATCCCGGGCTGGACCTGGCACATCTGTCAGCTGCCTGGGCTGAACCTCTGAGCCCTCTGCTCCTGGGGGTGCCCCCTGGATGCAGCCCATCGCCCCCTGCCTGGTGGTGCCCATCCATCACTGAGCCGGCACGGCCAGCAGTGCCACCTGAGGATGTTGGGGAGGGAAATATTCTTGCTTCCCACCGGTGGGTTATAAATCATGAGACATGGTGTGAGAAAACAAAACTGGGAGTTAGTCAGAGGAAAATCCCAGGAGGCTCCTCGGGAGGAGGACTGGCACCTCAGGACCAGGGCAGTGCTGGGTGACACCCACCGTGCCAGGTCAGGTCCCACCCCATGCTGGATGCCCTGCGGAGGCTGCGGTCCATCCCTCCATCCGACCATGACCACCTCTTCTTCACCTCTCACCTCAGCTCTCAGTGTTGTTACTCCAGGGCCAAGCCACGATCTCCTCTAACCTGCTGCTCTTCAACTTCCTACAACCCAGGGCCTGGGCTTGGCTGGTCCAGGGGAGTAACCATGGCCAGAACCATCCAACTCCCTTCGTTCACACCATCCTGAGGGTCAATAAAGTAAAGGACCAGCACTGCTGCCAGTCAAACCCAAGACCTGTCTAGGGCCTTGTAGGTGGCTTTCATCTCCCACATCATTATGGTGGGTGTCAGGAACCCAGGGTTTACAGCCAACTGTATGGGTTTTTTTGGAGCTGGAATCTATCCTCATGCCTCAGCAGTGTCCAAGTACCAGGACAAGATTTTCAGGCTCATCCAGGGCCTCCCACACATCAGAGATTACTCTGGGTGCACAAAGCACCACTCATGTCTTCCCACATCACCAAGCTGGACGAGGTTAAGCAGAGACCTCCCTCCCCAGCAAGGGTGGGAAATGATGGGTGGAGAAGTAAAGGACAACTGAGCCATCCCTCCCATCACCAAGCCCTGCCTGCATGTGGTTACCTCAGCTGGCATTGCGTGGTGTCACAGGGATGTGATGGCCAGGACCTGTCTGCCAGAGGCTCCGAGTCACACCAGTGCTCCCCCTGCCCAGGTGAACCCTCCTGCTCAGAGAGGGGTCCCTTTGGGTGCTGCTCTCCCTGCCTCCCCACTGGCTGCAGGATCCCAAAGCCCACTCACACCCTTTGGTTATAACCTGAAGAAGATGAGGAACCACAGCCAGAAGGAGCATCTTCTGCCTCTTGAGGGCAGGGACAAAGACAACCTTATCCTCATGTGGAGGAAAGATGCAGGACCCAGGAATGTGTCTGGACCTTCCCTGCACTTCTTTCCTTTTCCTGGACCAAAAAATAATAGCTGAAAGGCGTCTGCCAAGAGCACAGGAGCAGCCCAAGGTCCAACACAACCCCATGGTCCAACACCCTCCTGTCCCCTGGCACAGGCGGTGCTGCAGAAGGACACATGGTCCTCCCACCCCTGTTGGCCCCAGCCCTGATGTCCCAAGAGGTGAGGACACAAGGAGGTGTCAGCTGTGCTTGTCTGCAGCAGGAGGGCTTGGTCCCCACCGTGACCTGGTGCTTTGGCAGGGGAGGTCTGGGGGACAAGGGACTGCCACTGCTTGGGGTGACCTTCTCTGGGTACCCAGAGCCTTCAACCCCATGTGACATCAAAGCTCTGGGCTCCCTCCTGCTCTGAGGGGGGGACATTTACAGTCCTTAGTCCCAGGGAGGGTTATCAGGAGACAATCTGCACAGGGACAGAAGCACCTCTGACCAGCAAACCAAGTTCTGGTCCCCTTTCTGGAGGAGCATCCTTCCTTCCTCACACCAATGGGGGAAGATCCTGACCCTCCACAGGGATGGGATTAGTGGGGCCCAACCCCACATCATGTGGGGGTCCCTCTCCCTTGGAGCAAGCCACCCACCAGGGATGGGCATGGGGTAGGGTGAGGTGAAAGTGGGGTCCTCCATGAGACCTTCCCCAGAAGTGGGGCAGGGGGTGTGAGGGGGCTCAGAGCACCCCGGNCCCAGGAATGCGGGGGGGGTCAGCGGGGGCTCGCTCAGCCCTTGGATGGGCCAATTAAGTAAATAGAGAATTTGGAGTGCGGGATCAAAGCTGGGCTGGATTTATTTGGGAAGGTCGGATTATATTGGCAGATGTGTTAAAGGAGAGAGCAGAAAAAAACCTTTCGCAAACATTTGAGGTTTCCTGACGGGCGGGCCGGGCTTTTTCCTTCTTTTCGGGCCCGGGTGGGCAGGAGCAGTGTGGGGAGGACAGGGAAGGGCAGGTCCCTCAGCCTTGCCCACACCACGCTCATTGCCCCTGCCCACCTGTGCCCAGGCCCCCTCTGCCAACAGCACCAGCCTCAGGAATGGGGGTGCCTCTGGCTCAGAGCCCCATCACCTCACACTGGCCACCATCCCCTGGCGCTGGCCCCCACACCATGGTCCCCTAGCCAGCGGGGGGGTGGTCTCTGAGGTTGGCCTGATGGGCTCTGCCCACCGCTTCCCTTCCCAGCAGTGCTGGGCTTGGCACCCTGAGGTGATGCCACCACCCCCCAGCCATCCCAGGTCACCGTCCCACCACGTTTTTGGTTTCCCCAGCTCATAGAAGGGGAAAGCATCCCTGCCATGCCCTGAGCAGGGGCAGGGGTGCCCCACATCGCCTGGCTCCACCTGTCCTGCTCACACGGACAGGGGGACCCCAGGATCCCCTCTCACCCATGAGCTTGGGGACATCCCCGGTGTCACTGGCACTGGGCAGACATCCCCTCCTCTAGCACCCCGCGGGGTCAGACAAACCTCGGCACCCTTTGTCCCTGGGATTTGCTCCATTTCCCAGCCAG
>VZRW01002121.1:472823-525988 GCA_013398125.1 Aegotheles bennettii
CCTGCACCTCCAGCCAGGTCACAGCCTGGGCAGTCCCCTGGGATGGGGTCTGTGGTTGCAGTGATGGAATTGATGCTCCTCACTGAGCTCCCAGCCCTGACCCACACTCTACACTGGTCTGGTGGGACTGGGAACCCCAGTAACCAAACCCCAAAAGCAGCTTCCCTTCAGCAACATCCATCCCTGGAAAACTAACAGTCTGCACAGGGAAAAACCTGCACAAGCAACCAGTTTAGGGCATTTCAGTTTCTTCTAATGTATCTCAAATTTTCTGAGGCATCAGGCCATGCTGGTATCACAATTTCAGGCTTTCTCCAAGGTGGTGGCAGTTCAAGGCTTCCTTTTCCTTGCCAACCCCCTCCCTGACCAAGCAAAGTGGAAGCCCCCCAAGCTCTGTGACTCCAGGAGTTTGGTCCTTGGGAGTCAGATCCCATCACACAGGGCTCGGGGAGGACAATCTGGCAGAGCTGCAGTGCGAAGTTGTGGCATCCAGCTCTCTGGTGGATCAGAGGAGGAGACGTGGGGTGCACCAAGGGCTGTCTGAGTCATGCCACTGCCCTTCTCTCCCAGGGTCATTGATCAATCCAGGAGGAGATGTGCTGTTGATGGGTATAGTGTCTGGGAGGAGTCCCGGGTGGCTCCTTAGGGGTGGCACAAGGCTGCAGACTGGTGAAGTTTTCTCCATCCGAAGCCCTGGCTTTGGATCATGACTCAGCCTCTTGCTGCAGCCATCTCCTCCCAGTCCCTGCAGGCAGTGGGTGGTGACCACATCCGATTTACAGGCAGGGGCTGCAGACACCAGTGGGTCCCAAACCCACTCAATGGCAGGACATGGTGGGACGGTGGGGTGCTGCAGCAGAGTGGGGCCAAGCACAGGAGCAGTCACCCCCAGGAGGGCTCTGAGACGGGGGTTGAGGGGGTCTGAAGCAGAAGGGGATGGGTTGGGGGGCTGCTTGTGCACCAACCTGTAGACAAGTCGCCTCGTCGAGGTTTGACACCCCTCCAGGGACGCTTCCTGTGGGGAGCAGTGCAGCCTCTCCTGCCTTCCCCATGTGGATCACTGGCATGGGGCCCATGGTGTCTCCATGCCCAAACCAGCAAAGAACCCTCCTGGCAGAGCCAGTGGGGAGCCCCTCCAGCCAACACAAACCCATCACCCCTCAAGCACGTGGCAGAGACCAGGCTGCCAACCACACGGCATCTGAGGGGTTAAGAAAACCCAACCTGCCACAAGAGATTTGAGCAGAAACTCCACCAGAGACCTTGAAATCCTGTTAATTGATGCCACACATGTGCTGCATTTAACCTCTGCCCTTTGCTGTAATAGTTTACACAAGTGGCACGAAGGCCGATGTCTCCTGATGCTCTGGGGCGGTCTGAGCGAGCCCCAGCCCCTGGGCATCCTCTGGGTGAGAGTCATCTCCTCCATCCCCAAGGCACCCGTGAGCCCTTCACCAGGCACTTCAGCCCACAAGCCCTGGCGCTGGGATCAGCGGTTCTTCGCAGGCAAGTCCTGGGCATAAGGAGGAGTTCATGTGTCATTATTCCATTATCTGCAACAAAACACTTGCCACGGTCTCTGGGGTGAATGCAGTCCCTCCAGCTGGTGCTGGGGCAGGCAGCATCCCCATCCTGCTGGGTCTCACCCAAGGGTGGAGGGAGCAGCTACTGCTGCTTGTGGTTAACACCAAGGGTGTGGGACCAGCATCTTCCCAGCCCTGCCGATGGGAGGTTTGTTCTTCATCACTCGGGAAAGAAACCGTGGAGTCAAGACTGAAAAAAAAGAGAAGATCAGAAGAGCCATGGCCATTGTTAACCCCTATTAGCCAGGCAAAGGACAGAGTAAATGAGTCCTTCTGGGTTTATCCATCTTAAAAACACCCGAGTAGGCAAAAACCCACCTACCTTGTAACGCCTACCTGATACGTGTCATGGTTCAAATCAGGTTGTTGCCTGCAGTGCCCAGGCTGGACACAAAAGAGGTTTGCTCTGACAACAGGGCACCAGGAAGAACAAAGGGAAGGTCTCCAGGACAAGGCAGGAGACACCAGGACTTGCTGCTGCTGGGGTATGTCCCGGGGCCACAGGGACATGAAGAATTAGCAGTGATGTTGCTCTGCACGCTTGGTCCTCAGCCTCAGGAGCTGATACCTCACCCAGGATGGCAGTGCTGAGCTAACACGTGAGCCATTGTGGTGGGAGCCAAATCCCAGCTGACATGTTAGCAGGTACGTGGTGGGTCCACCACACTCCTCTCAGTCAAGACATTGCACTCTTGGGTCACCAGGGCCATGCCAGCTGCAAGAGCAGCCCATCAGCCTCCCAGCCATGAAGCATACTCACACTATTACTCCAGTAAATGAAATAGGTGATCTGCTCTTGGACAGCTGAAATTATCCTTTGTCTTTTCATTGTCACTGTTATTACCCTCCTACCTTCACCAATCAAGTGATTCAGGGCCATGGCAAAGACCTTAGATGAAGAAGGAGCTGACACTGCTTCGTATACTGAAGCAGCCCTTGCCATTGGGCTCTGTGGAGGTAAGAGCTTTGGGATGCCCAAGAGCAAGCATTACTATCTACTCCCATTCCTACAGTCCAACAGCTCTCAGGAGAATCACTTCTGGTAGAGCCATAGGGCAGGGAGAAGCTGCACCCTACAATGAGCACCTGCCAAGGCTGAGATTCACTCCAACCCGCGACCACCTCGTACTCACAAACTGCTCCATCAAAGACAACTCCTAAAGGTTCCCCTTCAAATTCACACCAAAAGATGCAACCCAAAATGTCAGTTAAAAAGAGTTCATTTTTCTTCCTCTTGGAAAGACTTAAAAGAGATGTTCAACCTCATGTCATTGTTTCTGCCTTCCCCCCACAGACTGGGGTGTACTGGAATGGAGAACCCTGATACTGGTGCAGAGATGTGCTCTGGAAGACAACCGACCCCTCAGTGCTCTTCCAACCAGCTGTAATTTCACACCTGGTAGCACTGCAGGTCCTGTGGTACAGGTCCTGTACTTCAGAATAGTGGTGATCAACCAAGCACCTGTCAGTCAGAACATTGGTGGGGACAGGGAAGACTGTCCTGGGTGAAGCAGCAGATGCAAAGCAAGGTGTGATGGCATGAGGGATTCCTCAGAGCTGCTTTGGACCAGGCTCTCACCAGCCCATCACCTCCGGCAAAGCCAGACCTCCAAGGGACTTGCACCCACCAAATTAAAGGCTGGATCTTCAGTAGCTCCTGCTTGGAAGTGTGTGACCATGGGTTTGGGCAGTGGCAGTGAGGGGGCTGCTGGGGTCCCATGGACATGGGACCTCTCACCGGCGCTGCCATGGGGTGGGAAACCATTCGAGAGCGGCTGCCAGCACCGCTTGCCTTTGGCATCATGAGAGGGAGCCGGAGAACCTCACCCTTCACTAATCAGCCAGGCCCTTGTTTTATCTTCAAATGTTCCTGCACGCAGCCATGAGAGCTGCCCAGCCAACATCCCAGAGACGATTCCCTTTGAACGGCCGCTTTGTCTGGTAACTTTATTTACACTTTTGATGCCAATGTTTATCCACTCTTTAAAAAGCTATTCAGAGCGTCTCCCAAATTAACTTCAGATGTGAGAGCAATGGGAACATTCCCTACATCATATTTCATACACTTTCGTGTTATTTAATTCTTGGAAACTCTTTTTTTTTAAATATAAAAATATTTTTTAAAAAATCTCCAAGGTTTTGGAGAGTGTAACCTCTCCCTGTGTGGTCTGCAGAATCTGGCTGTAAAGCTCTTTCCTAAAGTTCACAAACTCCATTATAAATCGTCTCCTTATCTTGCTTATTGGGTTTCTGTTTTCACTGACATACATCCTGGATAAGAAAATGCTCCAAGAGGCCTCCACCAGCCACAGGCCTGGCAAGAGGAGCTCCATCTGGGGAAGGCTGGCATTGGTGACCACAGGAGATGGAGATGGAGATGGGGTGGGATGGGTTGGAGTGGGATGCGATGGGGTAGGAAGGGATAGGGTAGGGTAGTATGGTATAGGATATGGGGTGGGATGGGATGGGATGGAGTGGGATGGGATGGGGTAGGAAGGGATAGGGTAGGGTAGGATGGGATGGGATATGGGGTGGGATGGGGTGAGTGGGATGGGATGGGGTAGGAAGGGGTAGGGTAGGGTAGGATGGGATGGGATATGGGATGGGATGGGGTGAATGGAATGGGATGATGGGATGGGATGGGGTGGGATAAAATTATGACATGAGATGAGATGGGACAAGACAAGACGAGACAAGACAAGATGAGACAAGATGAGACAAGATGAGACAAGATGAGACGAGAGCACTTGCTTTTCCCTGTTTCACCAGAAAACTTCCCTCAGATTTCAATCTTTTTCCTCAAGAAAAGGAAAATTGTTTTCTGCACAAGAAAAAGAAGCCTAGTGTGGGCTGGTACTCACAGGGCTTGCTGGAGACTCACAGCTGAGTCCTTGGACAGGGTTGTGCAGACCTCCAGGTCTGCTCTGCATGGAAGCAGCTGCAGTGGCCCAGCAGACTCAAGCCCCATCCTCTGGACCCCCAGGAAGTGGCTGCACCATCAGCACCTGGAGCCAACCCACGTGCCCATGAAGGTTTATGCACTGACTCTTCCAGCAGTGACCAGCTGGAGCTGGAAGAGGCCTGATCTACAGCTAGGATTGGCCTTTCCTCTTCCAATCCCCATCCCACTGGTCTGGTTCAGGTCAGATCATAGCCAAGCAGGTTTGTCCCCTCGCTGGTGAAGACCCTTCATAGCCACCATGGCGCAGACACCAAGGGTGACCCAGGAGGCTGCAGCAGAGCTGGCAGCACCGCCGGCTCATAGACAGAAGGCATCACTGCTTCTGGTCAGGTCTTGGGCTGTGGTTTTCCAGCTGTGAGAGAAGTTTAAAGGTCTCTTCCCAGGAGGGCAATTTTCAGGAAAATCCAGTAGGCAGCTGGAGACAGCATCCAAAACCAGCTGACAGCCAAAAATCCTGCTTGGCTGCAGGTATTTGATCAGCAGCTGGCCGATGGTCCCCACGGCAGAGGAGCTCCTCCCTGCCCACGGCCGGGATGTCCAGGGGAGGAAGCCAGGCAGCCGGAGGAGCCGGAGCGGATCCGGGAAGGCAGAATGTTCCTGCTGCCAGGCCAAGCCAGAGCGGTGTCCGATGAAAACCGCTGCATCTTCTGGGACACTGCAGCTGCGAACAAACCTCTGGACAGGGCTGAGGAGAACCTGATGACAGCGAAGGGCTTGGACAGGGAAGAGGGAATCCGAGACGCTGTGTTATTTGGACTTATTAGCAAGAGAGACTTCCATGTGGTTAACGCCCTGCTCCAGCGCCAGCACCCGGTGTGCCAGACAAATCCACTCCTGACCTAAAAACAAGGGGTCTGGGAAGATGGAGGGTGGCTGTGCCATGTCCCTGCCATGTGCCGTGTCCCTGGCAGGGGATTACCTGGTGTCACTGGGAGGAGACAAGGCTGCGCGGGCCAGGGGCCACCATCCTGTCGGTGACAGATGGGTGCTGCTTGTACCCAAACCCTCACCCCAAGCAGGGACAGATGTGTCCACAGGGGTGCCTGGGGTGGGAGGGGAACCAGAAGGGACACAGGGGACACTGCTGCTCTAATCCCAGCACCGTCAGGCATCCAGGTGAGACCACAGGAAGGGTCTGTCACCTTCCCTAGGTGGCATGGGTGCGGAAGGGGTGGTACTTGGTCCTCCTGGCAGGCCCGGAGACATCTGTTATTTATAGAGCACTTGGGGATGCTCAGAAGCGAGGCGCCACACAAGCACGAAATGTCATTACAAAGGATATGATTTAGGGCCAGGCAGGGCCGGGAGGGGAGGGGGATCCAATTTGCGTGGAAGACTATACAAAATAAATCCTGTCCGAAAGCCTTCCCGCCTCCACAGCACAAAGTGGAGCTGTATCAGCCAGCCTGTCTCTGCCACGTTCTCCTTCTTCCTTTTACAGGCATGGAGAGAGATTTTTTCTCTCATCTTTGCTGCAAGACTTGCTGGGTCCCGCCAGCTGATCCATGGCCAAGGGGAATGTCAAGGGAGGGTGGAAACAAAGGGATCCAGATCTCCTCCAAGGTGGGACCTTTGCAGCCAGCTCCGCCCCCAGTCAGACCTGCAGGGTCACTTGGAGGGATGTGGACATGGGATGGATGCAGCGCTGACACTGCTGGCCACACACACCAGCCGGGAGAGGCTGAAAGGAGAAGGAAAGCTGGTGAGCCAGCAGCCACATCTCCAGCCCATCACCACTCCACTCCTCTCACTATTGCTGGGCACAGGTCTCCTCTGTCCAACCCTGGGCCCCCCTTGTCCCAGGTGCCCATGGCCATGCATCTCCTCCTGCTGCCTCTCTCAGCCCAGACTTCTGCTCAGAGAGCAGCTGGACCCACTGTCCCCTTCCCATCTCCACTGACAGCTCCCAACAGCACCGCTGGCACTGTCCACACCGCAGGGTTGGAGCCAGAACGGCAACACATGAACCAGCGCTGGGACAGGAGCTCCATAGGAGCTGCAGGAAGAGCACTGCTCGAGTCCTCAGCTGTCACAGCTGTGCGTGGTCAGGAAGAGCTGGGAAGGATCCAGCAGCTGCAGAGTGACCTGTGAGCCACTGGTGGAGGGGAGGTGATGGGGACACCCAGGCCAGTACCTCACTCCTCTGCCCCCAGCGATGGCTTGGGCAGATCTTTCTGGTACAGCTGAAGACATGGCTGGGCATCCACCCTGCTCCTCTACCAGAGGCTGGGAGTCCCAGCGTGCTGCAGACTGTGTCCACCCCTCACCAGGGCTCCATGGTGGCCAGACAGAGGTCTCGGGGCAGCAGTAGGGTGCTCAGGGCTCACTGGCCCATGCCCCAGCCGCACCACAGGCTGGAGATGCCCTGGGTCAGGGCTTGTCCCCACACTGACACCAGAACAGGAGCAAACCAAAACAGGGCTCCAGGCAACAGGGAGCACTCCCAGAGACTTCTCTCGTTGGTTGGAAATAGGACAAAAGGGAACCATGGCCAGAAGGGTTTGCCAAAAGAGTTACTCCTTTTATTTTAAGGGAAATTTCAAAATGAAAATTCCTCATTTTCAGCTTTCCCATGGATTCTTCCCTCTCCCCTCAGCCAGGGCAGGTACGTGGCTCAGTGGTGTTTCATGGGAAAGGAAATCTCCTCCTCTCCCCTTTCCCTTGATTTTCTAGGAAGGAGAAGAAACTCAAGCTAGAGGAAGGGGAAGCTCATTGAAATAAATCAGCCAGGAGCAGAGTCATTGAGAAATGATAAATGAATAAACAATAGTTTGCTGCTCTTCTTAAATTCCAAACCAAACCAGCTCTGCAGAGGACAGGGATCTCCATCCCCACCAAAGTTCAGGCAGAAGAATAGGAGATCCTCTTTAAACTGGAAGAGGGGAGATGGAGATGGGATGTGAGGGAGAAATTGTTTGGTGTGAGGCTGGTGAGAGCCTGGCCCAGGGTGCCCAGAGAAGCTGTGGCTGCCCCTGCCTGGCAGTGTTGAAGGCCAGGTTGGCTGGGGCTTGGAGCACCCTGGTGGGGTGGGAGGGGTCCCTGCCCATGGCAGGGGGCTGGGACTAGTTGGTCTTTAAGGTCCTTTCCAACCCAAACCATCCTTTCCAACCCAAAGCATTTAACATGCTCTTATTTTTCTATGATCACACAACGGAGCTGCAAGGAGCCGAGGGTCAAGAGGGCCTTGTCAAGCGACTCCTACCAGAGCCAGCCCCCAGGTCCAGGGCTGCAGACTCTCCCCACCAGGGCAGCCTGGGGCTGGGAGCTGAGCTTAGCCCCGTGCGAGACATTGGAGCACAGATGGAAGGTGACAGCCCAGGCAGCAGATATGAGACACCCCGATGTGGGCAGGGATATCAGGCACCCCATGGGAGTGCTACCTCTCCATTTCAACAGCTGGATATGGTCCCAGGATGACCTGGAGAAGGTCCCAGGATGACGGGGTTTCCCTCTGAACCCCTAATGACCTGCCTCCACCCACCATGGAGCTGGACATGCCCACTGAGGTGTGGCCTGTGTGGCTGATGCCCCCACACAACCCCATGGCACTGCCCAGCCAGGCCAGTGGAGGCACCTGAGCCCCGAGCATGGTGCTCAGACTGACCAAGAGAGCAGGGCAGCAGAGCGGGGTGAAGGATGGAGACTGGGTGTTGGGAAAGTGCTCCCGGCTGGCACTGTCCCCTTCTGAGCAGCTCTGGGGAGTTTTGAAATTCTCCAACAATGGAAAATTCCTTCCTCTCTCCCTAAAAAAAAAACCCAACAAAACAAAAAACAAAACCAAACCCCCAAAAAACTCACTTTGAGCAGACTGAAGCATTTTTGCTCCACTTCTCTCTTCCCTTGATTCCGATTTTTCCATCTTGCCTTAGACAACATGGTGCAACAGCAAACTCAAACAGAGCATCATTTTTTCCCAAACCTGCGCTGGAAATGGCCTGTCCTGAATCTGCTGAAGGGAGATGAGCTGACACTGCCAGGAAAAAGAACAGGAAAGAGGTCCCAGGCTGCAATCCATGCAGCTTCCTAGCGCTCAGCCACATGCTCCCGCTGGCACCGCATCCTCCCACCAGCACTGCGCTGGCACTGCAGCTCCTTCCTCCTGCTGAAACACCACAGCAGCATCCCTTGCTCTGCTGCTCACCCACAGCCTGCACTCCAGCCTGCTCCATGTCCTCCAGTTGTCATACTGGGTGTCCTATGCTTGCTGCTCACAAGGTTTGGGGAGACGCTTGTGTACGTGTAAGAGATGCTGGATGGGGCTCAGAGCCCGTGTAAAGGCAGCACCACCATCCCTGTTCTGCTGACTGCAACACAGCTCTAGGGTGAAGCTGCTCGTGGTTGGTGTGACTGCCTCAGCACTGCCATCACACCTCACTGGAAATGGCTAAAAACAAGACTGGAGGGTTTCTCAGGTCCCCAGTGGAGGCTGAAGGTGAGGACTAACCCCAAGCCCCATTGTGGCCCCAGTACTTCCAAGATGGTCCAACCTCAGAAAATCATAGAATGATTTTGGTTGGAAAAGATCTTTAAGATCATTGAGTCCAACCATTAACCTAACTCCACCGAGTCCAGTGCTAACCCATGGCCCTCAGCACCACATCTCCACGGCTTTGAGATCCCTCCAGGGATGGGGACCCCACCCCTGCCCTGGGCAGCCTGGGCCAGGCCCTCACAGCCCTTTGGGGCAGGAATTGTCCCTCAGACCCAACCTAAACCGCCCCTGGGCACCTTGAGGCCATTCCCTCTTGTCCCATCACTTGTTCCTTGGGAGCAGAGCCCGACCCCCCCCTGGCTCCAACCTCCTCTCAGGGGGATGCAGAGAGCAGAAGGTCTCCCCTCAGCCTCCTTCTCCCCAGGCTGAGCACCCCCAGCTCCCTCAGCCGTTCCCCATCACACTGGGGCTCCAGCCCCTGCCCCAGCTCCGTTCCCTTCCCTGGACACCCCCAGCCCCTCAATGTCCTTCATGGTGTGAGGGGCCCAGAACTGACCCCAGGATTCCAGGTGCAGCCTCACCAGTGCCGGGCACAGGGGGATGATCCCTGCCCTGGTCCTGCTGGCCACACCATGGCTGACACAAGCCAGGATGCTGTTGGCTGCCTTGGCCATCTTGAAGCCCTTCCTGAAGCCATGATTTCCACCAGGGGTGAGATGCCACAGCTTGAACCCAGTGCAAGCAGGCAGCGCAGGCCCATCCTTACAGATCTGTAGACTGGGAAAAGCCTCTCCCTGCCCACTCCGCTCTGCGAGCCCAGTGCCAGTCCCTCCATGTACAGTAGCACCCAGCTCTTCAGAAGCCTTTGAGCAGGGAAGAAAACAACATGTGCCATCCAAATTACAGAAACAAAGCCCGAACAAAAGCCGTAAAATCTAATAATTAACAGAGCAAATAAGCTGAACGCCCATTAGGTTGCACATATTAGGTAATGACAAGTAGTTTGCAATAACCACTTCTGAATGGACTTCACCCAATATGCATTTAATTAGGGTTTAATAAAGCAACAGCATGTTCTTAAAGGCCAATTAGAAACATATTCACTGAGGTTTAGAAGCTATGTAATAGATGCCTTAGGAACCAGATATGTGCTGATTACATAGCTATTAATCCTCAATAAAGGGCCTAATAATCATTTTGTGCTTCAGGAGCAGGCAGCTGCTTTATTAAATCTTAATGAAACGCATACTTGGGAGCTCTCCTTCAAAGCCAACCGGCATTAGGAAGATGGGCTTAGAAGTGGCAGTCTGCTGGGAGAAAAGACCCCCTCCTCGCCACCACCTCTGCCATGGCTGTGGCTTGTTGGAGGCCAGCTCTGTCCCCAGGGCAGCTGAGATAACAGCAGTTGATTCCTGCTCCAACAGCAGTGAGAGATCTCTGGGTCTGGGAGCACCCTCTGACCTTCCACCCTGCGTTGAACACTTGCTCACACATGGAAACATCTCCATGATTTGGGGCATCCGTCTGACTCACAGCTCCATGTCCAGAGCAGCCCTGTGCAGCCACACTGGGAAGGAGGGGATCAAAGCCCTGGGCTCAGCAGGGTGGTGCCATGTACCATGAGAAGCAGCTCAGCCACTTCTCCAAGAATTGACCTCCTGCCTGGATTCACAGCTGCCCGAGAAGGTGTTAGACTGAAGTGAGTTCCCTCCCACCATCACCTAAAGAGGAGCTTGTCCGATCCCAGGCCTGGGCCAGTCACAGAATCACAGAATCCCAGAATCCTAGGGGTTAGAAGGGACCTCAAAAGCTCATCCAGTCCAACCCCCCTGCCAGAGCAGGGTCACCTAGAGTCCATCACACAGGAACGCATCCAGGCGGGGTTTGAATGTCTCCAGCCAAGGAGACTCCACAACCTCTCTGGGCAGCCTGTTCCAGTGCTCTGGCACTCTCACAGGAAAGAAGTTCTTCCTGATATGGTGGTCAGGTGGTGGCTTCTTGCCACAGAACCTGTAGGATCAGATGTTGGTCTAAAATCTGCCCAGCCATAACCAAGTCCCCCCAGACAAGCTGTGCCCATGGCTTTCCACCACAACTCCATCGGAAAACCAGCAAAATGGTGTGGCAGACTTAAAAACTGTCAGATGGCAAAAACTTTTCTTAAACACCCATCTGTTTCTTCACCTTCTGGTTTCCCAGCCCTCTGACTCATGGGTTTGGGTTTCCCACGGTGGCTGGAAACTTCAGCAGCAGCAGTTGACATGCAGCCACACTTCAGTCCTGCCTGGAGAGGAGGACGTGCCTGGTCCTCACCCCAGAGCAGCCAGGAGCAGAGACCGGCCCAAGGCAGCAGCTGGTTGTCAACTGGGAGTCACCAGCCCATCTTGCTTGGCCGCTCAGGAGGATGAAGGCTCAGTGAGCCAGAGTTGGTGCAACAGGGCCAGAGCCCACAGGGAGCACCTGGGGATGGATCTGAGCCCCATGGTCAGGAGTGGCACCATCCAGCAGCACGAGGCTCTGCACAGCACTGCCCACCAGCTCAGACTGGGGTTGGAAGGCTCAGGTCCCAGGCAGGTCTCAAGCCCAGATGTTCATTAGCAGCCCTTGGTAACCCTGCAGGACTTCAGCAGTGCTGGGACAGCCTGTGCCTGCCCTGGCACTGCCCGGGCTCAGGGCACTGCAGGGACCCCTCTGTTCACCCCGGCTGCACTGTGCTGGGGGGTCCCAACCTGGATGGGGAGTGCCTGGGGCTGGGTTGGGCAGGTGAACCATTAAAAACCAGGAGAAGCCATGGAAGGGGTGGCAGGAGCCATGGGCATGAACAGCCCAGGGGTGAGGGGTGATGGAGAGCAGCAAGGGTGGGCGGTGGGGTGGCCCCTGCAGCACTGAGCTTCAGCACTCGCCTGTGGTCCCCGGGCTGTGGGTATCGGAGAAGCAGGGAAAGCACCTGGGATGCTCAGGGGATGTCCCCTTGGGAAGCTCTCTGTGGTGTCACTCTCCAATCAGCCTGGTTAAGCAGAGCTCTGCTCACTGGTTCCCATGCTGGGCAGGGCAGGGCAAAGCACCCCTGAGCCCAGAGTGTGGGGCTCTGCAGCTGGGGGAGCAGCTTGGAGGGGCAGTGTCCCACTTGCCCACGGCCATGGTGCCAAGGAGGAACCCCCAGGGACCCTCTGGCTCTGTGATGGGGCTGCCTCCACCTGCCCCCGAGCATCACCCGCTCCCCCGACCCACAGAGCACCCAGCCCAGCTCATACAAGGCACCCTCCACACCAGCACCCCCACATCCCACCTCACCCCAGGCCACCAGCCCAGCCCCACATGGTCATCACTCATGGTGCTCATCTGCAACCAGAGCAGGTGTCCCACAAGGACCAGCACCCAAGCACCCTTCCTTCACCCCCTGGGCCAGGCATGGGCACCCTCGCAGGTGCCTGAACCTCCAAAACAGGGGGACCATCCCCTCCCTCACCAACAGCTTCCCTGGCCAAAAGTCTCCAAAAAAGGAGTCCTGATGGGCCACGAGCAGGGTGCCAGGGGGTGCCCATGGGCAGCTCCAGCCAGGAGCAGCTGGTTCATGTTGGGTGCTCTCAGGCCTTGCCTGGCCAAAGATGGACAAACCCACAACATCTCCTGTGTTATTAATTAATGTGTTTTTACAGAAAACCCAAACTTCTATCCAACCTCGTGGAGGAGTTAATCTGCTGCACAAACTGGCCCTAACAAGAGCCTGGGCAGGGCCAGGAGCCCCCAGGGACAGCCAGTCCTGGGGGAAAGCAAGGGACAAGGCATTTCCTTAGTGTTGCTCCTCTCACTGAAGAAAAGCTGGACCTGGTCAGGGTGCAGACCACTCCCACTTGCCCACCTGTCCCTCCATGCTCCCCCCTGGCTTGGCATCCCCCTGACTCGGCATCCCCCTGACTCATGAGGACAGAGAGCCTCAGTGGTGGCTCCTGGTGGGACCCCACATGTGAGATGCAGAGCCAGGAGCTCCCCTCTTCTTCTCACTAGTAAAATACCAACTTAACCACAGACACACACATTTAAGCATCTTCTCAGGGAATGGGGCTGGAGAAAGGTGCTCCATGTGGCTGCCCAGACGTTGGTCACAGCCATGAGGAGCCTTCAGGTGCTCCTTCCTTCCACCACAGGTGCCTGAACTCCACGCTGCTCTGCTCAGAGCTCAGAGCAGAGACCCCTTGGCTGGGCAGAGGTGCCCATGGCTGGCACAGCCTCTCCCCACTTTCTGGACATCCCATTCTCCTCATTCAGCCAAGCCTCGTTTGCCCACAGCGTTGCTGGTCAGCAGTTCTCTGGTGTAAAACACAGCTTCTGCAAAAGTCAGGTTTTCCTCACGAGAATGTTCTGGTTTTCACCCAAAGGCAAAGCCTCAGGATTGTTTAGGTGAACCAGAACAGTTTGAGGTCAGCTTGACACAAAACCTTCTGTGATGCATCATGTGTCATTGTCATGCACCGCAAGTCCCACCATGAGAGCCCAGACTCCAGTGAAGGTTGTTCCAGGGAAAAGAGCTGGGGCTGGCGATGTCCTGTCAGCTCAGGAGGGCACACGCTGGTGTGTGGGACCTGAAAATGAAGTTTGCTGAACTGAGAGTTGCTGCCTTTATTTGTTTTTTGGTTTTGCTTTTTTTTTGGAACGTTCCATCCTATGGAAGAGTTTAACAAGTTGATTTTTCCACCTTCTTGAGGACAAAAGCAAATTCTGAAATATCAACATTTCCACAAGAGCAAAACTCCTGATTTCCAACCACTTTCTCCCAATACCTTACCCCAGCAGCACTGCCAGGAGGCCCCAGCCACCCACTCAGAAGAGTCCCATATACACATGGATGGTTTGCAGCCCCTTCCCCAAGAGGGCCTCTTGGGTGTCCAACAACGCACGAGCCTACAGCATCTCACCAGGGCCATCACGTGGTCCCCTCTCCCAGACCAGCCACAGCATCGGAGCTGGACACTGGTGCCAGCCCCACCAGCTTTTGCTGAGCCACAGAGGAGGGGGACTTGTTAGAATCACGGGGTGCACAAGGTAAGGCAAGAAGGACAATCATGCATGTCTGGGACACCCTGAAGATCATAACCTCAGAAAAGATATGGAAGCAACAGGGCTATATTTGATGATGTTCGAGGGAAGGGTGTTTCTTACACAGAAGAGTCACCAAAAGACCCGCCAGGAAGTCACGCTTGAGCTTGAGCCCCAGTAGAGGACACAAGACAGATGTCTTCAACAAGGATGCTCTTATACAGGGTTTGCCCTGCCAGATTTCCCTCCCTGTGTCCAATCTTCTAGGTGGTTGGGTCCTACATTCAGGAAGGAGGTTGCCAAGTAAAGGCAAGAAAAAGATTAATTTTATTGGGAGTTCACAGGAATGTGTCTAGAGATGCCCCACAAGGTTACACCTAAAGGCCCATCTGGCTGGGCTTGTACGGGCAGCATTGGCTGATCATGGATGTTTAGAAGAACTCAAGAAAGACCTTCCCAGGAGCACTCAGCTACTCTGGGACGTCTAGATCACTGTCTCCAACAGCCACAACACACCACAGTTCCTCTGAATTCCTTTTTAATCAAACGTGGTCAACTGGTAGCACAAAACAAGCCTCTGCTGGTAGCTCTGAACAAAAAATTGCAGCTAAGGCATTGCAGCTCATCAGAAGCTAGTCCCCGGCCCTTGGGGGCTGCTTGCAGAGATGAGAAGAGTTTGTCATATGGCAATTAACTGCAAGGAATCCCCTCCAAAGCTGCTGCTCGCTGCCTCTGGCCCTTGCAATAAACTTCCTGCCGCTCTCCGATGCACATGGCCAGCTGTTCCTGATTTCTAGACCTGTTTCCTTTCTACTAATTAATCAGCTCCAAATGCCTCTCTCAGGGCCTGCCTGAACACAGGGCCAGAAACACCATGTGGGGACAGACTCGCCCAGCTCCACTCGTGCTGCAGGTGAGGGGCTGGGAGCACCAGCAGCAGAGCTGGGGTCACCCTGCGTGGCCACTTCCATGGCCAACACCACACAGCCAGGTCCTGCACTGCCCCAGGTCCAGGGCACAGGCAGTGCTCTTTGGCAGGGGACAGTGGACAGGGGGTGTTGATGCTGCTCAGCAGAGGGCAGCAAGCATCAGCCCCACCACCAGGTGTGACTGCAGCTCACCTCCAGCCAGAGCTGGAGCTGAAGCTTCTGGGGAGAAGAATGGGCTCATAAGACAATAGGAAAGCAAAGTGTGGCTGTGTGCTCTGGCAGGGGGGTTGGACTGGGTGATCTTTCGAGGTCCCTTCCAACCCCTAGGATTCTGTGATTCCGTGATTCTGTGAAGCCCTCTGCAGAGCAGGTCACACCAAGGCCAGCTTGGCTTCCCCACAGCTGCCATGGCTGGAGCAGAGCTGCCTGCACGGAGCCAGCCAAGGGCAAACACCAACAGGGACTCGTGTCCAGGGCACCGGAGCCAGTGGCTGTCCCAGCCCTGGGTGTGGGAGCTGGGACTGGAGGCACCACCGACCAACCTGGGCTCTGCTGCTTCAGCCCGTGGTCAGACCCCCTTCCCCTTGGAAGAGCTGGAAGGAACCAAAGTTTTCCTTTTATTATGCTGGATCGGACTTGCACAGAGAAGGTGCTCCAAGGCCTCCTGTGCCAGGACATTCACAGAGTTTCCCAGCAGAAGAATGAAGCAAAACAAGGGGAAGCTCTTTGATCTTTATGGGCCTGATGCTTCGAGCCAAGGCGGTGGCGAGCATGGAGCTGCACTTTCCGCCCAGGTTTGTGATCATTTCTCCTGGCCATGGCCTCAAACAGCAGCACTGAGCCTCCTCACACAGCCAGAGAGGTCCCTTTGCAGCAGGGCTGACCACAGAGGGGTGCTGGGAATCAGAGCTCCAACCTCCACGCTTCCACTCACCTTGGGCAAGGAGACATCTCTCAGTGCTTTGTTTCCATGAGGCAGAGGGGACATCTCCTGGTAAGCCTCTTCCAGGTCTCAGCACGGAGAGAGTATTAGGATGAGAGGTTCCTCCACGTGCTCAGTGCAGCCGTTATGGACAGCACGGGCTGCCTTCCTGCTGCCAAGCTCAGCAGATGGAGGATGCCAATCCAACAGCAGCCTTTCTGCCACTTGTTCCCTTCTGAACCAGAAGGTTCGCTTGGGAAATTCAAATTGAAATCTGGATTTTGGAGATTTCATAGTACCAAGGAGGATTTGGGAGCTGCATTCGTACAACCCTGCTTCCAAACCCCTTCTCCCCCGGTGACCGGCCGTGGATGACCTCCAGCAAGGAAAGGCTATAATCTCCAGCTGATGGCCTGTTCCAGGGGTGGGGAGTCTCCTTGGTACAAGGGTGCAAAATGTGACGTGCCTTGGGTTTCTGCAAGTGAAAGGGTTGTGTGGAGGCAGGACCATCACCACGGTAGGAATTTGGGTCCTTCTTTAGGGTCTCAGATCCCCCCTTGCAGCTGTCTCAAGTCTGTAGCACTGCCCTGAAAATGGGATGGTAAGGAGACCTGAGTGAGACCTGCAGTCCACCCTTCCTCCAGGTCTGCTGGGGGCACGGGGGCTTCCTAGATGAGCAGAAACAACAGCAAGCCAAGGCCAAAATAACATCCAGAGCAACACAGTTAGGCCTGAGTTGGTTGCATTGGCCAAGTCACAAGAGCAAAGTCTTGGTTTTGTTGGGCCTGTGGTGATTCCCATCCCACCTCATGACTGTAGCTGTGGGATTGTAGTCCCCTGAGCAAAACGTGCCTTCTTACTCAGCTTCCACATGTTGCTTGGTGCAAGGACAGTTTTTCTTGTGCTGCTGAAGGAAGAGGAAATCTATGGAGCATTCAAATACCTCAGTGATGATTCCATCCATTACTTATGCCTCTGCATGGCTTAGATCACCCAAAGTAAGCAAGGGGTCCAGTTCAGCAAGCCAACAGCTCTTCATGCAGTAGACATGTCTGAAGAGCGTGAACCTTGGCAGATCATACATCACGAGGGCTGCAAGAGACAGAACCTCTCTAGAAACCACCCCATGTGGGGAGCAGGGCTCTGCTAAATGGAGAGGACTCGGTAGCTACAGCACCAGAGCAAACAGCTTGCTGGAGCCAACCAACAGAGCCTCTGGCTTCTCCTTCTGCCCATAACATAGCCCTGCTGAGATCCACCTCACCATCAGTGGGCTGCACTCACCAGCACCAGAACCTCCAGCCCGGAGCATGCCCTGTCCCTGTCCCTATGTCACCCTGCCCTATGGCACCCCCACCAGCTTCGATCCAGCACTGGCTGTGTGTTGGGCCCCAGGACCTCCCCCACAGATGGAGTTGGTTGTGTCAGCAGGACAGGAGCTGCCCAGGCAGATGTCCAACACACAACGCCCTGCTGAAGGGTGGACACCCTGCGTGCATGGGACACATCGCTCCCCCGGGGTGTGCAAACCCTCCACCAGCCCCCCAACCCTTCTTGGGGTGTGAAGAGCCCTCATCTGGCCCATGGAAGGACCTATTCAAAGCTGTACCAAACGTGTTCCCACTTTGCCACCCAGGGAAGGGCCAAGATGATGGTGTGGTTGAGACACCCGTGGCAGCGGCGGAGCAGCCAGTGGGATGGGTGCAGGGGCAGGCAGAGCGGGGCCAGCAGTGGAGCTCCAGAATCCCGGCTCTCCCCAGCCCTTCCCAGCACATCGGAGGGAATGTGGGAGCCCCAGCCGGAGGTGAGGGGCGGCTGATGGACGAGGTGATAACACCTCGGCAGATGGCTCCAAAGCCTGCGCCGCGCTTGGGGGGCGCAGACAAAACACAGAGGTGAAGCCCAGATGTTTAACTTCAGCATCTGGATGTGATTCCTAAACAAAGACGCTCACATCTGACCGTTCTGCCCGAAAATAAATGGTTTGTTTGACCTTCCCCAGAGCCCGCCCCGATATTTTCTGGGTGTCTCCTAAACACGCGGCAGCTGCTCCCTCCTGGCCGGGTCCAGCCCTGCGCCAGGCGGGTGCCGCCGGCATCGCTGCGGGTGCAGCTGCAGTGATGGGTGCCTGGGACACGGCATCAGCAGTGCCACGAGTGGGGTGGAAGGAAAGCATCCTTCTGCACTGCACCCACCCTGTTTTGAGCTCCCACTCAGCACACTCTGGATCAAGACACCAAGCCTGGGTGCCCGTCCTGCCCATGAACCCAGCTCATGGCCTCCACCTGCCAGGTGTCTGCCCCTGCCCAAAAATCCTGTGGGAATGGAGGGTGATGGCACTATGGAGAGGGACTGGTCTGCAACCACATCCTACCTTCAGCCCGTGTGTCCCCACCTGAGATCCACCAGAGCAGCCCAGGTTCCTGAGCACCCACCTGGCTCACCCAGGCACTTCACCACAGCAGCATCCCATCGCCAGCAGCAGGGACCAGCAGCAGATGGTTTTGAAGCCAAGAAGGGACAAACCTGCTCAACACTTTGGGAGCACTGGAAGAGCCTGCTCGGGGAGCTGAGTGCCCAGGACATGTTGAAGCCAGGCAGTCCCATTCAGAGAAGATATCTGATCTGGATCAGAGACACCACGCGCTGGAAAATCCACCACGCTCCTAATAAGTGGAAATTGTAAGCGTCGGGTGGTGTTGAAGCTGACAAAGAAGATAGTGATTAGTGATGACGGGCAGTACCAATTAAGGCTAATCTGCCTAATGGCCAAGTCTGAGGGTAGTGTGTGTGACTAATGGTGACAAGTGATGGCAGCTGGAGGAGGCCACAGTGACCACAGAGATGTAAGACAATGCTGGTGGCAGGCAGAGCAAACGAGTGGTGACACAGTAATCTGTTACTGGGATATTTGTAATCCTGCAGACACATCTGGCACTGAGCGTGCGCTGTCCTGCACTGCTCCTGCAGGATCAAACAGGCAGCACTGGAGGCAAGACCTCCCGTAGGCAACGTGGGGTGCCAGGGAGTGGTGGCACGGTCTGGTGTGGCACATCAACAGCCGCTGTCTTGGTCGGCTCCAGCCCAGTTCCACCAGCACCCACCAGCACAGGAGGGCAGTGCCCACCAGCGCCCACTAGCAAGAGGAGGACAGACCATCAGGGTCCCCAGGGAAGCTGGAGAGGGACTGGTGCCAAGGGCAGGGAGTGATGGGACGAGGGGGAACGGGTTCCAACTGCCAGAGGGGAGATGGAGATGGGATGGGAGGGAGAAATTGTTTGGTGTGAGAGTGGTGAGAGCCTGGCCCAGGGTGCCCAGAGAAGCTGTGGCTGCCCCTGCCTGGCAGTGTTGAAGGCCAGGTTGGCTGGGGCTTGGAGCACCCTGGTGTGGTGGGAGGTGTCCCTGCCCATGGCAGGGGGTGGCACTGGGTGAGCTTTAAGGTCCCTTCCAACCCAAACCATTCCATGATTCTGTGGTTCCTGTGGTGGAGCAGCCCTGGGCCATCAGGACACGGCTCCATGAGCCACTGGAGCAGGAGGAGCCCACAAGCACGGAGCTGGTGCAGGCAGGGCAGGCAGCCCGCAGGGCTATGGGTGCACTGGGTGTCCCACAGCCACTGGTAGCCCAGCTCAGCCCTGGGCACGCTGCTGACATCCCTGGATGCTCCCACGCTGCATTTGGGTGTCAGGGACAGGGATGCCCCATGCAGCACAAGCACTGGCGCGTCCCAGCGCTGGGTGGGCAGTGTGTGACAGGCACGGTGGCCCCTGGGGCCCGGGGCAATGCTGCAGAGGGGTGGAAGGAGCAGGGCAGAACACATCAGCTCGCCATGATAAGAGCAGTTGCAGAAAGCAGGCGCCGCTCCCAGAGCAATGTGTTCACTGTCATGGAGCCTGGCAGCGTGACAAGGGCCAGCACCTCATGCCCATCAGATTTGTTCTCTGCCTGAGGTTAAAGCAGGGCTCTGCTCCAAACGAAGCTGGTGCAGATCAGCCAAAAGCCACCCAAGTATGACCACAGAGTTACTAGCAGGGTGCAAGCAAGCTCCAGGGCTGCTGCTAAAGGTTGAAGCTCTGCAGCCCAAGAACGGCTCACCAAGCCTGACTGTTTGGGATTAGAAAGGCTGGTTTTGAAGCATCTCCTCGGGATGGGTGCCTTCCCGCTGGGAGCAAAACAGGAGCTCTGCTCACACCAGACCATGCTCTCCAGCACCCAACACCTTCACTCGAGGCCATTCCCAGCCAGGGTGAGGAACCAGCTCTGCTCAGACTCCTCCCAAGCAGAGCTGCCCTGGCCCCTCTGCAGCAGACCGGGATGTGCCTGCACCCACCAGACACTGGCCTCAGCGTTTGCTTCTCCAAGATGATCCGGGGGGTATGGCTGATGGAGCTGGGAGTGCCCTGGTGCTCCCCCGTGGACCTGGCAGCAGCCTGGGATGTAGGGGCTCCCAGGCAGATGGACACTTGACAAGGGGGCTGGTGGTGGTGGTTAGAAGCCCAGAGCCGACCTGGCAGCCCATGCCACAGTCCTGACAGGAAGCCCCACCGAAGGACATGGGCACCAGTGGCACCTGCAGCCCCCTCAGCATCCTCTCCAGAGGAGCCCCACGTCCCCCAGTCCTGTATCCCTGCTCTGGGATGGTCCCACCAGCGCTGCACATGGCAGCACAGCGTTGCTCCCAGCCGGAGCGGGCATTTTCATGGGGAGGGAGGGGTGTGCCCCAGCAGGAGGGCACAGCAGGGTGCACCCCACTCTCACCCCCCCCACACTGATCTTATCACAGCCTCGAGACTCGGGCACATTTCTGTCTCTGTGCTGAATTGGCTCTGGTTCTGATCTGGGGGGCTGATGCCGTATGAGCGCCGCAGCCCTTGATTAGCGCACGCACGGGCACACACACATTGCCAGCCTCAATCACACATATTTGCTCAAGACCTCTCAGAAATCGTTGGACTCAGACCAACTCCTCTTTCCTAACATGCGTTTGTTGTAGTCCGATATTTATAGTTTACTTAAAATAAATGGCTCCTTATGTTTCCCGCTTCCTGCTCCCGAGGGGAGGGTCTCGGGGGGTTGCTGTCTGTCTTATCCTCTTTCCTCAACCTTTTGCTATTTTTTTCCTCTTCCATAAACATTTTTCAATCAGATCCTACATTTGCCAGATGCTGCTGAGCCTCGTCCCAGGTCCTCCCGGTGGTTCTGGTGAGCGAGACGCTGGTTCAGGTTGGAGCAGACAAAACAGAGCCCCGGTGGAGCAGCTGGGTCACAGGGCCTTCACGGGGCCAGATGCTGGAGGAGGAGGAGGATGGAGATGAGGAGGAAAAGGCAGGGTGGTCTCTGGGACCAGCACAGATCCAGGCCATGATGCACACTCACTTGCAACACTGGGACACGAGGATGCAGCACCCAGTCTCATGGCTGTGGGAGGGGAGGGGTGGCAAGAGTCCCTGTGCCCACCCTCACTTGTCCCACTCAGGTTGTGAGCATGGGGCTCCCACCTGCATCCCCAGCTCCAGGAGGGACCCTCTCCCCAGACCCGGGTGCGGTCCCAGGTCGTGGAGCCTCACAAAGGTCTCTGCCCCCACCCAGCCAGCTCCAAGCAGGCTGCTCCCAGGCTGCTCCAGTCAAGGTCTGAATGTCTCCAAGGTCAGAGATTCCCACCTCTTTCCTGGCCACCTATTCCAGGACTTGAGCACCCACACAGTGGACTCATGATCTGTCCTTGCATTTACAGAGCATTTCCCTTGTTCCAGCTCCTGCTGCTGCCTCTCACCATCCCCCCATGCACCAAGAACTTCTGGCTGCATCTTCCCTGCACCCTCCCATTTGGTCTTGGACAACAAAATGCTCCATGTCCAACAGCGAAGGGAGCATGAGCCCTTGATGGAGGATGGAAACCTCCTGTGGACCCGAGGTGCTTGGCAAGGGCAGATCTGGGGGAGCCTGAGGGGAGGACCCAGGAGACCTGCTGGGTGAGGAGCAATCCCCAGGCAGCTCCCTGTGGCCTTGCAGCATCTCAGGGCACAAGATGCAGGGATGTTGCTGGAGCATCCCTGTGGATGGCAGGAGGCCAGAGGGATTAAACCAATGTTTGTGTGGCCTTTCCCACCCCGCAGCCTCTTGGCAGCTCTCTCCATCGCTGGGGCCGATGAGCCCCATTTGTTTTGGAAGACTCATTTGTTGTCCAACCCTCTGCTGTGAAGGGATCATTTTCCCTCTGGAAACCATCCTCCGTTCTCGTTACAGGCCCTGGGGCTCAGTTTGGCTCCATCTCCTCAGGGGGAGCCCACCTGCATGCACACCCATGCAAGCTCACACCCTGTCCATCTGGTAGTATGTGAGTAGGATCACACTCCCCGTTTACACACTGGCCTGCACGCTGCATATCCAGACACATGTGCAGGCTCAAGCACTGCCACCCACGTGCACACACCCCCCACACCTTTGCACACACTCGTGCAAGCTCACACACTGCACCATTGCAGGCACCTACCACCACCCTGGGACAGCAGCTGGGGGCTCTATTCCCACACCCCCCAAAGCACCCCCTTGGTGCACAGAGGTGCTCCCAGAAAACACCCTGGGGAAAAAACAGAATCATGGAGTCACAGGATGGTTTGGGTTGGAATGGACCTTTAAAGGCCGCATGCAGTCCAACCCCCCCTCAGTGAGCAGGGACATCTTCAACCACACCAGGTTGTTCAGAGCCCCGTCCAACCTGACCTGGAATGTTTCCAGGGATGAGGCATCTCCCACTTCTCTGGGCACCCTGGGCCGGTGTTTCACCACCCTCAGTGTAAAAATTTTCTTCCTTATATCTAGCCTAAATGTCCCATCTTTCAACTTAAAACCATCACCCCTTGTCCTACCACTACAGGCCCTGCTAAAAAGCCTCTCCCCATTTTTCATATCAGACCCCTTTAAGTACTGAAAGGCCACAGTAAGATCTCCTCGGAGCCTTCTCTTCTCCAGACTGAACAACCCCAGCGCTCTCAGCCTTTCTCCATAGGTGAGGTGCTCCACAGTACTCTGATCTCAGTTGCTTTTTTCCCTTTCCTTTCCTTTCCTTTCCTTTCCTTTCCTTCCCTTCCCTTCCCTTCCCTTCCCTTCCCTTCCCTTTCCTTTCCTTTCCTTTCCTTTCCTTTCCTTTCCTTTCCTCTTCCCCCTTTCCCCTTTCCATTTTCCCCTTTCCCCTTCCCCTTCCCCTTCCCTTTCCCTTTCCCTTTTCCCCTTTCCCTTTCCCTTTCCCTTTCCCCTTTCCCCTTTCCCTCTCCCTTTCCCTCTCCCTTTCCCTTTTCCTTTTCATTTTCCCCTTTCCCTTTCCCTCTCCCATTTCCTCCCCTTCTCCTTCCCCTGCCCCCCCTGTCCCAGCCCCCCCAAGCAGCGCTGCCTCTCCCACTCCCGTGGATCCTTTCTTTCCTTTCTTTCCCAGCCGGTGCCGAGCGGGGCGGCGGTGCCCGTGCACCACAGGGCTGGGGGGGGGGGGCAGGACCCGGGGGGCAGCAGCACGAGCCTCAGCCCCCGGTGTCCCACAGCTCCGGAGGCAACGGGACGGAGGAGCCGGCGGCTGGGAAGCTCCCGCAGACGCAAGGAGCGAAAGCCCACGGCAGGGATGCTCCAGCCGCCCGCATGACAATGGCTGGATCGCGGAGCCTCCTCCAGCGCTCTGCTGGGAGCGGGGCCACCAGCAGCCGCTGCCTTGGCAGTGCCTCGTCAGCACCCAGCAGGGAGCTCTGCCCACCCTGCCTGTGCCCAGGGCACTGCCCACCCCGCCCGGCCCCAGCTCCCGGCCCAGCACCCTCCCATCGCGCCGATGAAATGTCCTCGGAGAGAGGGGGGTAGCACCGGCCAGGGGCGGCCTCGGGGCTGCACCTACAAGATAAACTGGGCTGCTGGGTGCCAAGTGACACAAGGCTGAGCCCTCCCTGCCCAGCTTGCCCCGGGGACGGTCAGCCATGGGCGAGTGCCAGAGGAGCAACCTCAGGCTGCAAACTCCAACCAAAAGAGGAGCACAGCGAGGGCCCTGCAGGATTTTCTGGAGTGTTTCTGGGCAGAGTTCCCAGGGTTCATCACAGAGGAGGGCAGCGTGGCACCCAGATGGCTGTGGAGGGCAATTCCCAAGTCCCATGGCAAACCAGCTCCAGCAGCTGCAGGGTTTACACCTAGGAGTCCCTTTCTCTTGGTCTTCATCAAGCCCCTGGTCTTTGCCCAGCCCCAACCCTCCTCTCACCCGCACACCCATCTTCAGCAGGAGCCCTGGGGTGGGATGATGCCCTCATCCCACAGCAAGAAGCAGGACCTGGGGAGCCGAAATGCCCTAAGCTCCCCAGGCCACTCCCAGCAGGCTGAAGACCACATGTTCCAGGTGTAAGCACAAACTCCTGGGCCATCCTCCATGCACCTGGAGGCCTCACACAGCCTGAAGGCACCGAGGGCTCTCCCTGGGAAACTAAGTACAGGACAGGACTTGGGAGTCCCACAGAAGTGGATATCAGGGCCACAGGGGCCAGCTCACAAATGAACATCCCAGACCCCCAAGTCACCATGCAGTGGAAGGGTCCCATGGGTCACCAGGGCTGGCCATGCTCTCCTGCAGCACGTTGACAGCTCTCAAGCCTCTGGGAGAGCAGCTGACGTCAACTGGAGCACATCAACACCCCACAGAGATGCAGGGTCAACATAACCTTGGGCTGTCCCAGGCAGCCTCGTGGAGATGCCACCAAGAGTTGTCACAGGCACCCTCGCACCCTGGGAAGTGTCCCCTGGGATGAGCATGGCCCCAGGGATGGGCACGGCACTGCCCGCTCCCGTGGGACTCCGACCTTCCCCAGCTTCCACAGCTCCCAGCTCTCTTTCTGCTGGCACAAGGAGTCCTCAGAAAGGGTCCGGGGCATCCCAGTTTGGAAGGAGCTACAGCCAAGCGCCTGGGGCAGGCCACGAGGACGCAGAAGCATTTGGGAGCACAAGGGCAGGCCAGCGGGACCTGGCAGGCGATGAGACGGGAGGACAATACAAGGGGCCGTTTGTGCTCCCAGCTCCCGGCCCCCCCCACCCTGCCCCATGCCATAGTAAGGTTCGTATTCAGGAATTAATTGATGTAATTAAAGTGTGGCATGACTTTGCCACGGCCTCTGAAGGCGGTGGCGGTGGGCCAGGGTCCGCGGGTGGAGGAGGAGCCCCTCGTGTGCTATGCTCCCTATAGGAAAAGGGCAGCTCTTGGGCAGATCCCAGCCATGAAATTGGCATAAAGAGATTGTCAGGGAAGCGGGACGGTGCTGGCCTTGCTGCCATGGGCAGCTGCAGGGTGATGATCCATCCTGCTCCACCACAGCAGCACCTCTGGCAGGAGGTGCCGGACCTGACCCAAGCAGTGCCCGGGGATGTCCCAGCCTGTCTGGGCTCCATGGCTGCTCCGCTCCAGCTCTGCCTGAGCACACACAGGGCTGGGGGCTGTGCTGGGAGGGTGGGACCCCCTCGCCTCACCCCACAGAGCCTCCAGTCTGCCTCTGCCCCAGCCCCCCGAGGCAGTGCCATGCCAGCAGTGACAGTGACAATACCCTGAGAGCACATGGGAGTCAGCAGAGCTTGGCCCTGGTTTCTGACCACTTGCCTGGGTGGGGGTAATCCTCCCGCTGGGGCTCCTGTGTCAGGGAGGTGCAGAGCCCAGGGCTGACCCCAGCACACCAGCTGGAGCCCTCCCAGCTCACCGCCAGGGTCCCACGAGGGGCTCTGCAGCAAGCTGGTGACAGGGGACACAGCGTTGTTAATGAGGTGCAGGAGAGGATGCAGCCACCCACCCCTCACCTGCCCAGGGCACCGGCTCCGCAGCCTCTCCAGCAGCTCCTCCAGGTATTGGAGCAGCGTCAGGCTGACCCCAGCCCTCCTCCACAACTCCCTGTCCAAGTCCCGAGCATGTCCATGCCTGTCCTCCCCATGGAGGGGATGTGGGGTGCAGGTTGAGGTGCTGAGCCACAGGCAACCAGTCTGACCCTGCTAGCACTGGGGACTGGTCACCGCAGGATGGAGGAGTCCATCACTGTCTCCACAGCACAGTGACAGCACCAGGCCCAACCTCTGTCCCCTTCCAGGACCCCATGGCCTCTTGGACTTCCCCTCTACCCACAGCTCAGGCAACAGCACAACCTCCTGGCCAGGAGGAAGGAGAAACCAGGAAGCTGGGAGGGCAGCACCTACAGGGACCCTCCCAGAGCCTCCTCTGGAGCAGCAGGAGCTTCCCACCACTGCTGCACCCGTGTGAAGCAGGAGGGAGAGCAGATGAGATCAACCTCCAGAGCAGCCACTGGAAACCCAAACAGAGCCACACCATGGAGAACCGGGGCTCTCCCCATCCCTCCTTTCCAAACCCAGGGGCCACCCCTGGAGACACACACCAGCTGCTCTGCCGGAGGAACCACAGCCCCATGCCTGCCTGCTCCAGCCTCTCACCACCACCCACTGTGGCTTGGCCCATGCCCCACGGGCTCAGTGTGAGTGTGCCTGTGGCCCAGGTGAGCACACAGCCTGTCCTCAGGGCTGCTGCCTCCTGCCACCCCTGCGGTGGCTGCGGGCTCTGCTGGAGGGGAGCGGGGCTCCAGCAGCACCCAAACAAGAGACAGGCACAGCTCGGCTGGGTCTGCACGCTGGGGACAGGGAGAAGCTGCTCCCAAGGGTGAATCCCAGCCAGGCAGAGGAGAGGAGGGTGGTGGAGCTGCCACGAGCTGGCTGGGGAACAGGCTGCCCAGAGAGGTTGTGGAGTCTCCTTCCCTGGAGACATTCAAACCCCGCCTGGATGCGTTCCTGTGTGATGGACTCTAGGTGACCCTGCTCTGGCAGGGGGGTTGGACTGGGTGATCCTTCGAGGTCCCTTCCAACCCCTAGGATTCTGTGATTCTGTGATTCAGGCAGCCCCGGCAGACCCGGGGTGCTGGGGGGAAGAAGCACCCCAAGATGTGAGCAGGAGCACCCAGCCATGCTGGGCTGTGAGTTCTGCCCAGCTCCCACTGCAGGATGGAGGGAGGTCAGGTCAGGCTGGGGACCACCAGCCGTCCCCCAGCCCTGCCAGAGCTGTCTGGCTGACCTCACAGGGCAATGGTGGCGAATCCAAGGGCAGTAAATCATTGAGCTGCTGGGGCTTGACTGGTAGGACCCCATGCTGGAAGCCCTGGGCACCTCTGCTCTCCTGGGACCACACCAGGGCTGAGCAGGGTCCCAGTGCCTGACTCACCACCCTCTCCACCACACAGGGACCCTGGTGCTCTGCCCTGGCAGGAGCAGCCTTCCTCCTCATGCTCGTTACATTTCTCTAAACAACTGATCTTGCAATTGCAGTTTGGAGCAGAGTGTCTGCTGTGAAACTGGGACTGGGTTATTTCCGCAGCCCTGATTCTTTGGAAACTGCTGAAGCAGGCAAGAGAATAGTTCATGGTCCCCTTGAACGCACCCGACCTCCCCGAAGGAGCTGGCTGAGTTAGTGGTTTGAGCAGGAGAAGACTTGTGCTTTATTCCCAGTTCTGCCACTGGCTCACTGGGTGGCTCGGAGTGAATCACTTCCCTCCGCACGTTTTCAGCTGGGAAGTGCTGGTGGGGGCAGCTGCTGCTCCCCAGGCACGGGGTGGACATACCTGGCTGGCTGCAGGACAGGGAGTGAAGGCACAGCTTGGTGGAGAAGGGCAGGTCTCAGCTCCATCAGGAGCAGCCTGAGGACACGAGCATCCCTGCTAACAGGCACGAGGTGTAGCAGGCTGACCCCTGAGCTGCACCCAGCCTGCCTGAGGCACAGCCTGCAGCAGGCAGAGCAGGGACACCACCACCTGTGTCACCAAGGTGATTTCCTTCCTCCCTGTGCCCCCGTTCACCATCCCCACATCCCTGGAGCCTGTCCATTCCGGCCAGCCTCACACGCTCCACCAGTCCAAGCCAGGCGGGGGTCTCACACCCCACCCCAGTGCCCTGTGACTGGTCAGGAAGATCCAGGTCAGACCCTGCGGTGGCACCCCCAGGATTCAGGTGTTTTGGGAAAAAGAGGCTCGTTGCTAGATATAAAACTTTACCCGTTCACTCTGGACCATGGTGGTGACTCAGTGTGGTTGGTGCCGTGCAAGCTCTGCACCTCCTGGGCAGATGCACACCGGTGGGACTGCACTCCAGGCCTGCAAGGTGTTACTCCCGTGTCCATTGTGGCACTGGGCTGGACAATTGCAGCCATCAGGCATTTGGGGTAGGGATCACTGGGTCCTGGAAAAGCTTCCAAAAGTGTGGAAGGGGATGGAGTGAAGATAAGAAACGCAGGAACTGGTGGGGAACGTGAATGGGTGTCCCAGGCCAGACACCCAGGGGAGGTCAGGAGGTGCAATAGGCAGTGTTGTGGTTGTTTGGAGAAGAACAAGAACCACAAACACAAATTCCCCTCATGATACTGGCTCCTGGTTTCCTTCCACACAGCATTACCCAGGAACATGATGTTCTCTGCATTTTACCAAAGAGAAAGTTGTGGTCAGCAATGGTGTGAACCCAGAGAGCCAGCTCGGACAGCCTGCCCAGCACCTCCACCAGCACAGCCTCCCCACGAGGGCACTGCTCCCCTCTGCAGGGCAGGAGGGTGCCCCGGGTGTGCAGCCAGGCACCAGTCCCACCATGGCACAGGACAAAGAGCCACAGAGACAGGGAGAGAAAAAATACATGGGTGTCTTCCATGGATAATGCAGCTCCTGGGATCCCAGGGGACAAAGAGAGGGGACAGGGAGGGACCTGCCACAGGGGACACGCAATGGTCACCAGCAGCCAGCTTTGTCCCCAGGGCTGTGGAGGTTTGAGATCAGCTCCTCCTCTGGCACAGGCTGTGCTGTGGCCCTGGGCATAGTGGCCCCAGCACCAGGAGGGCTCCCTCTCCTCAGGGATGCTCCTGCAGACTGTGACCCCAGCTCTGCCAGTGAACCTGCAGGTAGCTCTGGGTCACAGCAGGGCCAGGGGGAAAGCAGGAGGCCTCCCCTGCCACCTCCAGCAGATCCACTCCCCAAGTCTGAACACTCTGTTCCTCTCCACTCCCCAGCTGGCTGCAGGCAGGGCAGGGCTGGCCGTGCTCTGGGCAAGCAGCGGTGCCCCAGCTCCCGGCTGTGGCAGGGGAAGAGCACCCTCTGCAGACCCAGCACCCAGGGAAGCTCCAAGGCCCCGCTGGTCACCGGCTGAATGGGCACATCAAGAGGAAGTTTATAAATCCGGTTCACGTCTCTAAATGGATTTGCATTTGGCATCTTTTTCAGCAAGGGCCATGAAAACAGACTTTGATATCATATGCTATCATTTTACTAATGAAAACAGACCACAGTCACCAAATACATCTGAGCAAGTCGAAAGTGCTCTTTGAATTAAAGGGACAGTGCCAAATTTGAAGTGCATGTTCTCAGTTTAGAAAGTAGATTGCATGAGTCAGACCCGGGAATCATAGAATCACAGAATCATTATGGTTGGAAGGGACCTCCAGGGTCATCAAGTCCAACCTTTAGCCCATCATATTCCTAACCATCAGACCATCAGACCATGGCCTCAAGTGCCTCATCAACCCGTTTTTTGAACACCCCCAGGGACGGTGACTCCACCACTTCCCTGGGCAGGGGTGGAGGACGGGGGCTGAGGACACCCTGTGTGTTCCTACACACAGCTTACACAGGCTCACTGTGCGTCTGCCCCTGCTCTGCTTCCCCAGCAGCAGCATCCCTGGCTCAGGACGGGCATCCTGGGCTTGCTCCCCTGCAGGCACCTGCCTGGGTGAGCTGGGAATTCTGCTCTGCAGGGAGCCATGGCAGCTCCTGGAAGCTCCCAGCACCCAGCACAAGCTGCAGCCAGCCGTGTGCGGAGCAGCCGGGAACCCATAATGTGCTGCTGCTCTCCCATGGCTGCACAGCCCTCAGGCTGCTCCCACCTGCAGAAAAACCTCCATGGAGGTGAATCCTCGTGTCTGAATCAGCGGGGACAAGCACCCAGGTGGAAGCCAGCAGCTCTCCAGTGCTGCAGCATCTCCACCCATGGCACGGGTGAGCCAGCGTGGCACAGCCGCCTGGCCCAGGGTGCAGCGTGCCCACGGGGTTGTTGATCAGAGCAGGGGGGCCCTGCTTTTGGAGGAAAATGGGGGCCCAGCAGCTGGGATGGGTACAAAGCTTGTCCCTGCAGATTTCTGTCTCTGAGTCACCGGCTGACGCTGGTAACAATGCAGGGAGTTATCGGAGAAGCAGTTGTCGAAAGGGATAAGTCTGATTGTTCCTGTCCCTGTCTGCCTAGACCTGTCTGCATACCTTCACGCCATGCTGACACAGTCCCCAAGGCTTGGAAAGGCTCCCACTTCCCAAAAGTCAGCAGTTTAAAGAGTCCCTTGGAGGCATCCCAGGCTCTGCTCAGCACGCAGGAGGACTGAGGGGGACCAGCCACCATCACTCCTGCTGGCCATGGTCCCTGGGGGACATGGGACCTCCATGCTGGCTCCCCTCAGGAGATGCCCAGCTCTCTCCATCCTAGGGCTCCCAATCGCAGCTTCTCACCAAGGGAACTAAAATGGGGAGAAGTGAACCACCCCCTTCCCTGCCCCTAGGGCAAAGCTGGTCAGGAATTTTCTGTCATGGCAATTTCCCTAAAGGAAAATGCACTTGTGCCCAGGCACACTCCTGGGCTCCGTGACCTTTAAGAGTGACTGTCTGCTGGGAAAGCAGGAAACAAACACATTTGTTTGGTTCAGTTTGATCCGACTCGAAATATTTTTGGTTGTGGTCCTGATCCAAAGTGTTTCATCTCAGATCAGTTCCACATTAATCCCTAATTCCCTGGCAGGCTGTGCTGCCAGCAGCGCTGTGGCTGGGATGCTGCTCCCCCCGGGCCCCGCTCCAGGTGTGCCACCAGGGTCACACTGCAGCAGTGTTCTCCTGGGGCTGCAGGACACCAGATGTGGGTGTGGGTCTGTGACAGCCTCCCTCACCCTGTCCCCAGCTGCTCAGTGCCTTGTGCTGGCTGGGAACCTGGCCTGCAAGGCATCAGCAGGAGGCTCCTCACTGCCTTCTTTCCAACTTGCATCCACTCCCTCCGCTCTGGGAATGTCCCGTGTCTCTCCAGCATGTGTCCCATCACCAGCCATCCTTGTCTCCTCAATGCCATACCCCTGCCCAGCTCCTCACATGTGGGTGAGCATGGTCCCAAGGCCAGCGTGAGCAGACCAATAAACCTCTGCTGACCCTTGCTGCTGGGCTGGTCTCATCGGTGTCAGTCAGCCCATGTTCCAGGACATGGAGATGTGGGGCTGGAGGCCAGTGCTGCCATTAGCAAAGGGACCCTCAGATCCCCAGCGCCTGTGTGTGCTTATCCCATGGTGCTGTCCCGCTGTGTCAGCCCTGGCTGTCCTCAGCCCCCAGCAGAAAGGGTTTGCAGAGCACCAGGACAGTGTCCTTCTCTTGGCAGGGGACACCCACAGGTGCTGGTCTGCAGCTAGGCCAGCCCCAGGGGTGTCTGTTGGACACACACCATGGGTCACTGTCATCTGCCCTGACATTGCAAGGGAGGACTCCAGCATCATTCATCTCACCTCCTCACCTGCTACAGAAGTTTGTCCAGACACCGAAACATCCCAGCCAGCCTAAGCAGCTTTATATGGAGGATGGGAAGGAGCATCTGAGTGAACATCTGTCCCATCAGTTACAGTCTCCTTCCTCTACCTCTTAGAGAGCAACTGCAGGTGATATGGGAGCCAGTCGGTGTGTTCTTAGGTGGGAGGGAGCAAAAGGTGTGCTGAAGCTGAGGACAAGTTGAGATGGTGGTCTTGGGTGGAGCCACTGAAGGGCAAAGATCCTGTGAACCTCCATGGTCCAGCACAGGCTGGAGCCCACAGCCAGGCCAGTGCTTTCAGAGGGAGAGCACGTTTCCTCCAGCAACACCTGTGAGTTACCTCAGCATCTGTTTCCCACTGTCCTGCAAAATGGTTTTATAAACAGGTAGTTCTTGGCCATGGGGGGCTGGGTTGCAGCCCCCAAGAAAGATTTTCAGGTTGGATCTGAAGAAAAATCTTCCAGCATCTGGGTGTTTTGGCCTGCCCAGCTGAGATAACAGGCACATTCCAGCATCTCAAGCAGCCTGGAAAGCTGGGAAGGCAAATGTTTGGATGCTCGAGATTGCACTCCATGGCCCCATGGCACATCTTTGCTGTTTCCAAAGCACTCCTGGTCTCCAAGCCAGCTCCTGCACAGGGGCACAAGCCACACCACTACACACTCAAACAGTTCAGTACTTGAGTACCCAGTTCCCTGAGCTCATTTCCAGGTAAAAGTCTCACTTTGCTTCTCCTCTTTGACTCCCAATACTGAGGATCGCTGGGGGAGCATCACTTCCCAGGTACAGGTCCCACGTGCCACCCCACCTCTCCACAAGCACACCCTCCCCTGCCGAGGGGCGATTCTTACTGCACAGCACCACAGAATGGTTGAGGCTGGAAGGGACCTCTGGAGGTCACTTTGTCCAAGCCCCTCGGGGTGGGCAACTGGGAGGAGGGAGACCCACAGGGAAAAGTACATGGCTCTAGCACAAGGCTCTTCTGAGATGGCCACAAGCAGCAAGACCATGCTGAGATGCCCACAAGCAACTGCCTTGCTGCTGCTTAGCACGTTCCTCCAGCTGCCATTCACCACGTTGTGGGTGCTGCAGGCAGTGGCAAAAGCACAGAGAGCTGCAGCCATGAGTTAACTCCAGAAACAGCTGCATGACCACAGTGCATGGAGCTGCTGTGCAAGGACTTGTGCCAGGAGCTGCACAAGGAACCAGACAGTGCCCAGGCAGCTTCGGTGCAGCAGGAACCACCTTCAACCCTGGCAGATATCTGCTCTCTTGGCATCACAGACCAGGGAGGCTACAGGAGGGATGTGAACGATGGGGCAGAAGGGATGGAAGTGGATGGCTACAGAGGGTGGGAGAGGAACTGGGAAAGGGAGACGGCAGTGTCACCAGTCATGATAGAAAACAAGGAGCCAGAAAGAGTATTCTTGGCAATCTAAAAATAAGGTCTTTCAGTTCTTCATCTTCGTCACCTCTGAGGGTTTCAGTGCTGAGGACTGAGAAATATGAGATAATCCAGAGAGAAAGTAACTGTGCCTAAACTGCAGGACCCAGAAACACCTTCCAGCAGCAGCATTTGGTGGGAATCAAGTCACATCACAGCTCCACAGCAGAAGGGTAACACGGTCACCCCTCCCACTCAATGCCAAAGTCAGTCAGTGAAGGCAGCAGGAGCTGAGCAGTCAGCATGCTGTCCTGGGCTCACACACAGCCCTGAGCAGCAACACACTCTGCCTTTAGTGAGACCTCAAGGTGCTGGGCAGACATTTGCAGAGCATCAGGAAGGTGAAGATGATGTGCTGGGGAGCTCTGCCAGCTCTCCTCCTTCGGGCTCGGTGGAGGTCACAGTCAGTTGTTCATGGTTTCTTTATTCTGGCTCCCTTTTAAAATGTTTGCAGTTCTTGTCCAGAAACACCTTTGCTGCTCTCAGCCGTTGTTGTTCTTCCTAACTCAACTGTAACTTGCTTCGTGTTTATCTTTCCAAGGACACTTTGCCTGGCTTTCTTTATCTCCTCTGTTCTTCTCATAGAGCCCAGAATCACACCAGAGCAGCCACTCTGCTAGCCGTTTTTGTGGTTCATAATATGTTTCTTGTGCCAACCAACACTCACACCACCTCCAGACTGTCTGACCTGCCTTCTCCCTCACTGTTTTGGGGAAGGAAAGCTGGACACACAGCCTGGAAGGGACCAGTGACATACTCTAATCCCACAGATTCACCAGAATTTATTGATACAGAGTTGAAGCATCAAAGCACAGTACCGCACTGTAGGTGTAGGCTGGCCTCCAACTCCTACTTTACTGCCACAAACAAAAATGCCAGGTAGCCAGGAAAACCAAGCAGACCACAAACTACTCAGGTCACCTGTTTGAGCATCTTCATCCTCCTGATGGTTGGGGTCCAGCGGGAAGGACCTGCCTCGAGCAAGCGCACCCCACCGGGGCCAGCATAGCTCATCCTGCTCTGCTGGGACTGGTTTTGAGAGACTTTAGCTCCTGGGGGGAAATGACTGGTCTCACTTCTGTGTCCCCATTGTGCTCAGTGGGATTTGCTCTCTGTTGGCTGAAGCCCAAGACCAAAATCAAGCATTTCTTAACCCAGTTTTCTGCTGTGGCTACCTGCACATGCCTTAGCAAAGCTCTTTGAAACCCCAGCGCAGCAGGATCTGCAGTTTCAGGCCAGCTGCTGCAGATCAGCATCTGTCAGCTGGTTCCAATGGCACAGAACTAGTTTACACCAACAAAAGATCCTGTCCAGGAACCGGGAAGCATTGTTCTCATTACCTCTGCAATGCTTTTGGTCACAAGCTATCCCATAGGGAATGGCAGTGCTGGCTGTTTCAGCCGGTTTTCCAATAGGAACAGAACTTAAGCAATCACGCCATTTGTGTTTGTTCATCCATCCCCAACAGCTCGGGAACCCATCGGCAAGTTTCACCCAAATCTGACAGAGGGATCAAGAAGCTAATGGTGTGACATGATTTGTGACATGAGGTCCCTCTCTTCTACCGATTGTGTGGGAGGAACCCACACAGAAAGTTGCTGTTGAGAGCTCAACTTCTATCAGCCACCAGAAAACAGTACACAGAGCTTCCCCAGACACCCTCCTCGTGCAGAAGCCTTAGGAGGCACTCACACTTCGCAGGACAGCAGAGGAGCCACTGGAGAAGACAGAGCTCTGGGAGAGGAGGTTTCCTCGAGCTGGCTGCTCAGACTTGATGCCTCTGGTTTTGCACTGAGGCTGCCACCACGATAAACCAGAGATGATGAGAAACAGAATGATGGACAATAGCAGCACCTGATAGAAAGAAGCAGCCCCTCGCCTCAGGAGAGCAGCACCCCAAAATGCCAGGCAGCATCAATCATGCCCAGACCCCAGCACAGCAGGAAGGGTCACAATTTTCTCACCCTTCCAGACAAGTTTGAAAGATAATGGTGTCTTTTCTCCAGGCTTCACCAAACACTCAGAACAAAATCCAGGGGAAACAACTGATGTCAGTGACTGATGTGCCCACTACAGCACTCAAGCTGTTCATAGGAAGAAGCACAAAAATAATACAAGTTCACTGTTTATCTAACACCGGCCAAGGGCAAAGTCAACAAACAGCCTTGGTGGATCTCAGGAGACACGAAGCTGAGAGCCCCAGCCTACCCCAAACAGACACGGGACGCATTGACTTTGGCAGCGCTGCCTGCTACATGCTGTCATGTCAATAAACATCCCCATAGAGCTATCTGAAGGAGGTGAATGGTCGTGGGACGTGGAGGGGAACATTGTTTGTTATAAAGAGACAGGGGAGAGAGAAAAATCAATCTTATAAATAATAACATTTCACTCTATGATAGGCCTGTGAATAAGGAGAAGTGGGAGCACTGATGGGGGAGGCTGTCCCAGACACCATGCAGAAGACACGGCGTGGCTCGTTCTGCTCTGGTGGTGTTGATGATGTGCTCCCACCATCCTTGCTGCTGCTTTCCTCTGTGCTTTCAGAAACACCTTTACCTTGCCACAGTGTGGACCTCTCTGGTTTCTCCTCTCACGTGTGCCACTTTGCATGGAGAAGGAGGGTGGTTGGGCACTGGAATGGGCTGCCCAGGGAGGTGGTGGAGTCAGCGTCCCTGGGGGTGTTCAAACAACGGGTTGATGAGGCACTTGAGGCCATGGTCTGATGGTCCAATGGTTAGGAATATGATGGGATAAAGGTTGGACTTGATGACCCTGGAGATCCCTTCCAACCATAATGATTCTATGATTCTAGGATGCAGCTCTAAGCCAAGCTGTGGCTGGAGAGCTAACCAGGGGCAGGGTTCCTCCGAGCCCACACGTCCTCTCAGATCCAGCCCATTTCCCACCTCACAGCCCCTAGGCAAGTCATCAGCAAAACTCCATTAAGCTGATACTGGAGCTTCCACCTGGCTCCTGGCAATGCTGGTACTGTGGGAAACCCACAAGCACAAAACCACGGCTCACAGTGCAAATTTCACTCACTGAGATGGGACCAGTCTAACACAATCCCCTCCGCTTTGCTTTGAGAAGGGAAGTGTGTTTCCAACATCCCCGGAGGAAGAGGGCTGCCTGAAATGGAACCAAGGAGCAAACGAGCATCCCAGGCAGCAGAGAATAGCCACACCATCAGCCCTGAGATGCAAACCACAGCATAAAACAGGCGACAGCTTGTGAAGGTCCCTCTAAAGACCAGCTGTGCCCCCAGGATATCAACCGGTTGCCCCCAGTCTGCTGTTGTCCACCAGCTCACTGAGAGGGCACTCTAAGTCATTAATAAAGACACTAAACCTTATTGGTCCCAGCATCAAAAAAAGCATAGATTATCTCTGCTTTTTCCATGCCCTTTGTTCCCAGGTCCTCTGCCCCAGTAAGCAGCAAGCCCACACTTTCCTTAGCCTTCATTTTGCTGCTGTCATACTCCAAAGAGGCCTTTCCTGGGGTCTTTCACACCTGCTGGCTCCAGCACTGCTGAGCTTTGGCTTTCCTCACTCCGTTCCAGAAAGCTCAGGCAATGTCTCGATGTCCACTGCAGGTAGCCTGTCCCTGCTTCTGCTGCCTGCTCAGGAGTGCCCTCCTGGGCTTCTCCCCAAAGCACCACTCTCTCATCAGGGAAGCTGGTCCCTGTCCAGGATGCTGCTATTTCAGTGGGTCCAGGATGAAAAGGAAGGCAAAGTTGCAGCCCAGCCTGTCCAGGGGGAATCAAGGGTGAAATTCCACCCTTTCCAAAACATCTAAGCTGCACACGCAGTGCAGAACCATTTTAAGAGCAACGATGCCCCCTGCCTGTCTTCATCCCTGTGCTCTCTTCCCGTTCCTTTGAATTTTCAAGCTGCAAATCAGTTGATTTAGATCTGTCCACTCTCGTACCACCACCAGGACATGCCACTCCAGGTTTAGGGGAGATGGGACTTTCAGAACTGGATTCTGCTTCAACATGGTGTAGAGGAAGGGTGGCTTCATTCAAGCCTCTGCTGTTCAGCCTGAACCAGAGCTTGGTCATGGACACACCAGGGCACTTTCAGAGGCCCACATCCTCAGGAGCATCCAGCAACTCAGCCCATCTGTTTTCAGTTTCATAATCCATACTGGCAACTTCATCTTGTCCCTCCTTCCGATTCCTCCACCTTTTCCAGACTCCCACTGTGCCAGAGAGAGGATATTGCCCAGATCTTCCCACTGACCTCACTAGGGTGTTCCACATTTTCTTGCTCTCTATGGGCAGCACCTTGTCTTGACTCACTGCTTTCTCCAAGTGGAGAGGACAAGCAAAGATGGAGGAGAGGCAGGTCATGGTGCCAAAGGAGGCATGCTGGGCTGGCAAGGGACAGGCATTGTGGAGTGAGATGGTATGCTCTGAGCTCTGACATGGGTCCCCACAAGGACCTGGTTGTCTGAATACCCTTGGCTGCGAAGAGGGTGTGGAGAGCCCATCCCTGAAGGAGACCGTTGTGACTCCATGAAGTAGGGCAGGAGAGATGCCAAAACTACTCTTTGGAGAGACAAGGGGCCAGGCTAGGATCACAGACATTCCTGACGCAGAGGAAACCGGGTGCTGGGAACCTGGAACAAGGGACTGAGAAACACAGCAAGGGAAGAGTTTGGGGCGATGAGTCACAGCCTGAAGGCAAACACAGGAACAGGCTATCACGCGGGAACCAGTCACCGCGCGTCAGCATCGAGTCCATGTGCATTCGCTTAGGCCATGCAAATAAGGTCACTTCAGCCAGCTCAGTGCGGTTCTGGCACACTGGCTAACTCTAGTTGACTTGCATGTGCCATGGATTAAGGGTGTGCACAAAGAAGCCCCCCACCGACAGCTGATGTACAGCAGCATATTCCTCCGCGGTAACTTGTCCAGTCTGTCCGTGCCTCCAGCTTCATAAAAGCTTCATCAGTGAGACAGGGAAGCCTCAAGAAAAAGTACCTGGGGCATGGTAAGGTAGCTAAGGAGGTCGCACAAACCAGGTTGGCAGTGGGGTTATATTCAAGAACAATGAGGACCCATCCCATGCCATTTCTGCCTTCCATCTTGGGCGTGCCTTCTCCAGGAACGCAGTTTCCCATGTTCCTCTCCTAGGCTGGAGCCTACTGGACTTGGAGATGGCTGCTTGACAGAACTGCCTCGTTAGGAGGTTTCGCAACAAGCTCCCTGTGACTGTATTAAGCGGCCTGCATCATCTGTTTTGACTTTGCTGGATTTGTCTGTGTTCAATATATTTCTCGCAAGGGTCCCAGTTCAGCCCTCATTGACGTCAATGGGAGTCAGTCCATTCCCTTCAGTGAAGAGAGCTGTCCCTTGGTGCTTGTATCTTGGCTGCTTCATTTCAATGCCCAGCTCCGTACACCCTCCTACCTTTCCCATCCCTTCGACATGGCTGGCGGCTCCAGCCTGTCCCTTCTGGCTGACCAGCAGGTCCTGTCCTGAACCCACTCCTTGTTCCCTGCCACTGCACCGCTCTCATCTGTTGTTCACCACATATCTTGATTTTCTGAGCACCTTCAGCATTGGAATTCCTCAGCTAGATGCTCAGCAACGTTTCCATTTCTTAAACACAGACAAAGCAAGTTTTGTTGGTTGGCCTCTCCGCTTGGGCGATATCCTCCCTTACAGCACAGACATCCACCTTGACCATAAGGACGGCTTTCATTTCAATTTGTTTCATTTCTGCATTAGCTCCTCAGCAATCAGTTCCCATCCTCACTTAGATCTCTGTGTGGGTGGCTATCGAAGGGACAGTCACAGGAGTCCAAGAATCTGGTTTCAGCAGCACACTCTGGTAAGGATTCCCACTGAGATTTCAGATAAGCCCTTTAAATTCCTTGCTCCCTCCTGTAAAACAGGGAATCGTGTTCCCCTCTCTCCAGTGTTTTTTGATGGTGAGATGTCCCCACAGCACTTTTGAGACCACTACTACATCTCATGCTGAGAGCTTTACATCCCCAAGCCTCTCTGAGTTAGCACCATCGCTGCTTCTAAAACACTTCAAAAACGGCCAAACAAAGAGGCAAAATATTAGCTGATCACTCACTAGATAAACCTTTCATCACATCCATGGACTGCCAAAGAAGAGGCAGGACAACTCACGCCATCCATGCATTGTTTTCAGCCCTTTCCTGGAGCACTCGCTCCAGCCATGCTGGGGAGAGGATCCAGCAGAAGAGGGCTCCATGGTGTGACCCTGTAAGCCTTGCTTACGTTCGCACATTCATCCTGGAGCCAAACTGACTGCCTGATTTACGTTATCCTGAGGAAGATCTTGAGTTAATGACACCAAAGTTCTTCAGAGAAGACCCATCTCATGGAAAGGGGAAAAAGACAAGGAAAGAGGGAACAACGGGAACTCATCTCCTTCCACATCCCAGCTGGGCTTGGCTGGAGCTGGCTCCAATTATGCTGGTGGAGCCCAAGCGCTGCATGCACTTCTGAGGCTGCCACAATATCTCCCAGTGCCAGAGACGCGCTCCCAGGCAAAGCGGAAAGCAGATGGGCTGAACGTGGCACCCCACCTCCTTGTGGCAGGCACAATCGGAGAGAAGGGGATCATTTTTCTCAATAACAGATATTCTGCTGGAAGGGGGTAGGCTGCCTGTGAGCTTGGGCAGCGAGGAGGGAATGGCAAAGCAGCAGTCAGCCACGGTTCCAGGGGGGCACTTTCAAGATGTGGTCTGTGCCACTGATACGTAATCACAGAGAATTCAGCCTCAGGAGCAACTCCATATCCCACCAGATTTAGACATGAGAAGGAGGAGAAACAATGCTTCAAAGCTGATGGTGTCCAGGGTACCCCTGCACATCATCTCCCTGAAGATCCGCTGAGGCCCAGGGAAGGCCACTCTGACCAAAGCTCTCACAGCCAGCTCCCATCTCACAGGCAAATGATGGGGAATGAGCTGTCAAAGCCAAGGCCAGCCAGTGTCACACTCCTCAGCACTTCTCCTGCACTACTGGTACCAGAGATGGGCACAGGATGGGGACAGGCAGTGGCACTGCTGTTGGATTAAAGAGGAAGCAGGGATGGGAGGAAGGGGAAGGAGGAAGGATGGAAAAGGTGAACATGGGCTGCTGGAGCCTTGTTCAGGTGGAAGCTGGGCAGAAATGGCAGTGAATCCACTATTTATGAGGAGTAAAGCATTACAGAGCACAGCTGGGGCTGGACTACCTTCACCGACACCGTGGCCTGCCAAGCTCCTAATAAAACCCAACACAGGTTGACTTGGGTTCTCTTGGTGCTCCAGAGCAGCAGCTTCCCCCTCCCCACCTGGGGCCCACATGCGTTGTGAAACAAGCACTTCCCCAGCATCTCACAGCATCCAGGGCCTCCAGGGCTTCCCCACCCACCTCCAGAGCCAAGCAGAGCAGCCCAGGAGCGAGTCCATGCCCTCAGTGCTTAACCTGCCCTCCACAGCCCCACCTCGCCACACATGGCTCCCCGCTTCGAGCGGGGATGGAGCACGCCCATGGGCTGTTGTTGTTGGTTTTGGCTCAGCAGTAGCAGGCTGCTTCCAGCAAGACTGGTATGAATAATTGCCCAATTAACTGGAGGAACTTCCAGATGTGTGTTTGCTTTCATACCCATCCAGCCCCCCTCAACCCCACGTGCCTAACGCTGCGGAGAGCGGTGGGGGTGGGAGAGCCAAGGCTCTCGCAGCAGCATGGGCAGGGAGAGCCCGCTGCCTGGCTCAGCTCCCCTTTCCATCCCCACCTCCCTCCCGCTCTTTAAATGGGGAAATGGTCTTTTTTTAACAACCCCGGGGAAAAGGAAATTTGCCCTGCCTGCCAGAGCTTGGTTACACATGCCAAAAGCCGAGCAAGCAGAGAGGAAAGCTGATCCCATCTTGTGATTTTTATCAGGTGCACATACAGTGAACCCTCTTAAGACAGGTATTTTTTGCCATTCCCCCCCCTCCCCTTTTCCCAGTGAATAACATTGCACTGAGCACAGGTTTTATTATCAGCCAAACTGCTTTCACCCTGCGGGACACACTGGAGCATTTCAAGATTGTGGTTCTCTGCCATCAGTGGGATCCAGCACTAGCATTGCCACCCATCTGCTCCACACCACTGGAGAGAGGGGGGCTCCTTCTAGGACCTGGGTGGAGACTTGACCTGGGCAGGGGGCGTCTGGAACTCAGTCAACAGAACAAGGCCAAAAGATGGCTCAGACCCCGCAGATGACGTGGGCTTTCCACCATCCCTCACTCACACAAAAAGTGCAAGGGGTGGCTATCACCTCCTCTGATTTTAGCACCCGGTTCAGCACCTGGATATCCAAGCTCCAGTGAGAAGAAACAGAAGCAGCTCCAGAGTGACCTGCTCCATGCGATGGTCCTTAAGACAAATGAGCTGGGAGGCTTCAGTCTCTCCCCATTGCACAGCACAGATGGAGCTGAAAGGACAGAATTACACCAGATGGCAAACTTCTACACAGCTACCGTGTGGGGAAATGAATGCCATCCAAAACACGTGCTCTGCCCAGCCTCAGCATGGGTGAGGCAACTCCAGCTCAAGGCATCCTCCCAGACCAGAACCTCAGCCTTGAGACCCTTCAGACAGGGTGTCCAGAAATAACAGCAGCTAGGGGGGAAAGTGGAAGTGGCATTAGCTTGGCATCATGGGCACCACACAACTCCTTGTGGGATCCAACTCCCAAGGATTTATCTCGCAAGCCTTCAGACAGCAGCTAGAAGAGAGCACCTGGGACTTCCACACCAACGCAACCCCAGCCAGAATGTCTCCTTTAGGACCAGCACATGGATGCACGTGTGGCGCTGCCGAAGCAGAAGGCTCATAAAGACCTGCTTTTAACCCAGCAGCTGACAAAGACTGAAGGCAAAGAAAGAGGACAAACTGCCATGTGATCCTTCCCCGTGCTGCTCAGAGACCCTGGCTCATGGCAGACTAAGCAAAAGCAGCGTCAGGGAAGGTGTGCTCCTGAAGCTGGTGAGAGGGTCTGGACCACGCTCTGCTTCCCCATCCTTTGAATCACAACTGGACAAGGCAGACAGCCAAGCTCCAAATACCTTCAAAAGATGAACGATGGTGTTTTCCTGAGAGAAGCTCACCAGCCAACATACATTTTTCAGTAATCAGCAAATAGCCCAGTGTCAAAAACACTTCTGCATGCTGATTTTCCATACCACACACTGCGAGGCTGGGATATGAAGTCCCATTTCTCACAAGTTTATCTTCAATCACTGGAGAAGTCACTGCTGCTGGGAATGACTTCCCTTGCCCCCTGTATTGCTATTCAGATCCAGCCCACCTACACCAAGATGATCCATTTGTCCCCTGCTCTCCACAGCACATTTCCAGGTCAGCTACAGACATGGTGAACTAAATGGTCGGGTCGTTTGCTTAAGAAGGGCATGAACCTGGTCGCTGGAGAGCAGCTGCCCTGCTGCCATGCCTTCCTTCTGGGGAAGTTATCCATGGTTCCTGAGCTTGCCCTGCTGCACATGGGGCAGGGGAGCAGCCTGGTGTTTGTTCTTCCGCTGAACAACAGGGATTGGAGCTGGAGAGGAAGATGAGGAAGGCAGGGTCTGAGATAGAATAGAATAGAATAGAATAGAATAGAATAGAATAGAATCATTATGGTTGGAAGGGACCTCCAGGGTCATCAAGTCCAACCTTTAGCCCATCATATTCCTGACCATTAGACCACCAGACCATGACCTCAAGTGCCTCATCAACCCGTTTTTTGAACACCCCCAGGGACGGTGACTCCACCACCTCCCTGGGCAGCCCATTCCAGTGCCAGATCCTGGCCTGAGGGGTGGGACTGGACAGGACCAGAAACAGTAAAGATGGGGAATTTGATAAATGCCCAAAGGGAGACAAAACCGTGCATTTCCTAGGGACAACCAGGCCTGGCATCTGCCTGGGCACGGGTCTGACGCCCCCGGGCAGGGGCACAGAGCCTGCCCACGGCACAGCTGGCAGAGGCAGGGGAAGCTTTTGGGCTGTGCTGTGTTTTGCAAGGGTGGAACAACTGGCTTCCCCTCCCCACCACCCCCAGGACTCTAAATGGGCTGTAAATGTTTTCAGCGTGGCACTTTACCAAGCACATGCCATAAATCACGGTCCCGTGCCGATAATAAGTCAGGTAATAGCGCCACTTTTTTGTCCTGCCAACTGCACAAAAGGTGGCAGAGGGGGGGAGGGGGCCGGGGGGGACGCCTGTTAGCACCAGGCTGGGTTTTACACGCGAGGGAAGGTGTTTGTTCAGCTGGAGGGGGGAGCGGTGCTGAACCCGAGAGCAGCGCTAATGCAAACAGAGCGTGCGGGGGGTGCGGGCGCGGCACAGAGCGGCGATTCAGGGCGCAGGTGCGGGGGCCGGGAGCACCGGGCCCGGGCAGGGCACCCACCGGGGCTGCCTCTGCTCCGGCCCCGCTTCACACCTCTTGGAAACGCTTAATTGCAGGTTCTGCTTTGGCCTGAGGGAGAGCAGTGATGGGGTGAGAGCACCCCGTGCCGTGGGTTTCAGCACAAGCCCCCTTGCCAGGCTGGGCTGGGGACCTGCCCTGGCCCTTGGGCTGGGACAGTGAGGAACCCAGCCCAGCCAGAGGTCCTCTGAGCACCACACCGCCTTATCATCCTTCACCCAGGTGGGCTCAGCCTGTTCTCAGCTCTCCAGAAAGCAAAAGCAAAGCCATGGGATCGCAGTTGGGTTTTTGCACTTGCTTGTCCAGCCACCTCTGCCCTGAACCCTGCGGGTACCTCACTGCTCCTGCTCCACCACACTTTGGGGTAAATGGACCCAAGACTCAGAGCCAGCTGCCCAGGCAGGGGCACAATGCTGTGAAGGACACCAGTGACCAAAAAAACAGATCCTACTTTGCCTGGTGAAAGCCAGTAAGCCCCGTGGGGGGTGGTGGTGCTGTATTTGGGCTGGTGCAAAGGAGTAGAGGGGAAGGAAGGGACCAAGGCAGCATCAAAGACAGCACAGGACATAAATCAAGAAACATTGAGTTATCCACCCATGTCTGCAGCATGTGACTCACCAATAGTCCCTGGAGCTTATACCTGCAGTTGAAAATAAACTAAACTCCTTCAAAATCACCCTCAGGAAAAGCCCTGGAAAAATAAGCCATTCCCTAAGACCCTGCAGAACATCAGGCAGGCACCCCATGGGTGGAGGCAAGGCATCTTACCAGGGATCTAATGGAACAGCAGTACCTGCAGCCAAAGCCAGATGCTGATAGGCAGCCATCACACGTTGGAATACCTGATGCAATACTACACATGTCACCACACAGCTATGTCCTGGTCCACTCCTGGAAGGGGATTAAAGTCATCCAGAAAGGAAGCTGCTAATTCCCTCCTAATAAATCCCCTGTCCACACCAAGAGAATCACCCAAGACCAAGAGCTAACCCTTCCCGTAGAGAAGAGGAGGCTGAGAGGAGACCTTATTGCCCTCTACAGCTCCCTAAAGGGAGGTTGTAGTGAGGCTGGTGTTGGTCTCTTCTCCCGAATTGCTGATGACAGGACGAGAGGAAATGGCCTCAAGTTCCACCAGGGGAAGTTTAGGTTGGAGATTAGGAAGAAGTTCTTTCCTGAGAGGGTGGTTGGGCACTGGAATGGGCTGCCCAGGGAGGTGGTGGAGTCACCGTCCCTGGGGGTGTTCAAAAAACGGGTTGATGAGGCACTTGAGGCCATGGTCTGATGGTCCAATGGTTAGGAATATGATGGGATAAAGGCTGGACTTGATGACCCTGGAGGTCCCTTCCAACCAGAATGATTCTATGATTCTATGATTCCTGGTACAACAAGATGAGTGCCCGTCCCTAGAAGGCAGGACAGACCATAGCTGGGGACAGGGAAGGGACAAAGGGACAAAGAAACAGGAAAAGGTGGCTGTAACCCATCCAACCAAATGGAAAATGTAGCATCCGCAGAGCACTCCTTGGAGTCACAGAGAAATGTGTGGCTGCCTTCACAACAGTGTCCCTTTTGGTGTCATTGAAACATCCAGCAGCACTCTCCCAATTCTGGCACCTTTGGCTTTAGCCTCACCCCCATTGCCAGGAGGAACATCAGCAGCTCCTCCAGTGGGGCAGAACCAGGTCTGGCTCCCGCAGGTGGAAGAGAAGGAGATCCACACCACCGGGCAAGCCTCCCATTAAGATGCTGGGACGCGATAGGAAAGGGATTTGCTTAATTATACCACGGTAATTCCCAGTTTTACCCACAGGAGGTCACACTTTGCCAGACTTAACCAGCTTTCCCTGCAAGCAGCCCTGCACAGCTTTCCCGTGGGGCCGGTGAAGCTGCAGCTCCGCTAGCCCAGCCCAGGATTTGGCCTAAATCCCTTCTGCACATCCTGGCATTCTCTGCTGATCCTCCAGCCGCTCTCCTGCCCACCCCACAAGTGCCAGCCTCCTCTCCAAGGCTGCTGGACAGCAATATGGACACCCATATGTGTGATGGCCCATTCTACCCACTCAGCCTTTCCTCACCCTCTTCTTTTCTCTCTTTCATGTCCTCTCCCAGTCCAGCCTTCCAGTCCCTCCATTGCCTCTGCAAAAAGACACCACTACACCCACTGCCCAGACAATAACTCCAGCCTGGCTTCATAAGAAAGTGAGAGATACACAACCTGGTGCACTGGGGAAATTCCCATTCCAATACACTTCAGGAAATGAACACTCAGGTGGGGTAGCATCCCCACACAAAGCAATGGTTCAGTATGAGCTCACCTCTCATCAGTCCTCAGGGACTAGAGACAGAAGGTAACCGTGCTAGGGAGGTGATGGTGCCCCTGTACTTGGCACTGGTGAGACCACACCTTGAGTGCTGCGTCCAGTTCTGGGCACTGCAGGATGGGAAGGACATTGAGGTGCTGGAGCGAGTCCAGAGAAAGGCAACAAGGCCAGGAAGAGGTGTGGAAAACAAACCTTATGGAGACCAGCTGAGGGAACTGGGTTATTGAGCCTGGAGAAGAGGAGACTGAGAAGAGACCTCATTGCCCTCTACAACTACCTAAAGGGAGGTTGTAGTGAGGCTGGTGTTGGTCTCTTCTCCCCAGTTGCTGATGACAGGACGAGAGGAAATGGCCTCAAGTTCCATCAGGGGAAGTTTAGGTTGAAGATTAGGAAGAAGTTCTTTACTGGGAGGGTGGTTGGGCACTGGGATGGGCTGCCCAGGGAGGTGGTGGAGTCACCGTCCCTGGGGGTGTTCAAAAAACGGGTTGATGAGGCACCTGAGGCCATGGTCTGATGGTTCAATGGTTAGGAATATGATGGGATAAAGGTTGGACTTGATGACCCTGAGGTCCCTTCCAACCATAATGATTCTATGATTCTATAAGGTGCCCCCAAGACACAAACCCCCAGGAAAACAGGCTCCACAGAACACTGCACTTGTGGAAGCACTTTTTTCACATCACGTGAAAGTTCTGCAGAACTCAGGGACGTTGTTGATTGGCAGCCCTATGAATGAATATGTTTCTTTTATCCCTAGAAAACCCCCATGGGGTCATTGTCCTCAGCTTCCAGGGCATCACCAGGTCCTGCTCTTCAGCTGAGCCACAGCAGGGTTCTCCATTAGCATTCCTTGGCCTCTGTGAAGCTGACAGCAATGGACACCTTTCTCCAGGAAGAAAAGTAGATGTATTCCAACATGTTTTCCATCAGCCATCAACCAGCTAGTCAAGCATGGGTTTTACCCTCTCTCACCTAGTCACAGACAGTTCAACAGCCTGAATACAGGCTAATGGAGATTATTCATGCAGCCTCCAAGGTTTTAAGATAGCACACAACATCCGCTCTGTCCACATCGTCTGCCAGCTTTTCAACCTCTACCAGTCCACAGGCTGCTGTCTGCTTCCATCCTGCCATCACGCAGGTGTTCCTTCTGAAAGATGTCCCTACATGGACCTTATCTCTGTGCAGGGCCCTCCTTCAATGGCACCCAGGTTACTGGAATGGTGAAACCATTGGGCAATGCAGAGACTTCAGTGACAGAAGTGTCACCATTATACTCCTAAAATATCTCTTGATATTGCACTGCTGAGCATTGGTACAGAAGTTTGGAGACAGCCTTCAGTCACTTCTACTCTCTGAACACGTCTGGGGGATCCCAGCACTGCTTTACCTCCAAGGGGCCCCATGTGCCCCTATACATAGACTACACAGGACCCCTCTGCAGTGAAAGGTGGCTATAAATACTGAACACAGATGGAAGCTTTCAGTCCTCCTACAAAACCTTACCAAATACTGCCCACACTTATCTCTGTTCCCACACCTCTGCATCTACTTTCACCCTCTCCTAAACCTGCTCTCCTTGCTAGCTCGGCTGTGTAGCATAGGGAACATAATCCTTTCCACGTGTGTGAGTGCCCCCAGGACCCTACACAGAAGTGAATGTTAAAATAATGCATTGTATTTTCAACTTACAGTTGGATAATTGAAGGATTTCTCAGCACAGCTTCTGGAAATGACTGTCACGTGCCTCAGTGACACGAACTCACTGCTCACCACAGGACGATTCTTCCATGAGGATCCAAGAACAGCCCGACCCTGTTTGGTGCTGTACAGCAAAGGAACTGGAACTGTGGCAAGGTAACAATCACACTGTTGCTGACACACTGATCGGTGTCAACAGGGGAGAGGACTGCAAAAAGACACGTGCTGCAAAACCAGTAACTGGGGCTCTGATGCCCATGAGAGAAATAAATATGGAGCCACCCCAGTATACAGAAAAGGAGCCAATTGGTGGCGATGTTAAAGTGCTCGAAAAGTCCAGAAGGATGGTGGGTTACTCCAAACCAACAGGTTCTCACCACCTCCAAGATGATGGACACCCTTCCTAAGGAATCACATATGTGCAGATGCAACAGTTAGCAGCCTTAATAAATATGCCATTGGGCCAAAAACCCAGGTTATGCAGACATCATGGTGAGAAGATGTGAATCCTGCTGTGCAAATAACCCCAGGATACAAAGGAAACCCCCAGCAGGAAACATAAAAAAAGGAATCACCCCAGGGGAACATTGGCAAATAGAATTTTCTGAGTTACCAGATGTAGTTGCTTGTTTTGGTAGACACCTTTTCAGAATGGCCAGAAGCTTTTCCTTGCAGCATCAGTCAGGCTAGGGAAATTATCAAAATTTTATTGGAAGAGATAATTCCTAGGTTTGGGATTCACAAGGGTCTATCTTCTGATAATGAACCCCACTTTGTTGTGGGAGTGGTCCTGGGAGTGTCGAAATTCAAATGGGATTTGCACATCCCATGGAACTCACAACCTAGTGGGAAGGTAGGGAGAATGAACCAGACCATCAAAAGACAAATGCTAAATTATGCCAGGAAACTCAGCTTAAGTGGCCGGATGTTCTACCCATTGCCTTACTGAGAACTAGAACCACTCCAAGGGTCAGGGAAGGGCTGACCTATTTGAGATCTTATATAACCCTCATATATGACCTATCTAAGATAACCCTTATCTGATTAACAGCATTGTAACAGGAAGTGAGGGGTTTGTCATCCCTACACAGGCACCTTAACCAGTGAGCTCCTCTACCTTTGGGCTTCCCTGTGCAACACTTCCAACCAGGAGGCTCAGTTTACATCTGGACCTGGAAGGACAAGTCGCTGAAGAAGCAGTGGAAGGGACCTTACAATGTTTTGCTGATGACTCACACCACAATGAAGGTGAACGGGATCAGCTCCTGGATCCACTACACCTGAATGAAGGAAGTTCTTCCCGAAGGATGGTGGACACCAACTCCTATGGAAGGATTTAAGTTTGAACTGTCTAGAAGTCGGACTGTACCTGGGAGTCAGGGGATGTTTATTTAGAGCTTAACTGCCCCTAGAGAGTTTTATCGTGCCTGTGCAGAGAATCAGAGTTGGTCAGAGGTCCTAAATTACCTTGATGACCTGGATGAGGGCTTGAGTGTATTCTCAGTCAGTCTGCAGATGACACAGGGTTGGGTGGAAGTGTTGATCCACTTGGGGGCAGGAAGGCTCTGCAGAGAGATCTGGACAGGCTGGGTCAATGGGCAGAGGCCAACGGGGTGAGGTTCAATAAAGCCAAGTGCTGGGTCCTGCACTTGGGCCACAACAACCCCAGGCACCGCTCCAGGCTCGGGGAAGAGTGGTTGGAGCTGCTCAGCAGAAAGGGACCTGGGGGTGTTGGGTGACACTGGCTGGGGATGAGCCAGCAGTGTGCCCAAGTGGCCAAGAAGACCAATGGCATCTTGGCCTGCATCAGGAACAGTGTGGCCAGCAGGAGCAGGGCAGGGATTGTCCCACTGTGCTGGGCACTGGTGAGGCTGCACCTCGAGTGCTGGGGTCAGTTCTGGGCCCCTCACTGCAAAAAAGAGATCGAGGGGCTGGGGGGTGTCCAGAGAAGGGAACAGAGCTGGGGAAGCGACTGGAAAATGTCTGATGGGGAACGGCTGAGGGAGCTGGGGGTGTTCAGCCTAGAGAAGTTCAGGGAGGACCTCATGGCTCTCTACAGCTCCCTGAGAGGAGGTTGGGGTGAGGGGGGGGTCGGTCTCTTCTGCTGTGCCCACAGTGAAAAGATGAGAGGGAACGGCCTGAAATTGCAGCAGGGGAGATTCAGGTTGGACATCAGGGAAAATTCCTTCCCTGTGAGGGTGATTGGGTGTGGGAATGGGTTGCCCAGGGAGTTGGTGGCGTCATCCTCCTTGGAGGTGCTCAAGAGGTGTCTGGATGTGGTACTGGGTGATGTGGGTGAGTGGGGATGGAGGTGGGGGTTGGACTGGATGAGCTTGAAGGTCTCTTCCAACCTCAATGATTCTATGGTTCTATGAGGCCACACCTAACTGAAAGAACATGGGGTTTGTTGAACTTAACAATGTTAATAACTAATTTAGGAGGATATGTGATGGATACACCTCACATGCCCTGGGAGAAAAATGTGTCCATCAGCTCAGCCCAGGAAGTAACCAGAATGAACAGCTAGATTTGTACTCATCTTCCCAAACACTCAGAGAAAGGGGTGCCTATGATTGGTNCACACCTAACTGAAAGAACATGGGGTTTGTTGAACTTAACAATGTTAATAACTAATTTAGGAGGATATGTGATGGATACACCTCACATGCCCTGGGAGAAAAATGTGTCCATCAGCTCAGCCCAGGAAGTAACCAGAATGAACAGCTAGATTTGTACTCATCTTCCCAAACACTCAGAGAAAGGGGTGCCTATGATTGGTGTCCCTATTCCTTCCAATATCTCCTAAACCAGCCTTTGGGTAAACTCAGCCTTTGAGATAGACCAGGAAATATAAACCCAGGAGTGGGAAATAAGCACCTCAGTGCCAAGAAAAAACTACTGCACTTGTGTACAAAGGTGCAATCCCCTGAAAGGTACAGATAAGGAAAACCACCTGAAGGACACAATCTTTGTGGGAAAATATTCAGGGTGTGTCTGAACTCTTCCAATGGCAAGGCCTTGCCACAGAAATTGGCCAGTCCCTGAAGGAAAGGTTTGGTATTGGACAGGCAGAAACAAAGCTCGAAAAGCGTTACAAGCAAATCGGTCAGGAATTTGTACCTTAGGAGCCACAGTCCCTATTGTGGCCATTGGTGACAAATTGAAAAACGAGGAATAAATCTGGCTCAGAACCTTTATCAAAAGATCCAGAAGGGGTAGTAAAGGGTCAGGAGAAGTGCTGCACTTCACTCCTTGGCCAGACGGTTTGTCCCTTGGCTGGGAGTAAGCAAACTTGAAAAGGCAATGATAAATATCTCAGAAGTGCTTGAGAGATTAGAGTGCTGCTGCAATCACAGCACTGCAAGAGGTCCCACAGGTGGCAGAAGTTGTGCTGCAGGATAGGATGGCTCTAGGGATGCTTCTGGGGTCAAGAGGGGGAGTGCGCAGAGCAATGAACACAAGCTGCTGTGGGAGTGTGCATCAGAGGGGAAGAGCATCCAGACCTGAGTGAGATCTGACAACCCACCTGACTTCCACGTGAGACACCAAAGGGTGGTGCCTCACTTGGATTTACTGAGCATGGGGCTGGCCTGCTTCTCGCTTTCCAGACTGAGGTAGTTGGGAGAGAACTGCAGGATTAATGGTAATTTCTGTATTAGCATTTGTATGTACTTACACACGCTTTGAGATGTTGTGGCCAAGCTCTGTTCCCAAAGAAAACTCCAGATACAATCATGTTATTCAAGCCTAATGAGCCTCCTCCCAGAATCTGTAGAGGCAATGGAATGGGATTTGTTAAAGCATTACTGGGGCAGGATAGGTGAAAATAAGTCCAAGAGGAAGGATATGGATGAGACTTAAATGATACAAATAATGAATAAATTTAAGTCTTGATTGGAATTTATTTAAGTTATTAATTGAAAAAAGTAAAATTTGGGGAAATTTTGGGGGAAATCACATAAAAGAGAGCAAAAAGACACTCGGAATGGAAACAGAAGTTACATAACAGAGATAGTGAGAACTGGAGAAAAACACATCCCTAGCAGCCAACAGCCTGTCCTTGAGAAACAGGTCTGCACGGATGGAGGGGGTGAGTCCTGCTCCTGCAGCTTATCTTGCCGTAGCTTTGAGCACTAGATAGAAAACACTGACCGATGAGACTTACCTTATTAACGTATCATTAGCATCTCATTATCATACTAGAATACCCACCCACAGGCTAGAGAGACCCCTACTACAAAACGCCCCCTCCTCTCTGAGCATGGTGGGGAAATCCTTAAGCACTGTCACTTTGAATGGAAGAGAAGGATCGGTTACCCCAACGTGTGCACGAGTGACAGAATTTAGTTAATTTTACATATTTCTATGCATAAGTGGCCCTGGTGTCTCAGGGAGCTGAGCTGACTTTGTGGGATGCCACCCAGCTCCCTTTGCTGCACAGAACGGGGATTCAGGCAAGTATCTCACCTCTGTGTGGGCTGGTTTGGCACGCCGGGTGACAGATCTGCTCTGGGGACAACAGCACCAGGCAGCTCGAAGGGAGCCCTGAAGTGAGCGTGTGCTGACGGGCACTGTCCCACCAGTGCTGAGCTCAGCCACACTCTGAAACCCTGAGCATTGCCCTGCCTGCTGAAGGAGGAGCCGCTGCTAGAGGACAGGGTGCCCAGCACTGCCCCTCGCTGCAACACCCAAGACACTACTGAACATTCACCCCTGTCACCGTGGGTGCTGGGTCTACCCTGACTCTAATCACTGCACCGTGGCTTTGAGACCCAGCTGCAACCCCGTCCAAGATCCCTCTGCAATGGCTACAGCTCCTCTGTGTGCTCTGTTTCGTTATCATGCCCCGTGCTTTCCTTGCGGTCCTTTGTGGTTTCCTTCAGACCGTAAACCTCCTGGGTAAGGGATTCCTTATCTGCTTGGCAGGAGCCCGTGCTGCCAAGCTGTGTACATTTACAATGCCATATAAAAGATTAGCACTTTATTGGTCACTTAAGCATTCCCAGTTAATAACCTTTAATGTGGCGGTTATTTACCCAGCCATAAACAGAACACTGCTGCCAAGCCAACTCAAATAAACACCATGGAAGTGCTTCGTCGTTAAAATGAACCTGCTCCTGTCCCAGTCATACAATCATAGAATCATTACGGTTGGAAGGGACCTCCAGGGTCATCAAGTCCAACCTTTAGCCCATCATATTCCTGACCATCAGACCATGGCCTCAAGTGCCTCAGCAACCCGTTTGTTGAACACCCCCAGGGACGGGGACTCCACCACCTCCCTGGGCAGCCCATTCCAGTGCCCAACCACCCTCTCAGGAAAGAACTTCTTCCCAATCTCCAACCTAAACTTCCCCTGATGGAACTTGAGGCCATTTCCTCTCGTCCTGTCATCTCAGGTCATCTCAGGCTTTGCAGAAAAAGCAGCCACATTGTTACTGAGCACAAAACCACCGATCCTAAAGCCTTCTTACAGCAACAACTGTATCTAGGCTGTGCTCTGAGCTCTGCACCTGAAGCCCCCCCAGCTCGCACACAGCTCAGCCTGCAGTGCAGAACCACGACCTGAGGCCTCCTCACCCCAGCCCTGCCTGCCCTGTGCCACCCAGCGCCCGCCCCTCAGGGTCACCCCTCACTGCACACCGGCACTTCAAAGCCCCCACACCCCTCACAGCCCCTCAGGGTCACCCCTCACCACCCCCCGATCCTTCAAAGTCCCCACACACCCCACAGCTCCCCAACACCCCTCACAATCCCTGATCACCCATCAACAACCCCCATCTCCCCTCATGCTCCCCCATCTCCC